>OX638388.1:19927940-20527940 GCA_951813805.1 Limnephilus auricula | reverse complement strand
ATACGCCAATTACAGCTTCTCGGTAATCAGTACCCATACCATAGCGGGATCATAAAATTTAATGATAAACTCTGACTTATAAGGTTTCTTGTTCCTTGATTTTAATAGGTTATTACATTACATATGAAACAGTTCGAGAAATGCTTTATTTCAGCTCCGATGCGCGAATAACTTCATAAGTGCTATCGACCTGTTTGGACAATAGAATAAGAAAGCAATGGAGCAAAACTAACAAGGTATTTCGTAGAAACACTTCAGGAGAAACCGAAACAACTTCGTCCATTTACTGAACAATAATACTCATGGTTGATCAACCATTGGTAATTATTAATTACCAGTGGTTGATCAACCATAAGCAAAGTTGTGTTTAGAAAGGGATCTAGTTGGGTATACTCAAAAAATATACTGATTTCAACTTGACATTTTTGCTTCTGATTAGGTTTAAAACTAGATGAATTTTTACATTGAGGAAGAAAAATCATGTTACTATACGGTTGTAGTTCAGTAAGCATTACTTATTTTGTATATAGAAAAGTATTTTTTATATGTATTATGTTTTATATTATATTAACTAGTCTCCCATTGCCTGAACAGGAATTTGATTTGTGACTGAAATAATATGGGGGTGTTATACCTCTATTACCCGTCGTCGAAAATTGACCTAAAGTTTGTTTAGTTTACAAAGTTAGTTTACAAATTTAGGAGGCGGATATGAGTACCGCTGCCCAGGGAACTATTTATTGGATCTCCAACACCCCTGCCATAGGTCACCCCAAATGGTTCGCTACTTTTGGAGACTTCATGGCGGGTTCATGAAGCGAGGTTTGTCTAGGTTTTGGCGGCGGATGCGTTTGCTCATCTACTGCGTGGCGGGCCGGATCGGGTGAGATTTTTTGAGGGAAACCATTTGATTTCTCCAGCCGGTCACTCACCGCAGTGGAAGAATTGGATTCAACGTCCATTATCCCTGAACACACTGTCCCCAGATTCCTACCCACCCCTCATACCCTTAGCCTTCCCAGAACTTCCTCTCCTCCCTTTCTCTAAAAAGACCCGTCCACGACATTCTCAAAGATGACATAGGCCCGTACTGTCAGACCAATGTTTAGAAAAGGATTTTATAACACAAAACATGTCATCATGATCATTATAATATAAGGACATTGCGGATATGTTTGGCACATCATTTATTAAGTATAAATACCTCATAGTAAAATTTTTATCGGAAAAAGATCAATAATATTTAATTGAATATACCACTAGTTCTCCTTGACTCAATCTACGAATTGTACTTATCCCATTCTGTTGTTTCTCTACCTTGCATGGTAGGGTATACTGCTTCTATCAAACTCGTATTTGATTTTGTTTTTGATTATGTTGTTAATTTTGCTTTTAATTTTGACTTTGATTTTGTTTATGATTTTGTTTTGGATTTTGTTTTAGATTCAGTTTTATAATTTTATTTTTTGCTTTTGTGTGAAAAAGAGCCAACCAATTTTGTGTGAATTGAATGTAATTTATGATTTATATGTACCTTGTTAATTAAAAAAAAACATGTAAAAGCCCAACAGGGCGTGCAATATAAATAAATTATTCCCCTTACAAGTTCGTACGTGGAGCCAGCGCATCGTTACGATAAGCCGCATCCAGCCTTCTCTGTCCATTGCTACTTCAGCGGCCTCAGTCCATTGCTGACTGTGCTTCTAATTGTTCGAAAGATCTATAATCTATACTCCGTTGCGTATATTTTTTCAAATGCGGTGATTGAAGTTAAAAATACAAGTCTGAATGTGTTTTAACTGCCCTCTTACAAATTTCTTCTTTACTGATTTATAATTTTATAAAAGTTTTGGTTGACCTCTAGACGGTCATAAAAAAATATATAAAAAAAACATAATGTAATTAATTGCCAAAGTTTAAATTTTATAAATATTTTCAACTAAAAGTCATTTCGCAGTATTACAAAAGTTAAAATTAATATTTTAAAATACACCCATTGAAATTTTCTATATTTAACTCATCTCTTCAGAAGCATCAGAAATTCTACAGATTTATAGATCACAATTGACAATTGAGGGGACGTTATATTTTTATTTTATTATTTATTTTTCATGTTCTCCGCAAAACGGTTGAACAATATATTACCGAGAAGTTTACAAATTTGAGGTACACGTAAGTAGGTATAAAAGGGACATGGAGGCGGTTTTACTATTTTGTGACATGCATCAAAAGATAGTTGCTGAATTATCTGTAAATGTTGTTGAAAATGTCGGCGGCCAATGCAGAGTCGTTGAGGAGAACGGCTGCACAGTTCTTTTCATACAAAATTTAAATTTGGATCTGCGACCAAAATACTTAGATAACTGAAAAATATTATTTTTAATTTAATAGGTAAAACCTCAAATTATAATATTTAATTAATGAAGAAAATATTAGCGAAACTCAGTCGAAAATCTGAAATAGAAAAATGAGAAAAAGATCGGCTCACATCTGAGAAACGAACCCAGGACCTTCGGCTTTCCGGGATGCTGCTCTGACCAAATGTGCCCTTACCCGATTCGGTGATATTTAATTGTGTCATAATATTATGAAATTAAAATAAAAATTATTGAAAAAGCTTTTTGGTGTGTGTAATTAAAAATTACGAGTACAATCAACCGATTTATATTGTTAACACAAATTGCCGTATACAAATTAAAATTTCTACCAAAAGAAAAGCCTTTTTTTTAATATCTCCAAATTAATTATCTCCAAAATCATGAAAAACGAAATATTCTAATTACAAATATATCATTTATTTACTGTTTTTGTGTTTAATTCGTAGAACTACTTTAATTTTTTTTAAATTAATTAAAATTAAATTTAATAATGATTTTATTAAGTTTAAACCAAAATATTTGCAGAACTTAAAAATAACATTATAAAATTTAATTTAAATTAAAATTTAAAAAATATATCTTAATTTTAAACAAAAATAAATAAAATACCTCATATCCGTACTAAATATTGTTTAAAAAAATGGTTTGGTTGGGTACTTTGGCCTCAAATCGAAATTTAAGTTTTGCATGAAAAAGGTCTGTCAACCGTTCTTATTGCGCAGTTGAGTTGATTGGCACGTTCTAAGGCAAAAGTTCTCGCTTTTGGAGCATAAAAAAATGCAACAGATCTTCAACCAGTCTGTTTAGCTTCTGTTAGGGACATATAATTTCATATTTTTCAATATAGGTGAATTGCATATAGTTACAAAGAATAACTTAATTTTTTTTTTTGACTTGTAAGGTGTTGAAATCTAGCATTCCTGTTGAGAGCGGGGATGGATACATGAATGGAGAGTATATATGTATATTCTCTCGTAGACTAAATAATGGAGCTATATTCCAGACTGGCGCGAACTAGTGCTTCTTATCCGTATTGCACAGAATTACTGATAGTAAATTATCCATTAATTAGTAAATTATCTCGCATTATGAAGAAATTTGTTGGCGCAGGAGACAATTTATTCAGAAAGAGAGATTTGCTTCGAAAATCACATCAAAGTCTCGAATCTCATTTTTTTGTGACAATTTATTATTATTAACGAGGTAGGAAACAGGAATGTATCTTTGGATCTTGTAAATGTGATAACACTGCATTATATCACCCTGGTAATATTACCATCATCCTGAGAATATTCGAAAATGCGATATTTGAGAATAATTAACTCCTATCTGAAGAAGTTACACAATATTTTGATTGCGAGATCCGAACAGAAGATCAACAGTATTTCGCGCCCCACTCTTGGTTGTTAAACTCAGATAAAACTGGAGTAAAATTGAGTTGGTAATAATGATTATATACTATAAAACGTTTGGTACGTAGGTAGGGTAGAATTAAATATCTTTGCCAGATAATTGATATTTTTTTCTATCATTGGGTTCATGAAAAAATTCTACTCTACAAGTATGTCGCCTTCAAATTAGCGCCATTTTGATTTATTGTCATTTGCATGTCCTCGTAATGACGATTTTCAATATATTTCTACTTTGGACCTAATTGTAATCAGTCATCAAGCGGTATGACCGTTATGCTTGACTGTTCACACTTTCGTTAGAAGCTGAAACGGGCTGAGAATTTGTGTTTAAAGGAATCATTCAAATGCCAAAAATATTCACAATCGCATTGTTTACAAGCAAATCTGAATTCAATTCAATTTCAGTTTCATTGCCGGCAACCCGGGCGTTTATTGAGATAATACATTAGTCAAGCATAACGGTCATACCGCTGGATGACTGATGAATTGATTTTGATGATCAAAACATTTGATGATCAAAATTATATGTGAAGGAATTTGGAACACTCCAGCCTAACTCCTTTTTTTTATTTAATAAGTAATGGTGTATATCCGTATTGTGTTTGCTGTTTTTAAAAACTGTCATTATTCTGTAAATGTTTTATAAAACCAGCCATTCTCCGCTGGGAGAGTCTTTGGGACTTACACGGAATGGCTGGTCGTTGCCTCGGCGTAATGGCTACTGTAAAAGTAAGCCATGTAATGGCAAACAATCTCCAAGAACTGGGCTCATGCTGCCATATCGGGGATCCGACGGAGAGAGCATTAGTGTCCGCCTGCGCCGTCTTCGTAAATTATTGATAACAAACCAGGTTCAAACCATGTCCAATCCAGACACTCCTCCACTCAAATAGTCGGAGAGCCACTGCACTATTAAAAGCATAACACAGAAAATCAAAATAATTCTATTTTTAAATAGAATGTAATTTTATATGACAGTCTTGACATATTTTTCTGACTGAAGTGGGATTCTAAGGCGCTCCGCCCACTGAGGCAACTGAAAACTCTCAACTGCCAACTGTCTTTGAATGACAATGTGATGGCCCGCACACTACACAATCACACAAAACCCCGTTGTCAATGGTAACACAAGCGGTGACTTGCGACTGTCACTGTTCATTGCCCTGGGCGGCCGTTGCTAGTTGCGAGCTGTCAGCTGATTGTTATTCGTCTATGGTTAAACAAGCTTTTTGACCAATCAAGTCAGAGAAAACAGCCGGTTTTAGTTGGTTTTCAGTTGCCTCAGTGGGCGGAGGCGCTAAGTCGCAGATAATTTTAAGCAATACCGCCAATACATGCTTCTGATTTTCTCCATCAGGGGTGCTAGCACGGTCGACCGATAAGGATCGGTAGGATAATTGTCGGTAACTTCTCATCGTTCCATAGGATAACTGCATATCGCTAACGTACAAACAACAGTTGATATCGAATATATTAAGGACACTTAGTCATTGTGAAATGTCACCTATTCGTTTGCGATCTGCAGTTGTCCTAGGGAACGATGAGAAGTTACCGATAATTATCGTACCGATCCTTATCAATGGACCATGCTAGCACACCAGGTGAATGCTGCTCCTCTGCCTAACTGCTGAATGATCTGCCTCACAGGAAAATAGGATATTCGACTGCCTGGGGTCGATGGGTTATTTGGAGCATGTCGTGAGGGAAGTTTAAGAAGTAAGTACTTGGCTTTCAGATCTGATCACTAAACACGGTCAACAACAATAAATAAAATATACCCTTTGTTATAATACCGGTGAATTTAATACACGATAGGTTCATGTCATATAATATTATCTTTCATGTAATATGAAAAGCAGACAGACTTCTCTGTTGCAGCTTTTCAATAATCATTAAAATAATAAACCAATATATCTCTATATCTTATGTTCTTTGCATGTAAAAGCAACACCTTGACAGATGATATTGTTGACTGTCAAAAGAGACACATATAACAGGCAAAAAAGTATCAGGGGTTTAAAATAATAATATATAAAAGAATACATTGTTGGCAAAAAGTCTAGTTAAAATAACATTTTTTTTTAGATTATAAAACTAACATTTTTAAGAAATTTCTACTAAAATGGCAGGTGGCGCATTCTAGATCAATAGAGCTTCACTCTCTCTCAGTTTTAATTTTAATTGGGTACTTTACCTTGAGAAAAGTGTAAGGTTATTTTCGCACTTCACATTTCGCATATCACATTCACCGTCTTTGGTTTCATAATGTAATTTTCTTTGGAAGAAAAACAGACTATTTACCCCGTTGCTTCAAGGAGAGACAGACCGGAAAAGGTTTTCGGTTGAGTAGCATTTACATATTTCATTTACTTTACATAGTTTCACTAAGCATGGTTCCCGCAACAAACTAAAAAAAATGAGCGTTTGAGATACCGGAAATTAGTCCTTTTTAAATCAAATTCTAGACGTATTGACTCTTTTTTAGAAAAAACATAAATTGATTTTGAAAGGTTGTTATTTTATCTGGTAGACGCAGTTTTAAAATTTTGAAAAACTAAATGTATTTTTAATACCTATACTAAGGTTATACCGTTGGTTGTTGGTAGATTTGTTCAATTTTCAAAACAACAACATAAATTTCAAATCATGTAATCATACAACAAAATAAATCGATACATAATCTAGTCAACATAGTTTATAGAATTATAATTTTAGTTAAATTAAAATCATTCAAAAATAAATCCTAGAACGTGTTTTGTGACACGAATACTCTGTTTTTCTATTTATTTAAGGTCTTACAAACTAAAATATTTCAATTTTTTTTTCACAGTTATTTTGTTTAGACATTATTGAAAAATCATAAATACTTATGATCAAAAAATACTTAGGTACAAGAAATACACGGTATTTAATAATTTATCATCGTGCGGTTTGAGCATTTTTATTGCTTACTTGAATGTAGCTATATATTAAAGCAAGTTTTGAAAGAAATAAATCGGTATTAATTTTTTAATTTAAAAAAATTTATACGGGGAATAATCGATCTTTCTCATTGGAACCTCCCTGTACAGTTGCAAGCATTTTTAAACTTTTATTCTCGACCGCTGGTCAATCGTTCTTAATGAATTTAAGAGAAAAACAATACATTTTAGTAGATCTATTTACAATTACGAATAAGCGGAAAGACGTTATTATTGGAAGGTAACTCCCGCAAAAAAAAATAAGATTACAGTAATTGAATAATTTTATATAAATAAATTATGTTCAGATTAAATATTTGCGAGGACTCACACCTCTCCAAATAGATTTTGTATGTTTTTTTTTTGAGAACTAGAAGAATTAGTTGGAAGAATTATCCATAGATGACAGTAAGGGCAAATTCCCCTCGGAGCAACGAGTAATTTAATAAATAGCCCGTTTTTTAGGTTTTATTTCTCTTTCAACAATAGCTTCTCGACAAGTAAACAAATAAACTCCTTGGTCTGTCTTGGGTAGTTTGGGCTTCCTGATATTCACAATGTAATTGGGAATAGAGCAAATAAAAACACGAGTCCTTTTAAGTTTCCTGAAGATGCGTTATTATTTTACTAGTTCCTTCATCCAAAATATTTACAGTAATGTTAAAATTATTGCTAAATAAGTAGAAAATAAATATTTTTAATAAATTTCTGTAAAATATTTGACATCTTTAAAACCTATTTCTTGAAACAATATATGAGTGTTTACCTAATATGAGATAAATATGTTCATAATATGTACATACTTTGTCATAAAATATATGTTATTTATTTTAAATTGTTTATGTCACCGACAATTGGGGAATAGATGAGGCGCGGAAATACCACGCTGGCTAATTAATGTCACTAATAAAGGGTTGTTTCAGACGAGTTTGAAATATCACACCGATTTGAGCTTTTGATATTATATATGTATACATAGATGAAGTATTTCCCGCCGAGCATGAACAGCTCGAGTCAAGAGTAATTATTATGACATTCCCAGGTCCGTACACGGAGAAAAATGTTATTCTAAAATACGATCATTTTATTCGTATAAACGGGACTGAAGTTCTTACGAACAAATTAACAGTGTTTCAATGTTTATTGGCGGGAAAATGTAAGAATAATTTGATGGTATACGTACGTATAATAATAATTCGAGATGGCTTCCTATGGTTAAAGCTAAGAGGGCTTTAGAAAAAAATCGTGTAAGAATGAATGTACATATTTATAATACAAGATTGTCGTTTTGTAATCTGAAAAAAAAACACTTTAAAGGTATGTATGTATAATGCATAGTTATTTCCCACGGTAATTAAAAACTAATTTATTTCGTTAATTATGGTTTCCCGGAGAGAACAATAATATCAATCAATTCCTCCGTGGTCGACGGGTAAGGCTCTCGATTAGCAATCCGAATGTCGCGGGATCGAATCCCGGCATGGACAAATAAATTTTAATTGATTGATTTGCAATAGTATCTCTGGAGAATCCCTCCAGATATCTTTGTTCGTCTCTTTTGGGAAGTTTCCTAGGAATGCAAGCTTCAAAAACATTACATGTTTTATGCATGAATAAAAATGGTGCAGCGCAGCGCCTCAAACGGTGTCGAGGTTACAAAGCTATTTCCAATTGGATCAACATTCGGTAGAGTTTGTCAAAATACCCCTTTGAAAGATCCATTTCTTTCCTACCTAACCACTATCGCATGTTTCCATCATTTCCATCGGTTCAAGTGATTCTGCCATATTATATGTTATTTGCTATATTATAATCATTATAATGAATTAAATCCGTAAACGCCCTCAAAATATCCGGACGTGGAATCTGCCCGAATGTTATTATGTTATTATATTACCAAAACGATGTATCTTATAGAAGCGTCTCAGTGTGGCGAGATTGGGATAACAGATTATGTTACAATCCAGCCGTTGGACCCGGGAATGTTTGGGCGTGACGGAATATGAAAGCTGAGATAAATTTAACTGCTTAATGAGCGTCTTATATAAGCAGGGGTAAGGGTGCGAAGGGGGAGGGGAAGGAGATAAGTCACGCGGCCCCCGCTGATTAATGACGATTCTATGTTCTACATGTCGCAAGAAGCTGAATGGCAATCGACTTAATCGTTTTATTAAGCCTACATTTGGGGTTCCCTCGCGGGCTGAGTGATAGCTATTACTGCTTTACTATTTGCCGTTGGTTTGAAAAATACTAGAAGGCGTCGAAGAACTATGTAATTATGACGTTAAGGAGATGGTTTTTAAAGAAAATACTTTTAATATAAAATTAATTAATTTGATTTCCACTCATTACTAACTCGATACCAAGAAAATCAAAATCTATATTGCGGCCAATTGTCGCATGCATCGTCTCAATTCATTTGTCTCGTAATCCGGCTGTTGCCCAATGAATGATAATTATGAGCCTACATTGATGTTCAAATGAAAATAATTCATGTATTCTATTGCATCTTTCCGCTGCTACAGCCGGACAGAAACTAACTAATTAATAATGTCGCTCATAAATCGATGTCGCCACCACAAACGTATCCAACGAACTCTTTTTCCCTAATCCAAAAGCCAAATGCGAACCTCGTGTTGTTGAATTGAATGTTGGCATTTTAACTGATTTGCCTTCGTTAATTTGGTGAAGAGTCAAAGGGAAACATCAAGGTATGTGAGCCAGTCTAGGGTCTTTGGCGTTGCTCTATAGATCTCGTCAATTCCAGCGGGAAATGAATGGAACTGCCTTTCGTTGACTGCGTGGTCTGCGGTTTGCACCACATCTACTTACTATCACTGTATTACCGCGGAGTCTTTTATGCCCCACCCGTGCATCATATGGACACATCGGCTGTGGAAGCATCTATCGATGTAGGACCGGAATTTTGCAGAATAATAAGTTCCTCTAGTTTTGCTGTATCAATCACATGTTCTTTAACCGATTTTATGCGAACTGAGATAAAATGACTTAAAAGATTGTTTTTGATATATTCAATGACATTATTTAATTTATAACAAATTGTTTATTTATATGTGTATATACATATATATGTGCGGTGTAAGACGATAGCTTGAGAGAGACCAGCTGGAGTTGTCAAAAGGTCTCTCCAAACAAACCGGCCTCTTCAGAACCGTATTATAATGAAGCTTTACAATAATGTAGCTCATACATTTAAATAACATATCTTATTAAAATTATAAACGCGAAACTTGGTATGGATGTATGTGTGTTTGTTACTCTTTCACGTAAAAACTACCGAATGGATTTTGATGAAACTATACAATAATATTGCTCATACTTCAGAATAACACACAGGCTATAACTTATAAAGGCAACAGGTGCATCTGCCGCCAACACACCTCACCCGATGAACCCAAGCACCCCTACTAAGTCACCAAACTTAGCGAATCACTTGAGGTGACCTACGGCAGAGGTCATACATAAATGGTTCCCAGCGCGGCGGTACTCATACCAGCCTAGCGAGCTTTTGCTATGTTTACAGTAAAAAAAACACCAAACCTAATTAAATGTTCTTTTTTAAAAAATAGAGAAATAATCAAAATGAATTCATAATTTCATTTTTTTTTTAAATTCCACTTTATTGAATAAGGTATATAAATCAACCTCGTTCGGCTGAGTCTAAACCTTCATTAAGGTTGTTGTACATATATGGATATATAAATAACGGTACTAAATTATAAGCATAATAAAAGAAGATGTATGAATGTGAATGATGCAAGGAGTGTGCCAAGACAGTGCAAGGAGTGTGCCAAGAGGTGTTTGGCGATGGTTAGTTAGTTAATAAATTAAAAACAGGATTATTATAATAAACAATTTTTTTATCAATTGTCAGTAATATACGTATGTTTTTTAAACATATTATTATCAACATTTATTAAGGACCTGCTCAAACTATTTCAAAATCATTAAATTTGTTATTAAAACAGTAAATAGTATAATATTAGGTCTTTACTTTTGAAATTGGCGTTTTGCCGTACTGGCAACTTTGATCTCAAATATCTTCTCTTTCGTTAGGAATTCCAAATTCAAAATTATACAGCTATTTACTCATTATAATTCTTTTTTTTTCCGTAATTGTTTTTTTTCTTTGCGTCACTTAGTTTACAAAATGGAAAACTTGAAATATCGCGTTATTTACGAGTACGAGTTCCACCATGGCAGAAACGGCTCGAATGATTAATGATGGTTCCAACGTTTTCGTTCTGGAAATTTCGACCTGCAGAACAAGCCCCGTGGACGGCCGGAGACCAAAGTTGATAATGAAGAATTGAAGGCTATTGTGGAAGCGGATCCATCGCAAACCACGTCCGAGTTGGCTGCAGGCTGCGGTGTTAGTGATAAAACTGTTTTGATAATACCTCACGAATTGAGTGAAGCAAATCAACAAACGCGCGTTGACTGCTGCGTTGCATTTCTCAACCGGCACAATAATGAAGGGATTTTAAATCGAATCATTACCTGTGATGAAAAGTGGATCCTGGACAATAATCGGAAGCGCTCATCGCAATGGCTGAACCCTGTCGAACCAGCCAAACCATGCTCCAAGCGAAAATTGACTCCAAAAAAATTACTTGTGAGCGTTTGGTGACGCAAAGAAAAAAACAATTAAGGAAAAAACAAATGATTTATAATTTTCCCAACACAAATACATGAGTAAATAGCTGCATAAATTTTAATTTGGAATTCCTGACCAAAGAGAAGATATTTGAGATCAAACTTGCCAGTACAGCAAAACGCCAATTTCATATGTAAGGACCTAATATTATATTTCAAAAATCAAATCATTAAAAAATTTAAAATTTCTTGTGAAATAGAAGAGAGAAAGAAAACAATAAAATTGTGTAAAGTCTAAAAGTCCTAATGAAATAAATATTGTTATAAAATAATTGCAAAGCAATCCATTTTTAATTCATATTTATCCTTCCCATTGTGAGAGGTAGGTACTTCAGGCTGCACAAATTGGAAATAAATAACCCCTACCGCCAAATAAAACCACAAAAGACTCATCTCATATTTTTGAGAGCCATTAAAAAGCAGCCATGAAAAAGCCACAGAATTTAACATAATCGTTAACCACAAGAATAGGATTCATGGACAGTTAAAATGATATTAAAGCGGTGGCAGGTAGCGGTACTCCGCCACTAGCAGTACGAGCGGTGTACGCGGAAAACTTAATATATGGCTGGATAATATAACGGCGGCTCCATTTTATACTCGTTACTGAATAATTAATTATCCGGTATTTATGGCGATATTTTTAATTTTCATATACTCTTAAGCCGTTGAATGCGATGGAATAGTATTTTCTACCATTTCGCTGCACGACGAAAGACCCGCTTTTAGCAGTGATGCAATTTAAAAATATGCATTAAACCGATTCTTTGTGAAATGCACGAATTAATTTAAAAAATGAAAGACCAGATTGTATAGAAATGCTAACAATTTTATACAAAGCGTGGCTTATTCTTTGTTTTGGTCTGCAATTGAATTATATAACAAAGGATTACTTTTATAGAAAATTGCAGCCTTTATTTAAAAGCGTGGGCAGGTAGTTTATGTTTCTCTTAACTGAGAGCCTAGGAATATACCTATTCTTACCAAAAAAATTTATAAATATGTGCTTTGAGTGAATATCTTAGAAAAAGTTTTTATTTGATGTATAAGATGATATCATTAATTCGTACACTAGTTTGATCTTCAATCTTCAACAATCGGAACACTTGAAGCAGACAATATGCCTGTGTTGAGGATGCTGCGTGGAGGTTATTTTTAAGGAAAGAAAGGAGACGAATTTCTGGTAAGGAAAAGGCACAAGGGGTGAGCAGAAATCTAGGGGTCAGTGTGTCCAGGAGTGACGGACGAATGAATCCATCCTTCCTGCTGCAGTGCAAGGCGATGCGATTGGTCGAGAGAGACCAGCTGGTGAGGTCAGCTTGTTTCAGTTCGTACAGTCGCAATAAAATTAGCAAAACTGGAGACATTTATGGGGGCCTCCTTCTACAGTTGGACTAAAGAAGGCTCGTGAAAGAGTAGAAATAAAGCTTATTGATTTATTTGTAAACATGATTTTTAGTGAACTTTTAAATTTTACCTCAGAGAAATGATAATTCTTCCTAAATATGTTAAATAAACACAATACCTTTTAGCATTTTTTTTTGATTTTACATAACTAAAACGAAATAAAAACATGTTTGCTTTTCAAATGTGCTTCCTTCTAAACCTACGCATTATCTTTTTAATTCATTTAGAAATTATTAGAAATTATTTCGTTAAAGAACTTTCTGATTTACTCATTGTTCGCAGAAAATTGTTAAACAAAAAATATAATTTTATTTTTCAGCTTCTAAAAAATCTAAGAAAAATATAACTATCTGGAACTGTTAGGATAACAATTTTGAAACAGTATTTCATTTTTACTTATTATAATAATATGAAAAAAATCGAAGCTAATTTCTTCAATTTTGTGTAAATGTATAAACATGTGTTCTTTTTTTAATATCTTTTATACACAGTTTTCATAAGAAGTTATTTTTTTATTTATTTTTTATTCTTACATCAAACTTACTCTTTTAATTGACTAATCTACGCCACAACAGAACTTTCTGGCAGAACGCAATTGAGTACGCAGGTAAATGATAAAATTTGGACGAATTGTTTTGCCTTGCATCGTGAATCGATCTTGTAATCTAACTCAAAGTAAAATACATACCTACATTAACTACTGCGGGATATAGTCATGATAGACTTCTTCTTCTTCTTTCGTATAGTGGGGGGTCAGAGGGGGACTTCCAGGTCTGCGATCCAGTCCAGGGCCTCACGCGTCGCCCTGTGGAACTTATCAATCCCGCCGGGGAATGAATGGAGCGGGCATTCGTTGACCACATGTACGGTGATCTGCACCGCACCGCATTCACACATCGCTCACTCTTTAAAACTCCATCTATGCATCATATGGGCACAACGACTGTGCTATCACTTTATATGGCGGACCCAGGCTGTCTCTCAGCTGATAGACTAAGAATTTATTTTACTAAGAAGTTATATTATGTAATTTTAGAAATTTGTTTAAATTATAATGCGATGACTTAAAACAGTGTCGAGGTAAACGAATAATAATAATAATCATAACGGAGAATAGTGAAAATTGCCGGTGAATCAAATACGGAAATACTTGGAATTTTCAATACCAGAGCCGCAGTCTTAAAACAATTAAAATCGCCAACCTTACCTTAGCATAGATAAATCTAATAATAAATTACGAGTTTCTTGGATGCTTTAGTTTTTCTTTGTTTTATCGGCAATCTCTGGATATTTCACGCCTCTCCGGGAATCGTAAACAAACAATGGTCGAATCTCTTGTTAATTTATGTGAATTCGTTTCCCGCTTCGGCGCGTACTAAATTAAAATTGAATTTGTGAATAACCCGCTGTGGCTTAGAACACTTCCCCTGGAAGAGGCCTTTTAAGTTTAATCCTTTACAAAGCAGAATTATTTTTTTGTTTCTTTCTGACGGGTCTATTGAATAAATTAATTATTTTATCCACTTTTAATCAAACTGTGGTAATTTGGATGTACCTACAAGTAGCCACTACCTGTCTCCACCCGATACATGACATAACTTTTTTTTTAATTTCTAATTTTGAAACCGTTTTCAACTTTTGTTTTGCATTACCAATGTCAAAAATACGAAGTGTAAGGCGCTCCGCCCACTGAGGCAACTGAAAACCAACTAAAACCGGCTATTTTCTCTGTCTTGATTGGTCAAAAAGCATGTTTAACCATAGATGAAGAACAATCAGCTGACAGCTCGCAACTAAAAACGGCCGCCCAGGGCAATCAGTCGTGACAGTCGCAAGATGGTCGCAAGTCACCGCTTGCGTTACCATTGACAACGGGGTTTTGTGTGATTGTGAAGTGTGCGTACCATCACATTGTCATACAAAGACAGTTGGCAGTTGAGAGTTTTCAGTTGCCTGAGTGGGCGGAGCGCCTAAAGCAAAGAAATTTGTATGCAAACTCTACGGATAAAATAATACTAATGTTTGGGAAGTCATTCACTAAATTATGGCATGAACTAGAATTATGTTTTTTAACTATTTATTTTATTTGTAAAATCAATCAGTGTTGTCAGGTTATTTGTTACTTACTCGGAAACACACAGGCAAACCATATTTTATAATAATTTTAATAATTAATTTTGTCTGTAATTTTTTTTAAAACAATAATGAAATAAATTTTCCGCTCGAGGGAAAAATCATAATACAGTTAGGTAGATTATTTCACAAAACCTTTAAAGAAATATTTATGGCGTTACACAAATATTAGGGAATTTTTCCTTTATTTTAAAACTCGATGGAATACTGTCAACCAAAGAAGAAGCACTTAAAAATACGTGGTTAGTTTCTGCTTTCGTTTGAGATCATAAATATCGAAATGTAAACAATTAAAGATTTTTAAACAATAAAAAACTTTTTTTTCTTTGGTTTCACACAACAGGCTCTGAAAAAAATAATTCCCCCGGTTGACTTTGTCATCTTTGGAGATACTTAAAAGTCTTTTTAGAAAAGGAATAACACGACATTCGGGGAAGAAAAAAGGCATGGGGGGGTGAGCAAGAACCTGGGGATCAGTGTGTCCAAGTGTGTGCTCCCACTATGGTGCAAGGCGATGTTCCGGGAGAACCTTCCTCGATAGGTTAAAAGGTCTCCCTTAACCAATCTCTCCCGGTCAAACGCATATTATTTAATTTATTTCGTTTATTTATTTTATTTTGTTTATTTCGTTTATTTAGTTTATTTCGTTTATTTCGTATATTTCGTTTATTTCGTTTATTTCGTTTATTTCGTTTATTTCGTTTATTTCGTTTATTTCGTTTATTTCGTTTATTTCGTTTATTTCGTTTATTTCGTTTATTTCGTTTATTTCGTTTATTTCGTTTATTTCGTTTATTTCGTTTATTTCGTTTATTTCGTTTATTTCGTGTATTTCGTTTATTTCGTTTATTTCGTTTATTTCGTTTATTTCGTTTATTTCGTTTATTTCGTTTACTTAGTTTATTTCGTTTATTTTGTTGATTTCGTTTATTTCGTTTATTTCGTTTATTTCGTTTATTTAGTTTATTTAGTTTATTTAGTTTATTTCGTTTATTTCGTTTATTTAATTTATTTTATTTATTTCGAAACCAATAGATTTTCTCGTTATTCTATTTTATTATGTATCTAAAAATAAAACATTAAACAACTAAAAAATATTACGTTACTATAACAATATGAAGATTATTATAACAGGATAATATATGTCATAACATGATATAATTTATTACGTTTTTAAGTAGAGTTTTTATATTTATGTTGGTTACAATTGAAGATGTCCACATCAAAGAGAATGTTAGATGTTGAACATATTCTTATAAGACAAGCATTTTTATTAGAATTTGTTTTACAATGTTTTACTTTAAATAGATTACACGAACGTGTATGCTGTGTAGGTACTTTCAAATCAATTCTGTTTAATAATTCAGGACAGTCGGTAATGTTATTCATGATTTTATATAGCAAGTTGTATCTAAGAATTGTCCACGACTCAATGTATTATTTAGAAAATTTGGTTGCATCCAGATAATTATCAAATCGATTGTATGATTTGTATGAAATGTATTTTATGATTTTTTCTGAATCGATTAAATTTTGTTTACATATCTATAATATAAAAATTAATGTTTGTTGGTTTGTTTGTGTGTTCGTACTTTATGCGCGGCCATACCGTTCATCCAATTGCGATGAAAATTTGGGAATATGATGTGCGCATATCCGGGATCATTATAGGATCGTGAGCTCTGGCGTTATGAAATTATTTCCTATACTAGTCATACGATTGCGATTAAAATTTCATCCGATTGGTATAATTTTTTTTGAATTGTTGTGAACATGCCCGTGAATACTTCTATATTTATAATGTGAGCTCTGACATTATGAAATTTGCATAAAAAAATGAGATGGGAGGGGGAACGCGGGAAGGTGAAAAGGGAACGCGGGAGGGGAAGGGGACGCGGGACGGGAAGGGGAAGAATAGCCGGAAGGGAGAAAAAAAGGGCACGAATGGAAAATGACACGAAGGGAGAAACAATTTATTTATTTAATTGGCATTGCAAAGCGTGCCGGGTATCAGCTAGTAATGCATAAAATGGAGACCAGACAGTCGACACAATTTCTAGATGGATTCGTACTTGAGCATAGTATAGTTGCTGTTTGATAATAACAATGTTTATGAATTATTTTGTATTTGTATGATGAAATCAAGCACTTTAGCTGCTTTGTTTGTTATTTGATTAACATGACATGGATATTGTAGCTTACTATCGAGAATCACACCAAGATCCTGAATATTGCAGCTGGTTACAATTTTGTTTTCATTCAACAGATGATATATAATTCTTTGTCGTTTCATGTGAATATGATGTGGTGGCACTTTTAACCGTTTAAAAATAATTGGTTATTCTGACAATAGGTAGCCATACTATTTAAGTCATCCTGTAATTTGATACAATCATTTAGGTTATTAATGAGTTTGTTCGGTATTCTTTATACTTTTTACATCATCCCTCATTTGGAGCAATTTGTGAAAAGTATCTTTTTTATCATTTCGTTTGCATGCGTCAGCTTGTGTAAAGTGTCCGGATGGACAGTCCCAACTCCCCTCAGACACGGTGGCGGCCCCGGACGGGAGAAGAATACAAAAAAAGGAAAATAAAATAACATTGTACCGTCATACAAAATCTAGATAAACCGTATTATTCATTAAAATTTCCTGCGGTGAGTTGCACAAAGCCCCTCTTTCAATTAAAATGTCCCTAATCCAGGGCTTGGAAGCGGAGGAGGGGAGGGGGGGGGGGTAATATTACATTAATGTTACCTTACGTGTTTTACAAGAATTTTAGTAACAAAGGAAATGATCAGTACGAAAGTTGAGCGGCAAGATCGTTGGCTCGGGGACTCAAATCAAGAGAAGGCAAAAAATAATGTATTAGAACATTTTCCGCTTACTGCGGTGGAATATGGGTGGGAATAGTCGGGTGGGAATGCTATCCTTGTTCTACCGGTATTTCAATGTAAGATGCTCCGAGGAACTAGCATCATTGATCCCCTCGGCACCGGTGCATAGTCGGGAAACACGCCAAACGCTCGCCCAACATATGTACACGGTTGACTTTGTCACATGAGAACTAGTCGTTTTACAACTCGTTCTTGAGTTCAACAGCTCGGCTGTGGAACGATTTGCCGGCCTCTGTGTTTCCTCCTTTCTACAACATGGGTCTCTTCAAGACCCATGTTCACTCCTTCCTCTCCTCAAAAAGACCCTCCACGCAGCATCTTCAAAGATGACACAGGCCCCGAGGGAAATTATTTTCCTCAGGGCCTCCTGTATGGAGTTAATATAAAAAATAATAATATCAACTAACAATTCCAGATAGTTATATTTTTTTAAGTTTTGTTTTTTTATAAGCTTAAAAATAAAATAATATATTTTGTTTAACCGTTTTCTGCAAACAATGAGTAAATCAGAAAGTTCTTTAATTTTCTAAATGAATTAAAAGGAGAATGTTTTGGTTTTATTTTCAGTTGTATAATCACAAAATTTTTAAATGATTTTTTTGCTAGAAGGTAGTGTTTAACATTTTTTGGGAACAATTAACATTTCTCTGAGGTTAAATTTAAAAGTTCATTAAAAATCATGTCTACAAATAAATCGGTTATGCATATGGTTGATGCTGTAAATGTAAAAAAAAATCCTTATCGAGCTTTACTTCTGTTCTTTCACGAGCCTTCTGGAGTCCAACTACAAAAGGAGGTCCCCGTAAATGTTTCCAGTTTTGACTGAAACAGTCTGACAACCTTTTGACCTCTCCAGCTGGTAGGGATTTATTCATTGATCCGTCACTCCTAGACACACTGACTCCTAGATTTCTACCCACCCCTTGTGCCTTTTCCTTACCAGAACTTCTTCATGTTTTCGGAATGTTGAAGTTGAAGATTACTTACTAGCAAATCTCAAAGTAGTGTATAAAGTAATAGTATGAAGTTATACATCGAAATTAAACTTTACCTAAGATATCCACTCAAAGCACACATTTATAAATTTTCTAGGAAATTAGAAAGATGAAAGAGACGGGAAAATCATTTGGAATTAAGGTTTTTTCATTATTTTCATTGCTTGTTTTTTCTTTTGAAAAAAGAATCCAATGTTTCCAACTTTCGAATATTTTAAAAATTTTTTTGTAGTAAGTGTTCAAACTCCAATAATAGACATGTTAAGCTATTGTAATAAAATATTATCGATTATTAAAATGTTTCGCATAAACCCAACACTATAAACCTTACTAATAGATACATGATATTAATTATACAATATTATTCAATTTCTCCCAATCCCAGTCCTACCCCTGCCTAATGATTCTCTTCGTACCTTCGAATAATAAATTCAGGCAAAGATTTATTTATTTATTGATAAGAGACAAACAGCTTATACGTAAAATGTAAAGATAAATAATAAATACATTTGTTACATTAAGTCAAGCCAAAAAAGTATCTTGTGTTAAAGTTGATAGGAGATGGAGTTTCATTACATGTTAAAATTAATTTTAGGTGAAGAGGGGAGGAACATGAATATAGGATGAGGATAGGATATGGTATAGGTAGAGATATGAGATAGGTGTATGTACATCAGTTAGTTAAACATTAGATAATTATAATAACTAAAAATAAAGAAAAACGTGATATTATCAGATAAGTTCAGAACTAAATAATGTAGGACAGAAAGGTTTTGAAAATGTCGAAGAGGTATTTGTCTGTAAATGTGTAATTGGCAGTTCCGATTGCTTGGTGAATATTAACAGTTTAGTTACATTTTTGAGTTATTTATATTTTCTGTTCATTGAGCATTTTTATTTGTCGCGTTATTTAACTTTAATTTAAAGTGAATTTCGAATATTGTATTAAGAAGTTATTTAATATCGGGAATACCGACTGCGTACTTGTAAGTAAAGCGGAAATATCGATAAATATTTTTTCATCCTTCCTAATGTTATTGGGTTTCATGAGAACATATTCATTAAACAACAAATCATTTATCAAAAAGTTTTTCAATGAAACCACAGTTAGCTTCCAAAACTTTTGTTTGCAAAGTCTGAATAATGGGTCTTACAACATGTATTTGATATAGGTACTTACCTACGTACTAAACTTTAGCGTATCATTTCCACTCTCTTGTATTCAATAGAAGTTGTCTTTGTGTTCTGCGCGGCGACATAACGTGAATAACAAACTAGAAAATGTCTTCCCATAGCAAGTTGGTCTATGGCATCCTCATTCTGGGGATGTTGTGCAGGGTGGAAGGAAATGAAAGACTAAGGACCTATTTATTATCCTTCCACTGTATTTCCTCTCCTTTCCCAATCATTTCCAACAAAGTATGGAAAGGAGGTCTTTTCAAAAACTCAACCACATTTTGCTGTTTGATAGTGGTCTATGTTTTAGTTATAAGATAGTAAACATATAATATGTATTTTTTTATTAATTAATTGGGGTAGTCATTCAGCAATGGAAACAATTGATAGCTTTACAAAGAAAGCATTCATGAGCACAATGCTGTCGCGTTTCTTTCAACTATTTTTTTTTGGATGATAGCTGTAAAAATAATGAGTTTATGAAGTTTATTTCGTGCATGGTATATTTTTTACAAATTAGTTTTAAAATATATTTTATTGTTATATATTTAATATCTTACAGATAAGTATCCAGGGACAGATAACTATCTTCTTGGCTTTAAAAGGCTGCAAAAATAATCCCGGTAATCAAGTTTTTGGAGATAGATACAAATCGTAACGTTTTATAATAATTAAATACAGCTTTAGACCAATTAGACATTTCAATTCCATTTAGCATTAAGGATTGTCAGCGACTATTATTTATTCAGTTATTCAATGCGGGATTAAAGGCCTTATAAAGCCTACCGGGTAATAATATTTTGTTTTCATTGGTCCACTTACATTATAAGCAAAGAAGAAATGGCAAACCAGGACTAAAGTAATTTATTAAAGTTTGAAACGGCTCTGAACATTTATATTAATGAATAGTAAGTTTAATGCTTTATCGGAATTAGTACCAAAATTTTAGTAGGTAATTTTGTTATTTGTTAACGACCTAGGAGGAAAGATTTCTCGATTTACAAAGCAAATCTAAACTATTGTATATCAATAAGTAACTTCAAACCATAGTTTAAAGACGTACAATCAGATCTATTATATAAGCTACAAAAATAAGTGGTAAGCTGTAAAATAAATACCTCAAAACAATTTAAGGTATTACAAGAATAAAAAAAATTCTACATGATTTCTTTTTTCCTTTTAGGATTTAGTTTTGATTTCATAAAATGCTTTACCAGAGATGGAGTCGCAAGTGCCAGTCACAAATAAAAGTTATCCGGAGATGGATTCAAATGTGCCATCTAGAGGTTAACCAGAGATGGAGTTACATGTGGTAGCTAGCGGTTAACCAGGGGTGGAGTTTCATGTGCCAACTAGAGATAAACCAGAGATGGAGGCACATGTGCCAACTGGAAGTTAACCAGAGTTATGTGCCAACTAAAGGCTATACAGAGATGGAGTCACGTGTGCCAACTAGAGATTAACCAGAGATGGAGGCACATGTGCCAACTGGAAGTTAACCAGAGATGGTTAAAATTAAAGGTTATTCAGAGATGGAGTCACATGTGCCAACTAAAGGTTAATCAGATATGGAGTTAAGTTAACTGGAGGTTAACCAGAGATGGATTCACATATGACAACTGATCCTGAGTGGAAACCATTCTTAGAACCACCCTTTGAACTATCCCTACTAGCCAACTTTTCCCTTTCACCTTCCCCTCCTTACTCCCTTTAACCTCACAAGAAATTCCTAGTCTTACTGGCTTTGAGCTGTTTGGACTATTCTTTTTATTGATTTTATTATTTTATTTTATTACAATGAAGTGACACTTACCTATGAATTCGATAACCTAAACTTATTGATCACTGAGACTTTTACATATTTTTTTATCGCTCTGAAGGTTGTGAAGACCTGTTTTTCTCAGTAATAAAATCTTCGGACCTCGGACCAATAATGAAGACATGGGGCTCTTAAGTACATCGTATAATCACACAATAAAAGCGAGATTTATTCACCTTATCGCCGTCGATTAAATGTCCATCTAACCTTTCAACTGAGATGAAGTGTCTTGTAAATGTAATAAATAAATGTTTTATGAGCATAAGGTACCTTTGTGGTATATACTAATATTAATATTCGAGAGGTAATTTGTGAGCAGTTAGATCTGAAACAAGATTTTTCTTTGTCGGAGATCGTTTTGTACTTGTACTGTCATATGGAATCACCTCCCCTAGCCACTAATTACTGTACGTCTTTATAGTACCTACTCCCGGACACCGTGTGTAATATTTATTAACAAAGTAAATAACTCGCTGATTCCAAAATAAGCACAGTAATCACAACAAACATGAATTTTAACGGCGCCACCTGAACAAACATTAAAAGAGGCATGTACCTCCTAGAGCTGGACCGATCAATCATTTTATACGACCCGGGTCTCGCATGACCCACTGGCGTCGTGAGCGGGTCGCTAAAATCATTTCTTTGAGCGGGTTTTACAGGTGGAAAAAACGCACCACCTGCCGCCGTACCAGGTCATTTACGAACCGAAACCCGATCTCACCCGTCTACGTACGTTGTAGATCCTGCAATATATGTGAAGTTATTTGAAGTGGGACTGGGCGTCTCAAGTGACTCAAGTTTCATTATCTCAATACAGAAATAGTGGTGGTTAATATGAAACTGAAATGAATCACCACTGCGGTTTCTGATTTCTGTTTGTCAGTTCCTGGAGTTACATGCACATATATTATAATTATTACAAATAGGTACATAGGAGTACAAGAGGATGTACAAAAAAACACGGGCAAATGCCTAGCATGGTGATCGTAAAATCCTCAAAATATCTAACTAATATTATTACTCTTAGGTATCCCGATATTCTATGATGGTTAAATTTAATGGTTAATTTTTGCACGTCAATGAGAGAATTTTAATCATTATTTTAAAGAAAACCTAAAAACAATATGCATACACAGAAGATTCAAAATAAATTAACTATTCAAATATTACAAAGGAAAGAAAATAGCAGAAGATAATACAGCTGAGAAAAAAATACATGCAGAGAGATGTAAAATAATATAATGAAACGATTAATGGGAAACAATTATATTATTACTAACGTTTTGTCCACAAGTAAATACATGATTCGTTTTAAGAAAGTAATTTCACTAATGACTAAACAATGTAAATTGGTTGTTACGATAAATGCCCTAGACCCCTAGCGGCTTATTTTAAATTCTACGATACCTGGCAAATAATTCCAGTACAGACACGGATAATATAACCCAATGAAACTACACACAGAGCACATCAATTTAATATTATGTATGTTAATTTAATTTACCTTCTTGATCAATTATTAACCAATTACTTAGAAAATGATTATGGCGAAAATAAAATAGTAACTAATGTGAGTAATTCTAAATAACCTTTAACATTGCATAAACTCATTTCAAAATTAACAACTACATGAAAAGAACGTCAACGACAGAAACTGCAAACATTTTTACGTTCCCAAAGTGTTCCCGAAATGTCGGGGTCTGCTATAAATTGAAAATCGCGCTGTTGGCTTATTTTAATTTATTTTTGTTGATTTAAAAGTCTGAATTTTGGAAGAAATGAAACAAATTTTTCTAATATGCTATAATTCTCGATCTCAAAAACAATAAAAATGCAGAATTGAAACTTTAATCAGCTCTACTGCAAAATCACAAAATCGCAGGTCCGCAACAATGACATAAAACTATCGTTAAACATGATAACTGTAAACATTATGATAGATTTTAATTCAGATTTCGGGTATCTACCATCTCTATTAGTTTGTCGCGAGAAAATGCGTGATGCCCGGTCTAAAAAATTCATCCTCATAAATCTTCCAGGATCGCTGGCCCTGCCACATTGGCAGCCAACACTCAGGTCACGACAGCGGGTCATCAGACCTGGATGCTGATAACCGCTCTCCAACTCAGACATCCATATATCGATGCTCGCCTCGCCACTTGCACCCGGTACCCGGATCGCGAGAGTGAGTCGCGAGAGCAGATCGCAAGAGCGGGACGCGAGACTCGGGTGCTGACTAAAAAATAACCCGCTCACGCTTTGGTGGCCTCTGAGCGGGTTTCAATTAGCGTGTCATTCACGATCGACCCAGGACTATTACCTACATACCATCGTACTACGTACCCTTGACTTAACCTTTGACCAGTTTTCCTTTGATGTAAAAGCGCCTTTTTATCGGAATTCGTTCCTCCCTATCCGAACCCCTGGACTACAACAGTCCCTTTAGAAAATATAATATTGAAGAGCGGTATTATGGACTTGTGCTAGGAAAACGCTTTTACAGGACTAGCTTTCATAGCGGTCGACATTCGTAGTACAAACTAATTAAATTATATTTATAGAATGAAATGAAATCGTTGATTTGTGAATGAGTTAGTTTTAAAAAAATAATTAATAATCACCATTAGGTATATATTTTACATCAAGTAACTGTACAATATGAAAAATTGACACCCATCTAGTATGTTTTAGTATATTATTTATCTGTTGGGCTGTAAATACAGTGATGCTCATGTATTTTTAAAATGCATGATGATATGTTTTTAAAACTTCATTCTTATGGTTTTCTTAGGAAAGGTAGAATTATCTAGCCGGATCTGCCCTGATGATGGACACTGCAACGCTGTCCGAAACGTCGGCTAAAGAAGGAGGTAGCACAACACGGCATAACACCCCAAAAACAAACAACGAAAATGCTTTTGGCCGTGAAAATCTAAAAACGTAACCAAGGTAGAATTATGTTCCTTAGTTTCGCAAAAGTATAAGATTTGCGAATTATTTCAGTTAATTTTTTGTTAAAAAAATTATAATTAAAAATAAATGGTGACCGACAGTTGATCCCCTGAAATTATCTGTCAAAAAATTCAAAACCAAAATTTCGGGCAAAAAAATCATGACTTCAGTATTTTGGAACCGAAAAGCTATCATTTTGGTCGAATTTCTGCCTCGGGAGGAGATCATCAATGCACAATGATAGTGTGAGATCCTAAAAACTCAATAGGAGCATTCATAACAAAATAAGGGGAAAGCTGACGAGATGTGTGTGCTTGTAGTACGACAACGCCCGTCCTCGCACAGCCTTAGCCACGAAGGCGCTCTTGTACTCATTTGGTTGGGATGTTTTGAATTACCGTCCATATTCCCCTGACCTGGCGCATTCAGATGATAATCTCTTCGCCTCCCCAAAGGCACACATAGGTGAAATTAAATTTTCAATCGACAAGTAGGTGCAGAAAGACGTTCTGAAGTGGGGGGTGGAGCTATCGGGAGAGTTCTTCGAGGAGGGCATAAAGAAGCTTGTGCCACGGCTGAACACACGCATTGAACGGGAAGACGATTATTTGGAAAAATAGTCAACAAATATATCAACAACATCTTGAAATATTTTTTTAATTAGGCTTTTTCCAAAAAATATAAAAATCTAGTACATTCTTTCTGGACATGCATCGTAATTAAAAATATTGTTCTTAAGTTCTGGAAGAGTATAGTAATCTGCAACTAGCAGGTGAAATTAGCAAAGTGTCTAAATCATAATTGTTGTGATGTTCTTAACTGAACGGACTTTAAATTGTCCATTTACATATATAAATACTAGCCCTGTAAAACCAGTTCAATGTGATAAATCACATATTTCATTATAATTCATCTAAAAAACACTCATCTATTTGTATCCATCCTTTTCCAGGGCCCTTCCCTGGTCTCCCAGCGGGAGCGCGGTGGCTCTCCTAACAGCTGGTTGGGTTTGCGACTTAGCGACCAATTCTCTCCAGGGGTAGGCAGAATGAATAAACCGCCTCAATCTTGCCAAACACACCTCGTTGCATTCATATGCAAACATCGTCTTATACACACCCTTCTGTTACTCTTTTGCCTCCTGACATGGCCCGACTGAAGTATTTCGTGCACTTGATTGTGCCATAAATATATATAAAAATATCGTGTCCTATATATTCTCCTTACATTTCTTTATATTGATAAATGTAGAAAATAAGAAGAAAAAATGCATTAACAGCAAAAAAATCTAAATTAGGTCACGGATGAAAAAAGTCAATAAATAGAAAAAAAAAATCCGTTTTTTTTCCCTCAACGTGTTTTAACCTAATCGCAAGGGGCTTATCATTTTATGTGTATTGTGTGTGAGATGTACTTGTAATGTGCATTCATCTAGCAAATCATTTGATCAAGGCAAAACCCTTAGACTAAGAATAAGCTTTTTTACCATCCAAGGCCTATTTGTGCGCAGTTGCCTGTATGGCGGCAACCTAAAAGCATTTTATCACAACATAGGGGTGTCGTTTTCTTGCTCCGATACGTAATAAAAGTCATAAATAAGGCAGTTAACGTGGCCTCTTATCATTTCCCTTATAATGAACAATGACCCGGCCCTGCTGAAGGCCGAGTAATCTTTACTTTTATAACTTTAACCCTTTCAATGCCGCCATTTTATGATGACACAGAAATTCTACTGTGTGTGTATATTTCGTTCGCACGTTCAAAGAATTACTTTGGATCATGTTGAAACATGCAAGCATATAGAAAAGTAGTAGCTGATCGTACACTTGCATAATAGCGGGAATGTACATGTTGTGGCTGATCGTACACTTGCATAATAGCGGGAATGTACATGTTGTGGCTGATCGTACACTTGCATAATAGCGGGAATGTACATGTTGTGGCTGATCGTACACTTGCATAATAGCGGGAATGTACATGTTGTGGCTGATCGTACACTTGCATAATAGCAGGAATGTACATGTTGTGGCTGATCGTACACTTGCATAATAGTGGGAAAGTATGTATATAACTCAACATGCGCTACTGGATTGACTATTTATAATTGGCCTTATGACTTTGAAACCTTTGTAATTGGTACGAGTGAAGCTCCCCAGAGTTCTTCCGGTCTAGAACTTGCACGGAGAAGATTTCCCTTATGATACAACACTCATGTTCTTATGATCCTGACGAAGAAACCATTGATTTTAAAACATGTCGATCATTGTGATTATATAGTGGTGTACACAAAGTTATTTGTTTAATTTAATTTGTATTTATTTATTCGTGTTCTTATTATCCTGGCGAAGAAATGTTTCAAAACATCTCGATAATTGTGATTATATAGTTGGTGTACACAAATTTATTTGTTTAATTTAATTTCTATTTATTTATTCATGTTCGTATTATCCTGGCGAAGAAACGTTTCAAAACATCTCGATAATTGTGATTATATAGTGGTATACACAAAGTTATTTGTTTAATTTAATTTCTATTTATTTATTCATGTTCGTATTATCCTGGCGAAGAAACGTTTCAAAACATCTCGATAATTGTGATTATATAGTGGTTACACAAAGTTATTTGTTTAATTTAATTTCTATTTATTTATTCATGTTCGTATTATCCTGGCGAAGAAACGTTTCAAAACATCTCGATAATTGTGATTATATAGTGGTGTACACAAAATTATTTGTTTAATTTAATTTCTATTTATTTATTCATGTTCCTATTATCCCGGCTAAGAAACGTTTCAAAACTTCACGATATTTGTGATTATATAGTTAGTGTACACAAAGTTATTTGTTTAATTTAATTTCTATTTATTTATTTATCCATGTTCTTATTATCCTAATGAAGAAACGTTTCAAAACATTTCGATAATTGTGAGTATATAATACACAAAGTTATTTGTTTCATTTAATTTCATTTATTTATCAATCTAGCGTACGAAGGGCAGCACATCCTACACGCAAAACAGCAATGCTGTAAGACAAGACATGACATGACATTATCACGGAATATAAATCCAACGAAAAAAGGTAATTAAAATAATTTACTATTAAAAAATTGAAGATAGGTATGGAATCGTTTTGGGTAATTTATTGCTTGTTTTCCAAAAACACACATTAATTTTGAATATAAACACTTATATGTTCTAGGATTCATTGGACCTAGAATTACACATACACAACCGAAATTAGTTTTTTTTATGATTTTAAAGATCGTACCTAAGTAGGAACATAGTTTCATATTTCAGGTTAAGTGGAACGGCTGGGCGGTCTTTTTCGTACACAACTTATGTTTGTATTTGAGGCTAAAGGACCCAACAAAACTGAATAATTCTGTGTTTAATCGAAAGATGTAGCAAATATCTAGTGCGGATATTGTGGCTTTATTTATATGTATTTTAATTTCTTGAAAAATTTTGAAAATAATGTAATTTTTCTTGATTTTAGGGGCAACATTAACATTTCTGTGCGAGTTAATAGTAATAATTAAAAAATAATCTTTCCCAACTTATTGTGCAAATAATAATGAAATATTAAATAAAATAAATAATACGTCGTAAAAAATCATTTTTTGGGTCGAAATTTTATGTATTCTAACATTTTTTTTGTAAAATAAATTTAAACACATCAGAATGCTTTTTTAAGAAATCATATTTTTTTAAATTTTATATTTCATTATTTGTTTAGTATGTAACGCAAAAATATGTTTTATATAATCATTCTCACAAATTTGCCTAATAATAATAATAATAATAATTGGATAATTTGTAGAGCGCCGTTTTTGTGAGAAATCACCTCAAGGGCGCTGTGTGTGCTAAGTTGCCTCTAAATAAATTTCGTAACTGGCAATTGCAGTTTGAAACACAAATAAATAAAGTAAGGCGCTCCGCCCACTGAGGCAACTGAAAACCAACTAAAACCGGCTGTTTTCTCTGTCTTGATTGGTCAAAAAGCTTGTTTAACCATAGATGAAGAACAATCAGCTGACAGCTCGCAAATAGCAACGGCCGCCCAGGGCAATCAGCCGTGACAGTCGCAAGATGGTCGCAAGTCACCGCTTGTGTTACCATTGACAACGGGGTTTTGTGTGATTGTGAAGTGTGCGGGCCATCACATTGTCATACAAAGACAGTTGGCAGTTGAGAGTTTTCAGTTGCCTGAGTGGGCGGAGGCGCTTACGCTTAGGCGCTCCGCCCACTGAGGCAACTGAAAACCAACTAAAACCGGCTGTTTTCTCTGTCTTGATTGGTCAAAAAGCTTGTTTAACCATAGATGAAGAACAATCAGCTGACAGCTCGCAAATAGCAACGGCCGCCCAGGGCAATCAGCCGTGACAGTCGCAAGATGGTCGCAAGTCACCGCTTGTGTTACCATTGAGAACGGGGTTTTGTGTGATTGTGAAGTGTGCGGGCCATCACATTGTCATACAAAGACAGTTGGCAGTTGAGAGTTTTCAGTTGCCTGAGTGGGCGGAGGCGCTTACGCTTAGGCGCTCCGCCCACTGAGGCAACTGAAAACCAACTAAAACCGGCTGTTTTCTCTGTCTTGATTGGTCAAAAAGCTTGTTTAACCATAGATGAAGAACAATCAGCTGACAGTTCGCAACTAGCAGGGCAATCAGCCGTGACAGTGGCAAGATGGTCGCAAGTCACCGCTTGCGTTACCATTGACAACGGGGTTTTGTGTGATTGTGAAGTGTGCGGGCCATCACATTGTCATACAAAGGCAGTTGGCAGTTGAGAGTTTTCAGTTGCCTGAGTGGGCGGAGGCGCTTAGAATTACTAGATAAGATATTTTCTACAGACTATGATAAAAAATATATTGTTCGGTTTTGCCAAGTATTTTGGCCTCAATTCCAAATTTAAGTTTTGTGTGCAAAATGGCCACAGCCGTTCCTCGTATGATGTTTAAATACTTGCGAGCAATACATTTGAAAACCAAAAGACCGTACACATATTCCCAAAAAAAGATTACTTTTTAGTACCAACCGCTAGTGACTTTTCACGCCCAAACAATAACAGATAAATAATTGTCGTAGCTCGGCAGTCTTAAGGTTACGATGTGTTTATATGTAAATTGCAATTTATTAGGTTATGTTGTTATTGTGACCTAGATACAATAAATAATGGCTTACCTAGCGACCTGAAACTTTTTCTATGCTTTATGCCTTCTGAAGTTAACTCTTTTTTGTTCAATTTAGTGGTATTTAGTCAGTGGACTGCGTACAATATCCCACAAAAATAAATAAAACGAATGAGTTGAAAACTTTATTGTGATTTCGTTGGCAGGAATATCAACATTAACAGGTTTCATTCATATATTTGATCAAAGGTTTTTTGAGATATTATTGTGTAATATAGTTTTCTATTATTTCACAAAATACAACATCTTTCAAATCAATGTGCCATCTTATATTAATGTAACATCTTTCAAATCAATGTGACATGGCTAAAAAATCAATAAATGAATTTAGTAAGATTTTTTGATTAATTCGATTCATGTAGTATTTATCCATGTTATCCGTCCAGGCGATATGTACTGAAAAGAAAATCCCAGATGTGCGATCAAATACTTACTTTGGCACACGGAAACATCTACAACACATCTCTATCTCACGAGGAGTGATATGCTGACATTATTGAACCGATTCGATACAGATTCGACCGGATGAAAGACAAATATATTTTAGTTTAAACTATGTTCTGGCTTAGTCAAATTGACGCAACCGTACAGACTCTCATTGTCCAATTTTTTGAAATTCTATACGTCTGTTAAAAAAATGTGACTTTTCAAATTCTCGGGCTACGTATATTCGATTTTTGAAAAAAAAATTGTTATGTTGGTTCACATGTCCCCAATGTATGTTGACATTAACAGCCATTTTGCAATTTTAGTTTGTTTTTTACAGATATGAAGGTTAGACGTGTTTTGGCATGCTTGGCGATTTTTTGCTATCGAAAGTGCTAGAACGCCTTTAAACTGTTGACTGTGGCATTTGGCGGTCTAATTTGAGCAAAAAAAAGGTTTTTAAGTGGTTGAAGCTCTTCACAGAAGGCCGAGAAGATTTCCTGCCCTGGACGCCACAGCGCGTCAACAGCCAATGAAAACGTTGAAGCAGTAAAGGAAAATTTTCCTGACAATCGTCAAATCACTTTTAGAGAAGTTGCTGAGGATGACGGCATATCTGTTGGTTCATGCCATCAAATTTTTTGAAGCAATACCTACGAAGAAAACGCTCGGATTTGTGGCAAAACAATTCATGGCTTTTGCATCACGTTAATGCACCTGCTCACAAATCGTTGCTTGTTCGTGGTGTTTTGGCCTAAAATAACACCGTAATCATGCCTCAGTCACCGAATTCATTGGACTTGACCTTCTGTGACTTTTTCCTGTTCACAAAACTGAAAAGACCCATGAAAGGATGAAGTTTTGCCACAATTTAGGAGATAAAGACCGCATGGCCTGAAGAGCTCAAGGCCATACCAAAAAGCGCTCATCAGAAGTGCTTCGTGGATTAAAAAAACGCTGGCACAAGTGTATTATATCTGAGGGGGACTACTTTGAAGAGACAAAATAGATATTGATGAATAAATTAATATTTTTTGAGAAAAACAAAAAGTCACCTTATTTTTTTAACAAACCTCGTACATGTCCAAAAAAACTTATACGAGTATTTAAAAATGTTTGATCAAAATTGAGCTTACTTCGGGCATACCGGCATGCCCACAATTCACTTTTATCGGTTTATCTCTTCAGTGGTGATATTCGAACATTCAAGATAATACACACAAGATTTTATTACAAATTAAGCTCTGGGTTAGTCGAATTGACGTATCCGAGTAGACTCTCATTGTCCTCGCAGATGAATGGTTTCTTGTGGTAGCAGGCCACATCGTGCCAGAAGATTCCATCGGCGTAGACCGTGTTGAGGACTGCCATACAGGGCTCGTGGGTGCCGTTGATCTCGTACTCTGCGTCATCAGGCTGTGGCTTCTTCTTGAAGCCAGTCTGACTCCAAGGGATCTTACCCCAACCCTTGGGGATCTAGATTAAAAAAAATATATACGATATGAATAACACAATATGTCTATGCTTTATGCCTTCGTTAGGAGAGCCACTAGAAGTTACTATCGCCCTTAACCTTTGTGACGACATAGATTTTGTTAATATTTTTTCCTAATTAATATTTGGAGCTAATAATATGATACATAACATGAATTTTGTATTGTTATTTTATTATTTTATAACGCTTTTCTCTCATGATATGCCAATGGAATGTGAGATATAATTTCACTCGTTAATTGCACGTAGTTCAAAACATGCCTGATATTATAAAACGTCATCTGCATTGTCAAAAAAATATATTTTATTATCTTCCTTTTTGTAACAAATGGAAATAATAAGTCCTCACTGGGACCTATCGTGCTGGGGATTTCATTTATATTTTACAATTTATATTAAGAGGGTATTGCCAGAGAATACTGGAAATTAGTCCCTTTTAAATCAAATTCTAGATGAATTGACACTTTTTTAAGATACTAAGGTTATATACCGTTGGTCGTTGGCAGACTTGTTGAATTTTCAAACGATAGATTCTATTAAACAACACAAATTTCAAATCATATAATCATACAACAAAATAAATCAATATATAATCTAGTCAACACAGTTTTAATTTTTTAAATTTTAGTTAAATTAAATCGTTAAAAAATAAATCCGAGAACGTGTTTTGTGACAAAAATACCTCAGTTTTTCTATTTATTTAAGGTCTTACAAACTAAAATATTTCAATTTTTTTACACACTTATTTTGTTTAGACATTATTGAAAAATCATAAATACAGGCCGCCTCATAACAGGAAACCCTAGTGAGGAGGACTGTGAAAAACACAAAAAATTATACTTATATTATACTTTATACTTACATAATGTACAAACTTTGCTATTGAAACTAATAAAATTTTTTTTTTTAAAACTTATCAAAAATACTTACAAGATGTACACGATATTTAATACTTTATCATCGTGCGTTTTGAGCATTTTTATCACTTATTTGATTGTAGGTATATATAAAAGCAAGTTTTGAATGAAATAAATCGATATTAAATTTTTAATTTTAAAAAATTGATAAGGCGAATAATCGATATTTCTCATTGGAACCTTACTGCACAGTTGCAAGCATTTTTAAACTTTTATTCTCAGCCCTCTGGTCAATCACTCTTAATATAAGTTAAGAAAAGGCTTGGACCCAGATACTTCCTTGAGGTATCCCGAATTTGACATCAATAAACTCGCTGGTTATATCTTTAAGTTTTTCAATTTGCTTTCTGTTTTTTTATGTAACTTTCTAAAAATTTCAGTTCATTATAGTAATCCCTATATTTCCTAGTTTTTTTAAAAGGTGACAGAGATTTGTTGTATGAAGGCTTTAGAGAGGTCGAGGAATATGCCAGTGCATTTTTTTAAAATCTGAGTATAAAGATTTTTTAATGCAAGGCGTTGGATGTTCCAAGGTTATTTATTACCTACATCCTCGTGAAATTTAAGAACTAATATTTAAGAACTAATATTTAATAACTAATATTTGACAATTATTAACGCTAGGTTCACTCAAATCATCTTATTGTGTATAGTAATTAAATCCTAACAATCTACACTAAGAAATATATATTATTTTTGAATGGTAAATAATACAGATGGCCTAAAATGATGTGAAGTGTTCAAGTTCTGAATACATATATTATATTTATATATACAAACATTGGTAACGCGGTTGATTGGTAAAGGTTTAATCGATAATATTGGTAACGTGACATCTTTCCCAAGCACTCTTGTAGATCGCCAACGAACAATTAATAGTTCACAACGACTAACGGCCGCTGTTCACAATCCTACGAATCAAGCCAAAATTTTGCCTTACTAATTGATTAGTGCACAACTACGCTTTTTCCAACACACAAGTATCGCTTAAGCATTTATCTTAACCTAAGGAAGCCGGACTAGTGGATTAAACTCGTTCCGTCCGCCTCAGTTTTGGACTAGTTCTTAAAAGTGTCAACAGAGTAGAAAAAATACCGCGAATACAATGTATGGTTGATGAAATATCACTTTGACAGAAGACACAGTTTCGCGCTCATTTCACTTCTGTTGTATTGCGTTTATCAATTATCATTTTAATTAATATGGATTGAGAAGTTCGGATGCGTGCGGAGCAGAGACGAAAAACGGTTAATTTATGCGAAAAACTATGTCGTTTTCGAATATTCGCCAAGCCAAGTGTCAAGTCCAGTACCTACGGTCAAGCTGACACTTTATTTTATATACGTTTGTTTAAAAAATATAAAATGTCAGTTTATGGATAAAAATATTTTAAATAAATTACGTGTATTAATAATAAATCCAACAATTAACTCTATAATATTAATTAAACTTCGAAAGTTCTTACTTTGATGTCATTTTATTGTCTATGAAAGTGGGCGAGGCCAGATAACATAAGATGTTTGGGGACAACATAAATCGAGCGCTACCCTACAAAATGCTTGGCTGACCGCGGCCTCAGATGAATCGATTTAAAAGTTAGAAACAGCGGCCGTAAGTGTTATTAATTTATTTGATGTGTTGTTTGTACGTTAACGATCTGCAGTCGTGCTCAGGAACGATGATACATGAATAGTTTTTTTTAAGATTTTTTTTTACTTTCCACTTCTTCCATATTTTTGAAAATTAAGTGTTGGTCGCAATTGCACCCTCTAATATGAAGGTATTCTAGTTCGACAAAACTTCCTGTAAATCTACGACACTCATATTATTACAATACTAGATTTACTAGTTTTGTCAATTTACCTTGTTGGTGGCTGCAATCTTCGCCCTGGTAGCCGACCAGAACCACCCGTTTATATTCTTGGGATATAAATCTCCATTGTCGCAGCCGGGGAAGTCACACAGCCTCCCGCTGGTCCAGATGTAAGGAATATTATCTAGAAATCACAAAAATACTAAAAAATTATTACAAGTCACTGTTTTCATTTGAGATTCAAACATTTTTTCGTACATTACTACATTCACGTGCTCAAACCCTTTGGCATAGTTCGTATATATTCATTGTACAAAACTCCAATTCATTAGGCCCTCGGCTGGACTAGTATCTATTTAATACATATGATCGACACTTTGATATTGATTGTTATTGAACGACTGTGAAATTAAGTGGACATCTTGATTGCTGCTAAGATTTAACACATTTTTTGAGATCATGATAACGGTGGTTTTTAACCCTATTTTTTTTTATTTTTATAAGTTATAAAAATATTCTTTAATTATTTCTTTATATATTAATTTTAAATCATTTAAAAAAAATGTTTTTCAATTTCACTAACCAAACATTGATGACTCATTAGAGGTATAACCGTAATCGGGTTGAGATATATACTTTTAAAACATGGTGGTTTTATACGAAGCAATTGCTTTTTTCAGAAATACAATATTATTGGAATTAACGCTGTGTAAAATAAACAACATTCTAAGATCTTGGAATAGTGCTAAGGTAATATTTTTATCCGTCTATGGAGGTTTCAACGAATTAAATATTTTATTAGGTCCATAATTCCAAACCAAACCATAATTCAAAGAATTTCAAATGTGTAGATCCGGATTATGAGCTTTCAAAGTAACACATTAGAAACATTCATCAAAGCCTTCGCAACATCTTCAAACCCTCAAATGGGTCACTCTCGCTGAACAAATCAAGGAGATCACTGAGAAGGGTAGTTTATGAAGTCGACATTCGAGTAAAATACACTCTCGTAATATAATGTGTGTGCAAAGATTTATAAACTCCTTTGACATAGAGTTAAACTTATCAAAGCGGGGTGGATTGCACTGACTAAGCTGTTGCTTTCAGCTGAACTGGAACGGTAACGGGTAGAGAAACAAAAAACGAAAAAAAAATATTTTTGCACAAAAAAATATACGGTTTGATTTCAATGGGATCAGTACTTATTTCAACACTAAAAAAATTTTACCTTCAAATGTAAATGAACATACGGAAAGAGTCAAATCATATTGGGTATATCTAAAAGTAATGGTGGTTTTTTTTAAACTGCCAAACCCATAATTTTAAATGATGGACTAGAACACCCTCGGAAGGGTGAAAACCAGAAACATTTGAAAAAAAACAGTCAGGTTTATTTATTTATGTGTAATTATTTATCATTTTTCTTAAAATGATATCTTTGAAAAAATCGAAATGATTATTTGTTTCACTAAACTAATGAGCAGCAAGGTCTCATAAACAATGATCATACATACAATGATGCTAAGAGAGGAATTTAACTTATTTAAGAATTATCAACAAAATGTTGGTCTCCGGCGACTTTTTAATTTTGAAAAATTACCTACATTTATTTATTTTATGTATTTATAAAATACATGAAATACATTAAAACATTTATATAAAAATGACATATTAAATCACCATACTAGGCGGCTGCCTGTTTTATGGTGACCAATTATATATAAGTTTAATTGGTTACTTTATGAAGTCTAGTGTAAACATATATGGATTAAGTATATAAACATGCTTGAAATTTGGAAAAGTTGTAGAAGAAAAATTTATAATGAAATTGAAAAAACTATAACAGAAAGTATAAGATACAAAAGAGAGAAGATAAAAAGTATAGAAGATAAAAGATGAGGAATATAGATTTAACACATATTTTAATTCTTGTTTTACATGTATTCATGCATGCGTGTGTGATTATATGCACACATACATATATGAATACATATAACTATGTATTTTTACGCATTCACATGCACATATGTGTATGCACACACATCTACTCATACACAAGTACATATATTTACATATACACACTAATTTACACAAATATAAACAATGAACACTCTTTTATTTCCTATCTGTTGTTCTCTATCCGAGTACGATAAACAGGCTTCTAGTTCTATCACATTCAGTATAATAACTAGTTCCATGAAATTCTAAGCCGGTAGAACAAGATAAATTTCCTATTATTGTGGTTTAGTATTGCCCAACTATTGTATTGACCGTCATTATTAGCGTATCCTGAAGATAAGACAAATTCACATACATTGTCGTAAAAGGTTGCTAGTTTACGAAAGCCTTGAGAGAACTTCGACTATCCAAAACATGTCAATCAGCACATACCTCCATCTCTTTATCCTCTCCTAACCTATAACACCTTCCTGGAGAAAATCCTCGAGGATGAAAGAAGGACTGAAAGATAAAGTTAAGAGCAACGGTTGATCTTTTCGATGAGCTATAATCAAATATGACCCAGGTATCGTAATTCTCGGAAGATCTTTTATTCGAATGTTTTCCCTATCTCAACAGCCTGTAATATTATTTTAATAATATAAGAGTATTATTATTTTGGTGGCTGACAAGAGAAATCTTAATGTATTTCCATTGAACCCATTACTCTTGCAAAAAATAATTTTTAATATTTGTGGATAAATGGGCTTCGTTTCATATTTGGGAATAACTTGAAATCAATGAAATTACCAATGCTTCAAAAGTTCTTTTTTTTAATATTAACTCCACACTTGAGGAAAATAATTTCCCTCGGGGCCTATGACATCTTTAAAGACGCTGGGTGGAGGGTATTTTTGAGAAGAGGAAGTAGTGAACATGTGTATTGAAGAGACCCATGTTGTAGGAAGGAGGAAACAAAGAGGCCGGAAAATCGTTCCACAGCCGAGCTGTTGAACTCAAGAACGAGTCATCAACCATATGTTGGGCGCACGTTTGGCGTATTTCCCTACTATGCACCGGTGCCGAGGGGATCAATGACGCTAGTTCCTCGGAGCATCTTCCATTGAAATACCGGTAGAACAAGGATAGCATTCCCACTCGACGCCTGTGCTCTAAAGATTGCAATCTGTTTGTTAAGACGGGAGAATCTATCAAACGGACTGCCCGTTTAGGGCAGTCCGTTTGATAGATTAGTATAGATATTAGATAGATTATTATCAGTCGAGGGTATTTTTCAGGTACTTTGGGGCTCCAGACCATAGGTGGCTGCCAAATTCACCCGTGGGGCGCACTTGCGATTTGTACAGGGTTAGCAGTTGTATACTATTAAAGTATCTGTGAGCCCTTAAGTATCTACGTCTTAAGTTAATGGTGATGTAGCAAATGTTATAAATTTATGAACATGTATAGATGAAAAATAATTATTTTTGCCAAAGAGCCTGCAAAATAATCTCTCTCACAAGGTATGGTCCCCGGGCGATTAATGGGGTTACCCAAGCGGTCGCTACGCCACTCAAACATAATTTACGACATCTGTTGGTCTCTTCACGAAAGCACTCACCGGTTACAAAAATATATTATTTACATTGATGTAACGGGTACCTGTCTGGTGCCTACTATACTTACTGTCAAACTGTAATCCATCATTCAACTTGATAAATAGGTACGTTTCTTTTTATTTATAGAACTTTCACAGCATCGAACTGTCAAAGTACTCGTGAAGACATAATAATTTATTAACGTGTCCGCAGAGAGATAGGTGCTGACGGCTGTGGTGTGTACCTTTGTGAATACTGCTAAGCACACAAATTCTTTCAAAAGACCCACTTGTCGTGGTCTGTTGAATACAAAAGCAAATTATTAGCGGATTAATTACTACATATTTTTATAATAATTATTTCCAATTTTAATTTTACTGTTTTCTGTTTCAAATTTCCATCATAATTTTTCCTATTTTAAAAATATGTATACTTAATCCATATGTTTATTATTTTTTTATTATTTTTTTACTTTTTCGTTTTCTTGTTTTCTATTTTATATTTTCGTTATTATTATTGTTATAATTGTTCGCAATTATTGTTATAATTGGTCTTCTATAACTTTTCCTATTCTCAACATCTTTATAAACTTAGTTCTTATGTTTACACTAGACATTACAAAGCAACTATATAACTATATTCCATTGGTCACCATGAAATAGGCAGTCGCCTAGTATGGTGATCACATATTATATGTAAATGTTTCAATGTGTGTAATCATGTATTTTATAAATAAATAAATTAATTAAAAAAATAATTATTCCTGAGTATTTGTGATTCAATTACCAGTTGAATGCTTAAACGTATAATGCGCAAACCAAGGGTAAATAAAAGGTTGATGGGTAAAATTCCAGTGTCAATTACCTACTTGGTAGGTAAGCCACACGTAATAGGTACGTGTCACTTGATTAACTGAATTTGCTAAATAATCTATTCAATACACTTACTTTCTTTAATGAGTTTGGTGATGAGATTGTTCTCCTCGAGGGTTTCCATGGAGACCAGGTCCATGCAGTACTCCCTGCAGATGTTCCTCGCGTCCAGCCAGTTGACTTGCGTATCGTTCAGCTCTGGGACATGACTGCTGATGAAGTAATTATTCTCGCCGAACAAAAATTCCTTTGGCCCTGAAAATCACACACTACGATAAAACATGATTTCAGGTGGTTTTAAAAATAATATTTTAAACGTTCATATTAGGTATCGAGTAGGAGTAGCATAACGATTTTTTTTCTCATTTAAAGGTCTTTGCAATTTTAAAAAAGTCATCGTTAGGACTGGTCACGAATATTAAATTTTCTCAGTATTATTAATAAACCGATATCGCCTTGAAATCTAAGAAATCATGATTTAGCGATTAAAACGAAACAAGTAGTAGGTATCTATTGTGTCAATTCTCTTTTTTTTTCAGATAATATAAATTATTTTTCTCAATGAATATTTAATGAAATAAACAAACATTGAATGAATTGTTATTTTTAATATTAATATGTGTATGTTCATTCAATGCCAGGTAGTAGGTAGAAGGTAGTAGAAAAAATTCCTGTTATTTTTTTTTTTATCTTTGTAGCAAAAACTGAAATTACCTAATTATTAAAATATATCATAGAAATATTATGCTTTCAAATTTAATGTAATTTTGTATACCGAACAAGAGTCCCGCCTGTGAGCCAGTGAGGTTTATTTGAGGCTGAAGGTAATTGCGAGGGGAAGAATATGGAGAAGAGGCAGGCGGGGAAGCACCTGGCAATTCAGATCTGGTCACCAAACACGGCTAAAGCTATTTAAATCAAAGTTTCAGTTCTAAATCGTGGTCTTACATCCAGGCGGTACTGAGAGTATCTGCCACTCTGGAACTAATTAAAATGTGAAACGATTAAATTGTGGAATTAAACAAATCAATCAAATAAAATGTATTTTGCGCGCCGGGATTTGAACCTGCGACCTTCAGATTGCTAGTCGAAAGCCTTACCCCTCGAGCACGGAGGCCGTTAAAAATTACTTTTTACCTTTTATAACGCATAACCTTTTATTTCATCTTTATTAATCGCGCTATGGCCGAGTTGACTTCCGAAACCAACTACCTCGCAATAAGTTTGTAATTTTCCAAAACAACAAAAAACCATGGGAATCGCAAAGTTCTTGTGAAATTTAAGGGGGCGACAAACACGAAGCTCACATCAAAAGATACATTATAATACAATAGCGCTCGCCATACAATCCCATACAGACCCGCCAGACGTAAAAGGGTGATGTGTTATAAGCGCTGTTCGAGTCTTCGCTGTTCGGCGTTACTCTCCGTAACCGCTAGCGGCGCGATATCAGAAAAGTTATGCGACCCCCTCTCCGCCGTAAAAAGGAGAGGGGGTCATTTTGAATACAAGGAGCGCCAGTGCTAAGGGGCTGTCAGCCGTCAAGTTGACATATCCAGTACAAAGAAATAATATTCCCTCGGCCGCTTCCGAATTCGACCCTCTCTCCTGCCGTAGAAAGAAACCTTTTATAACTTAGTGTGTCGGTATAAAAAATACTTTATAACACAGTATCTTTTGCTGTGAGCTTCGTGTCTGTGTCTACCCTTATGGGGCCAACAGACCTAGCTATAAAAGCTCAAGCGTTATTTGGTTTGGCGTATTTCGGCTTATCGGTTGCCGTACATCCCCAATGGGAATGTATGACGAGTGATGTGCTGAAGTAGGCCAAGTCAAATAACGCTTGAGCTTTTATAGCTGCGTCTGTTGGCCCCATGAATATATAAAACACTTCAACTTCAAAGGTTCAACAATAATTAAAATTTATAAAGTTCAAATATCAGATTCTCAATGAGATGCTTTCATTTATTATTTGTATCAAATGAGGAAAAAAATGTTTAATTATAGCCATTTCATTAATCCAATGAAAGTGACTGACTAAAGAATTTTCTCAAGAGTAAGTTACTCGTAGAAAATATCAGGGGTTTGTCGTGATGATCTCAACGTTACATAATTCTTACAAAGCAAAAAAATGTTGTTGCCGTCTTGAAGAGTATTCAGATATTATCTTAACCTAAATCTATTTGCTTTGGGAAATTATTTAAATCAAAAAAGATGTTTTGATTTTCATGTCACTATTAAAAACAGTAGGTTGGAGACTGTCGATTTTAGTAATAATTAAAACAAATTAACACAAATATTTTTTAATAAGCCATATTTTTAATAACCATTTATTGGATAACCAATTTTTAATAACCATTTATTGGATAACCAACACCTCTGCCATAGGTCACCCCAAGTGGTTTGCTACGTTTGGTGACTTAGCAGGGGTGCCCGGGTTCATGGGGTAAGGTTTATCTAGGTCTTGGCGGCGGATGATCTAGACACACTGAACCCCAGATTCCTACCCAACCCTTATACCTTTTTCCTTCCCAGAACTTCCTCTCCTTCCTTTCCTTAAAAATACCCTCCACACAGCATCCCCAAAGATGACATAGGCCCTGAGGGAAATTATTTTCCTCAGGGCCTCCTGTGTGGACCTAATGTAAAAAAAAAACGTACATGTGCATACATGGGTAACACTAATTTTATCGACGGGCATTGTACAAAAATAGTCAAGCAAAATCAAACAGATTAAAAGGTGATGTGTTATAAGCGCGGTTCAAGTCTTCGCTGTTCGGCGTTATTCTCCGTAACCGCTAGCGGCGCGATATCAGAAAAGTTATGCGACCCCCTTGAATAGGTTACAGTTAATTCAAATATCCACAGCTTTTGACTGTAATCTGAAAATTATTTAGTTTTTTCTAAAAAAATTGCTAACCTTTAAGGTTTACTACTTTTTAATTGGATAATGAGTAATTATAAAAAAAAACATCATTTAAAACCGTTCTGTTTTGCTTCAGTAGAGAATGTTATTTAAAATTTACCGAGGGTTAAAAAGGGCAAAGGTAAGTGTATATTTATGTAATTGTTTGTATAAATAACGTGATTACATGCACGTAAGACGGCGAAGATTGCAAACCAGTTATGGCAAAGAGGTGATTATTTGGGTTTGTTTCACATGCACATCTGTTGATCTTTTGACAAACCGTAAATGTGAATATGATGTTAGCAAAGATGATTGCGTTACCATGACCGGTTATAAGTATTATGCAGACATCGCCATGAATCAATCTTTCTTATTGACTGTAGAATTATGGGCATTGACACAACACATACTAGATAAGTCTTCACTCAATATAAAAGCCAGTGATGGACACGTAGAGTTCTGACGGCACACCACCGTTCTCAGGCCTTGCCTAAATCTAACTAACTAACTAACTAACCATCACGCCGTTTCTCCGCAGGGGTAGACAGAGACACGGACCCTTAAACAACTCGATCTTGGCATAAACGTCCTGCCTCATTCACATTCATACATGGTCTCATACAAACTCTTCTATTATTATGAGGCATTATTCTGAGGAAAAAAAAAGATAACGTAATATTCTCTCAACCACCATAACATCTCCACCTGCTATGATTATTAGTTTTATTTTTATGTGAATACCGCACAAGAGTCCCAAACCGTCTTGAGCCGGCATCTTCAATTAGGGTATGGCTAAAAGATATGTGGGGAGGGGAAGGACAATAGGAGAGGAATGTGGTAAAGTATCTCGATATTTAGGTCTGTCCACCAAACAGGGTTTATGTCATTTTAAGCATCAATGAGTTATTTTTTAAATAATGAATGGTGGTCTTCCCACCAGGGCGATACTCGGAGCTTCGTACACTCTGGAAATACGTTTAATATTATTTAAGATGAAACTGCACACACATTAAAATTTTCTTGCACACGACTGGATTTGAAATCACATATTAAAATCTTCGCATTCTTTGTCAGCCTTTCCCCTCTACCACGGAAGCCGTTTGGTTAATTTATACCTACATAACCTATTTTTAATTGTTTGGAAATACTTAACAAAAAATATTTGATGAGTATTTGTACATAATTTTGGCTTGTTTTTAACATATGATTATTACAATATTTTTTTATGGATTATTATTACATGTGGTTAACAATTTGACATGCATTTGGAAGGTGAGACAGCTGCCACGCGTAAAATTACAAAATTGGTTTTGGTTTATATTTTTTTAAATATAAACATAAAAATAAAATAAATTAAACCAATACGAAAAGAAAAATATAGTTTTTAGAGCTTCAAATTACTTCCGAGCTTCATTTTTCATTTGCCACTGAATATATTCGAGCTATTTTTGCCACCGCGTAGGCCAATCTTTTACGAACAATCTTGTTTATTCGTGCCGTTTATAATATGGCAATGCTTATTTCATTGGATGGTGTATCATTCATCCTAGTTAATAAAACCTTTCTTGAGTCGACTACAATATACCGTGTGAGTTAAACAACACTAAGTGATTACCTAATAATGTGTGTTTACTTTTCCATTATTGTGTTTGGCATCGCATGTTCATACGCTCTGTGTACACACTCACTTTTTGTCGAAAAAGTGTGTGGAAATTATGTATTGTTACCTTAGGCAATAAGTAAAAAATTGCTTTGAAGTGGGAAAAAAGTTAAGGTTTACCAAGGTTATATCTGAAAGATGCTAAATCTTTATTTGTTTAGCAAAATCTGTTTTATTTATTCTAAAATGCTTTTTTTGGTAAAATGAATATAAGTTAATTTGTAAAATCAATAAATTATGCTTCGCAATGCATGTTTTAGTTTTTATTTTGGATGTATTCGTAAACATAACATTAGAGTAGTGTTTTTAAATGTGGGATTCACGTCTCATTAGGAATATTTTGAATATTTTGGTGGCAATGCGCAAATCAGCAGAAGTTAATATCTTCGTACATTTTTAAAAATGTGTTATAATTATACTTATGAGAAATGGCAACCAATAACATCTAATTTCTTCAATCTTTGCAAAATTTCTTTGTGGCATCATTATAATTAAATGAAACAAACTGCTTTGTGTTAACCACTATAATCACATGTTATAATGTAATGTAAACATATTCTAAAATAATTTTTATATTTAATTTTATATAATTGTTTTTTATGATATTTTTAGGTTATTAATCACCTCTCTCTTTAATATTTTGTCTATTGTTCTTTTTGTCTGAACTTGTTTGTTTCTTTTGTTATATTTATTCATGTTATTATCCTGACGAAGAAACCATCGGTTTTGAAACATGTACATATTATAACATGTGATTATAGTGGATTACACAGAGTAATTTGTTTCATTTAATAACATCTAATTTTAAAACAACCCAAATGCAAAACCATTGTGTTTACCAAGACACGAAATAAACTACTCGTACTTTAAATAAACTAATCAGAACAAATAAATAAATGTGAGCAATTTTAAATTGTAAAAAATATTTTATACAAAACAAATCACAATGTAAATATGTACAATCAAAGTAAGAATCGTGGCTCCCTTATCAGGCACTACATAGAGCTCTTTTCTGTATAAATACCATTGAATGGCCTTAGTGCAAATATCAACACGATGCGTGTCGAGGCTGTAGTTATTTCGCCTGTTGTGGGATTTTGAGTTGCAGTAAGAATTATTCGCGTCAATAATAAATTAATGGTACTTTTCTTTCGACTTTTTGGTACTATTTGTGTCCGGTTTAGAACAGCATTTTGTTATTTCCCCTCTAATGTAGAAAATGTTTCATCTTTCGCGCATTTTGTTCGAAGTTCCAGGTTCAAGCGATTTCATTTTTTAAATAATAAAATAGTTGTTACCTACAAAAATTTGTTGTCACTTTCCGCAATCCTAAATCGGCAATATTTGTATTGGTTTCACTTTGAATTCAGCAAAATTTTACCCCATTTGGTAATTTTTTAGTTGTGGCTCCAAGAAATTGGGACAACCGCAAAATGTATCATGTTGATGGGTTGTCTTTTTTCACATTGATTTTAGTAGGGATTTGGTGGTATTGTGTTTACAATAATACTTTGGCGTGTTCTAAAGTAAAAGTAATTGTTCTAGAGTTGTTAACTTAAATAAAATTTCAGCTTAAACAATGTTGCACAACAATACAACGGGCTGAATGAATGTATTAGTACTAGTAGGTTTAAGGATGGTTACTGACTAACTGACTCACGGGACCGCCGATGAAGGCGCAGTATATAGCCGACGTGTTTAGTAGCTACTGGAAAGGCAAGCAAAATATACACGAGATCTTTCGTAAAAGTTCGGCGCGGTACTGTGAATTATTGTTTGGAGCTCTAGACCTTTCCATTAGGTGGCGAAATAATAATTATTATTCCTTTGGCACCTTGCACGGCGATATGCAGATAGGCAGGTCGCCACAGGGATTTTGAAAATAATCGTATGTTAATAAAATGTTTGCGGTTGAACTGGGGTTCCGTCAACAACCAAGCGGCTATTTGGGGTTCCATCACCGACAAAGTTCTGGAGCCGGGACTATTTTAATATTTTTATTTGAAATAGCACCAAAGAACATACTAGGTACTAGGAAAAAATATCGTTTTCTATGAAAACAAAAATGTGGCTATGCTAAAAGTCACATCTCTAGACTAGTGTGTGAGAGGTATTATTTGCAATGACAGAGAGCTGAATACACTCTCCACAAAAATAATTATTCAGAAACATTACTCTTAGTGAAAACCTTATTAAATTATTACGTAATATATATTTTTTTCTTATCATCTTAGGCCTTTTTAAACTAATGGCATAATATATTATTTTGAAGGAAATTTCAGCGTATGGTCACCTTTATGTTTACATTGGGATGTATTATGTTAGGTTCCTACAGCTTAGTAGGAACCCATTATATTATGTAGTGTCTATTATTGTAAAAATATTTTTCTTTCAATACCTATATTATTTTGTGTTATTTTTATTACTTTATAAAATTATTAACACGAACTTGTCCTCGTGAGGTTAAAAAGTGAAATGTGAACAATAATATTGTACAACTGGGAAAAATTGCGAATTTCTAACAAAATAATCTATAATGTTTGTATTAATTGTTCTATAATGTTTGTTTTTGGATTTAAGATAAAGATGTAAATTAACAATAAAGGTGCTTACAAAAACATAACGTTTTGTTTACGTTTAGAATTGTGGCTTTTCTATAGAAAACATCATTAAATTCGCAGCGATATCTGCTATATTTCATTAATAACGATAATATAATGATATTATATGAACATAAATACGTAGACGTAATATTAAAGTGAGGTAGAGGGTAATAGATAAATTCTCCGAGATCCGCCATTATAACGCCGAGATTATCATAACTGTCCACATATTTTACGCAGTGGATCAACAAAGTCACAATAACCCCTTTTTGGTGCTGAATATTCCCGCCGCGTGCGGACCTCTGATGTTATTCCCCGAAACGGATTAATTCACGGTGAATATTGAAATTTTACATGTTGCTGTCGGATGACAAAATATTACAAGGTGGAAACAATATTTTGGCAGAATTCATCCGCATAACTATGACTGTTTTGCATTAAAATACATTTTATAACATTATTCCATTTTATTTTCATTTTGAAGAGTTTTATTCACAATATACAATCTTATCTTACTAATATTATATACGTGAAAGTTTGTATGGATGTATGTATGTTTGTCCCTCTTTAAATCGAAATTTAATGAATGGATTTTAATGAAACTTTACAATAATATATCTCATACATCAGAATAACATATAGGCTATAATTTATGAAGCTAGCTATTTATTTTCAATATATTGAAAATAATAATTATCGTTTAATAGAAAACGTCGAAATTTGAGAATGACATTTTGCAAAACAATGATTGTTAAATCAAAATTCTATTTTGAAAAATATTTAAATTACTGAATTTATTTAAAGTACTCGCCTAATACTTTGAATCGAATCAAGAATTATACATATTTTAAATAAATAGGTTAAGAATTTTGGTATAAACGTAGATGGGACCTAGGAATAGAAAATAAATTACTCGAAGTACTAATCCTACGCAGACGAAGTCGCGTGCAGAAACTTGTATACAGTATGTGTTGTGTTGTCTTATTTTTTGACTCCTCCCTTCGTTATTATAATAACAATAATATCTAATAATTTCTGTACTTTTATAACATTTAAGTTAATTTGAAGAACGCTAGTGAATGACACGAATGTGTCGAAACCGATAGCAAAGAAATAACATTTTGTAAAAAATACACTTAAAATGTGTGAATAAAACTCTTCAAAACCAAATATCTAGAAATTGTTAGATCCCCAAAAAATTTTTTTTTAATTTTACATTTGGACTGCTTTTACCTTAAAACCGGCAACTTCAGGCATATATCAAGATGTCGGATGAAGACGACCGGTCGTGTTTTAAGAGAAAACAAGTACGGTCAGAAATAAATACGTGGAAGAAAGTTATAAAAGGATTTTTAAAATAAAATAGTCATATTAAAATGAGATTCTGCAATGAATGGAAGGTTATAAAATTTGAAATAATCGTATGAAGTTTATAAAATATGCATTTTTCATACAGTTGAATTTGGTAGTCACCTCTGGTCTGGAGCCCCAAAATAAGTGAAAAACACTCTTCCTGACATCCATAACATGAGAGTAAGCAGCTGCTACCGCGCGTTCTCATGTGCTATGAATAAAGATTATGAACTGTTTACCATTTATTTGACAGTTGCATGTATATTTCATATCGAAATAACGTTTTGTGTTAAAAATGTTTAATTGATCACTGATTAGGTGCAGCGATAGATGATATATGTTGCGGATGTGACTATATGCTGAAAGTTAAAGTCTTACCTCACTTGGGGTAAATATCAAGCAATTTCCAATATCGATGTTCTTTCTCGAACAGAAAATCAATTTCATTGGACTTTTTAGGGCCAAGGAGACTTATATAATTTGGCGACATCAGTGTTCTTTCAAATCTTTATTTATCACAAACCTAGAGAGTTACTGTTCAACGTGTTGTGACGTTCACCTAGAAATTCCTTGCAGAAAAGCTGTCCAAATGTTACTCTAAAGCTCACCGTTTGAAAGATGTTTCTGCCCCCGAAAAGAATCTTTTGCTATAAAGCACAATGACTAAAAAATCGTGAATAATTTTTTCTTCGAAGTACAAAATTTTTTCGTACGTATTATTTTCTGTTTTACACAAACACCTGTTCAAAGAAAATGGCAACTAAATTAGTTATTTTTATTCAAGGTAAGAACTTACGTTCTGAGCACTTCTGAGGAACGGGGGCACTAAGTAGTTTTCCTGCACTTAGACATTCCCTCACTGCCAGGGTGAACAGGAGGACTATTGTAAACAGCGGGTTGTACGACATCTGAAATAATTCATTTAACACCATTAATGGAAGTTAAAAGTCGTTAACTTCTTTGTTTTCCTTCATCTCATGTTATAGTGGTTCTGAAACTGAGTTTATGTTATAAAAGCCCCTAACACCTCCCATTTCCCTGAGAAGATAACGTATTAAGAGCATTGACCAGCGGCAGAAAATAAAAGTTTAAAAATGCTTGCAACTGCATAGGGAGGTTCCGATGAGAAAAATCGATTAATCCCTGTATCAATTTTTTTAAAAGAAAAATTTAATATCAATTTATTTCTTTAAAAACTTTCTTTGATATACATATACGTTTTCAAGTAAGCAATAAAAATGCTCAAAACGCACGATGATAAATTATTACATATCGTGTAAGTAAGTTTTGATGATAAGTATTTATGATTTTTCAATAATTTCTAAACAAAATAAGTGTGTAATTTTTTTTTTAAATATTTTAGTTTGTAAGACCTAAAATACATAGAAAAACTGAGATATTTTCGTCACAAAATACGTTCTCGGATTTATTTTTTAATGATTTTAATTTAACTAAAATTAAAATTCTGAAAAATGTGTTTACTAGATTATGTATTGATTTATTTTGTTGTATGATTATATGACTTGAAATTTGTGTTGTATAATACAATATTTCGTTTGAAAAATTAACAAATCTGCCAACGACCAACGGTATAACCATAGTATATTAAAAATAAACTTAGTTTTTCCAAATTTTAAAAATGCGTTTACCAGATAAAATAACAATCTTTCAAAATCAATTTATGTTTTTTTTTAATAAAAAAGAGTCGATACGTCTAGAATATGATTTAAAAATGACTGATTTCCTGGTAGTACCCTCTTAATTTAACATATTACTTACATTTAATGTACTTATTAGAAGTACACTGAGACTTTCGCGACCGTTTTCGCCTATTAAATTGATTAGTGTGCTCCATTTCCGTGTCACTAATGCGGCATACCTTAGCTTTCGTTCAGCGGGAGGTACCTTTGGGAGGCGCTTTTGAGGTGATTTTTCACAAAAATGGCGCTACATAAACCAGCTAGATATTATTAGTACTACCTACGCTTCAAGTCACAATAACAAAATTTATCAAGGAAAATCAAATGCAGATGCAATTTTAAATATTAAAGGTGTAAATCTATGGAACATGGATAATAGGGGGTATGTACAGGTAATAATCTCCCAACATATCTCACGATTAGTCGATGTTTTTATGTTAGCAGTCCGATGAAATTCTTTACCGTCTTCACAAATGTTATTGCGGCCTCTGATGCCTTAGGGCGCCCACAGACGAGACTTGAGTCACGGCGATGACTTTGGAAAACTATTTAAAAATATCATACAAATTAAAAAAAGTCTCCCAACCAAAATGTCTTACGTACGTACGTAATGGATTTTTATGCCCGCGACTGTTGCAACGCAAATAAAGACTCTCATCTGTGGGCGCCCTTACTCTTCGGTTGAAGCAAAGCAAAGCAAAGATAAAAAAAAAGATAAAAAAACATTTCAGAAATAAAATGAAGATAAGTACTACTTAAAACAAAAAGTCGACATTACAAAAAAATATCTTAAAAGAATAAACCAAAATACACACAGTACACATGTTATACATAACCATACCAATAATTATATAAACATTGCATTTTTTTTTCTTATTACCTTCTTTGTTTTTACTGCTTTAAATTATATCTCATATTTCTTGATATTACATTTCAGTTCCTTTAATTTAATTTGATTTCAATACAATCCATTTTATATAAATACTAAATTTGTATCGTATAAAATAAATTTTAAAAACCCTGTTCGCCGAAAATGATTTTTATGACGCTACATTTTCTTCAGACAACAATTAATTACTATGTTATTACTGTAAATCTGAAATGTTTTCAACAATAAGGTGGCATTACTAGGTTCAAGCACATCGAAAAAGTTAATATTGAAATAATAAAAAAGCAAGTTTAAATAAAAGCACATTTCTTAATTATTATGACTATGCCTTCACCGATCCCATGCTAACTCAGAATCAACTCAACTCAAGACCTCTTTGAAAAATCATTGAAAGCTATAAAAAAAATGAAAAATATCCCGTAACCTAATCTAACGTAAACTATTTCATCATTTTTTATATACTTTTTTCATCACTTTTAACGACATTTCATACGAGGTGTTGAGACTGTTGAGTTGAAAACTTTCTGAGTTGTCCGGTCACCGCCATCTCCAACGTGACTTAGTTTTTCATTTTAACGTTTATTTAACAATTATGCACACATGTGCATGCTAAAAATTGTGCACGAATCTTTGTCTGATGATAAAAATTACAACATCCAGACAACGCCAACAATAAATAAATCAAAGGAAGAACTCCTGACCTGACCACGGCCGCTCCATGTTCACAAAGTATTCGATGCGAACAACAACCACAAGATCTTACGGCTTAGGGCAGGTACATTAGAATTCACCATGATTGCATAGATTTATAAGTTTAATTGTACTTTTAAAATAACATGTTTAATTTTCATTTGTAAAATGTCGTAGGTACCAGATAGTACAATAAATAATGGTTAGACCATTTTCTAAACAACGTATTTTTCATGCGTTTTTTTTATTAAATTACTTCATATTCGTAATTCTATTTGTTTTTTAAACTAATAAAAAAATATGTACATACATTTATTTATAGATTACAAAAACAAACCTTCTTTCAAGCGGCACGAAAAAGAACAAAACACACATAATATAGAGAGAAAAAAATAATAACAATGAAGCATTTAAATATAAATTAATTTACAAAGAAAAACAAAAAGTTTCGTATATAATATATTATGTTTGTACAATTATTTCTGTGTTTAATTTAAACATAACAAAAAAAAACCCACATAGGCAAGGCCAGTGCGTGGAAAAACGTAGAATTATTTAAAGGCAGAATAACTTTCAATATTATAGAATTATCATAATATAATATCTATTATTTACATTAACTTGATTAATTTTGTATTTAACTTGCCATTTTATATTACGTTTAATGTGCATACAATTAAGAAAATCATAAAAATACGAAGTTGATATAAATAGTAAAAGCACTTTTTTAAGGTAGACAAGACAACAGAAGCTTTCGATAAACTAGTTTTGAACTTTTTATTAACCATCACATTCGCACTGATGATGGACACTATATAACGTTGTCCGAAACGTTGGCTAAAGGAGGGGTAACGCAACACGGCATAATACCCCAAAAACAAATAACGAGAAAAAAAACACAAAAACTTTCAAAAACGTCATGGTTCGTAACGTATCCCTGTGTTAATAAAAAACGCGAAATCTTAAACGTAAAAAAACAATCACTCACCATTGCATAATGTTACTGTATCCTATATCACAGACTAAATGACCCGAGGTAATGACGAATCATCTCTTTTATACGGAGAGCAGGTATTGGCAATAATTTCATAGTGGGGACGAGTTCGTAGCCGCTTCTCAGGAAATATTATCGGCCAGTACTTAAAAGTACATCAAATAGATGTAATATTGGCGATAATTCTTTTTTCAGTCAGGAGATTTAGAAATTTTGCACATCTGAAGAAACTTAAATTATTTATTTACCAATAGTTCTGTGAACAATATAGCCCTTGCATCCAAAAATAATATTTCTAATATCCTCTTATTAAATCAAAATCAAAATTTCATGAAATCAAAATATTTGTAAATGATTTTTACTTAAATAGGTACCAATCTACTTAATTATAATCCGTATTTTTGTTTTTTTTTAATGATTATTTTTCATTCTTTAATATATAAAGATTTAATTATTATTTTTCAAGGCAGGTAATAAGTTATTATAGTATATTGCAAAAATGCGAATAAAAAAGTCAATATATATACGAAGATTTCACATTTGAAAAAAAAATCTTTACTAACCATTTAAACGGACATCATTTTGAAATGAAAACGAAACGTACAGTCAAATTTATGGAAAGACGAAACGCAAAATGGTCTAGATAGAAATGTTCAATCGATTATCTGTTTCTAAATATAGAAGCGTAGGCTTATATAAGCAATTAATTTTTTTGAAGTAAATACTTCTTTACGCACGCTTGACTTGGGGGGTAAACTGGCGAATGCGTTACGGAAATTACAGCATTACGAGGCGAACGATAAAAAAATTAAATTAATGTTTAGGTTCATTCCTCACAATCTAATCGTAACAACATTGCTCAAATCCATAGTAATGCCGTTTGGAATGGGTGCTGGCAATAGTTGTGTTGTTGATTCTCGCATTCTAAACGTTAAAATCTAACTAATAACTAGCACTTTTTCGGTTGGAATTTTTTGAATTTCCTGCTGCAAATGTGAATAAACGTCGCTCTCTGACTAGAATACGCATCAAAAAATGTTTATTTTAAACTTTACAAGAATTAAATCAACAATCCAATTCTAAGCGTAATTCCCATAATAAAACTAATCAAATTTTCGTTTAGGGTGTGCGAACTCAGTGCATTGAAACGACTGATTTGTCACGATGATTGGTAACAATCTAGACGAATCTTCAATATAGATTCTTATACACTGATGATTGGAATGGTTTTATTCGATGCCGGAAAGAAAATTAGATCAGATTACTAAAGAAGTATTTACATCAGTCGTGTGGTCTAAAGCACACTCGTATTTTTTAAACCATAATAAATAGAACAAAACTTACAGATGGCGAAGATCATTTATTTGCATTATTCCTACAACATTTGTATTTTTGTGCCTTGTGTGCAATGGTTTATCCGGCAATGGATATTTTATGTGTTTCCCTTATACCCCTTACCCCTTTACAAACTTATATATGTACATACATTTTATTTTGATCAATTGTAAGCATAATTCACGCTATATCATTATTTTGAACACATCAGAGTGGCAAAATGTCAACAATACAATATATACGTTTATACTCACCTCATCTTCGTTATTAATTCACTTTATTGAAAGAAAGAAAAAATTTAAACCTAATCAAACTGAAATGTCACAAACTTTATTATTTTTCATCATCAAATCGAGCTTTTCAACTTTCAAGATAAATTTCATGTGAAACATGAAAGTATGTTGGTATTGAAAAAAGGCTTTGTCCTTCTAAGTCAATTTTAAATATTGATAATGACAAACAAAACATGTCTAATATTCATATGTCATAACAGAAGTCCAGAATAAAAGGCTTATTATTATTATATAATGACTGCCGCCTTGCTAGATATTACTTGTGACACTAACTTTTAGTTTTCAAGAAGTTCCATATATTCGTAAGTACCTAAACTTCAATACTTTGAAACAGCACTATAAAAGGGTAAGGGGCTACGATAGTTACATAAGAGAACTTGAGTTAGTTAATAGTACCGCCTATCAAATGATTTCAACTGAATTACACGCCTAAAAAAATTTTAATGCAAAAACTGGTGTCCATTGAGAGGACACAAACCAGACTTAGGGCCGGTATACCAGTCTTTGCTAAGGAGCACGTTCCTCGCTCAACTTAAACCGCCGAAATCGGCCGCTTAAGCCGTGGTAAGCCGCAGAATAGTTCCTTTGATAGACGCCGTAGCGCTATTGGCAAAAACACATCTGACATCTGTCACATTTCACATTGCTTCGGTTTCGATCTGCTACGTACGAACGCAATAAATTACATTGGAGGAATAAGTTTATTTATCAACATGGAATTTGAACTTTCTTCGAGTGACGCCGATTTAGACATCTTTTGACGTTTGGTTCTTTGATAATAACCATAGAGTCCATAGATACTTACATAAATATATTGGTTCGGCATAGAAATGACTAAAATTATCATAGACTAAATGTTTAAAATTGGTCAACTCTAGGATTACGACTGATATACGGATTGTGTGCTAAGCCATGCTGAGCTCAACATTCAGTCAAAGCCGAGCTTTAGACCAACTGATATACCGGCCCTTATATAATGATATAATATTACCTATCTTTACTTGTTTAGGTTTGGTTACCTAACGTTAGGTTAGGTTAGTTAAGGTTAGGTTACATGGGTTATAGCAAGGCATTGCATGACTCTGGAAAGTTGGGATTTTGAGGTGCGTTTATACTTATACGAACTCCATTACAAACGAAAGCAATACAAAATGTATGTATTTTATGTTTTCTTTATTTTAATACGTTGTTATTTATAATATTCTTTGATTAGATTAGGCATTTGTGTTAAAGAAACGATTTAGTTGTAATAAATTCAAATCTTATGCAGGTACTTTGTGTATCCAAAATATTGTGGCAAAATATAAAATATTTCCTGTACCAGAGAATTTCGTAATATGCATCTTGGGAATACTAAAGATCTTCTTGGAGATTTTTGTTTTTACAGGCACAAAAAAATATTGAAAATGGGTGAAATCATGCTATCAAATAATAAAAACAATTTTTATTTTAGGTTTACCAGTCCCGGACCTTCAACAATTCTCAACCCCCTGAAAAGCTTTCTAGGTTTCCTAAACCTTTTTTAACTCCGGAACATCTCTTAATTTGAATATAATAATATTGAAGAATAAGGTCGATTTGTTTCACAGAATTTTAACAATTCATCAAATTTCAAAGTTAATTTTCAAGCTTTATTTTTTATTTTTTTAGATCTGTGAAGTAACTGGATCATAATTATACAATAAAAGGGCTTGAATAGAACTTTCACAAAACTTTAAAATGAACGACGAAATGTAATAAACTTTTCAAATTCTGCAAAACAACTGGCCCTAAAAATATATATGTTTTAATAGAATTAGGCAAAAAAAAAAAACAAATAAATATCCAGTCATGATCGTGGTTTAATGGTTTCAAGAAGACGTGACGACCGATGTATTTTTCTATTTTTGGAAATGATGATTTAATACTAACTAAAATAGCCAAAACACAACCTTCTAAACTGGATTCCTAATGCAACCGGTTGGGTATATTTTTAACCCGTTTTATCAATCACGTCAAAAGTCACGATCCGCATCTTTTATCTCTTGAGTTCTTGAGAAGTATTAAAATTTTTTAAAAGGGGCCACAATTCGGCATTTTTACGGTAATTTTATTTATCAAAAACGTCCACTAGATTGCAGTTTATTGCGTTTGAGATTCAAATCAGTCGTTGATTACAAATGCAATATTGGATATTCGACTCATTTTTTACAATCTAGAACAGGGGTGCCCAACCTAAATCGTTTAGTCGGCTAAAAAATATATAACTGAGCTTGGGTCGCTGGGTCACAGGGGTGGGCTACACATGGGCGCGATGAATATCTTATTTTGGCCTTTGTTAAAGACTAAATAATTTCCATATAACTGCGTGTAACCATATTGTTTTCGTTGAAAGTTCATGAAATGCTAATAGGAATATTTCTTGCGATTAGAAAATTGTTAAAATTGGCAAAACCATTTTAAAAAACCAGACTTAAAATAAAAATTTTAAACAAAACATATTAAAAAATACTTTTTTTTATAAAATAGTGTTATATATTATACAGGGGCAAACCCCTCAAACAGTTGAAAGTTTACCTGCACTTAGTCAAAATCTGGTGTAGGTATCACTTACTTAAAGGGAGCTAGCTCACAGATCACTATTATTTTTAATAAAAATACATATTAAAAAGCTTATAAAACCTTTGCGGTGACATCATTTTATATATAAAATGCTTTTGAGAAAATACTTTATATTTGAACCAAGAATTACCCTCATTTTGATTCATTCAAATATCGTAGGTTGAACCCGTACTTGTTTCCAACGGATAAAAATGTATCGTTCAAAAAATATATCGATCATTTTTCTAATTAAAACCGCAATAGGTACTTATATCTAAAAAAAGACAGCTTTCCGAATTATGAGACGGTTGTTCCGGGCCATACATAGTGGCGCAGGTTCGGCATGCCTGATCTAGAAAGTACCTCGTAAACAGGAATTTGTCAACCCAGCTCTGTATTTTCTCAAACAAAAGACGAGAATGCTTATATTTATTATGTTTAAATATTAATATTTATTTATTTTAATTAATGAAAATAATATTAGCGAAAGTCAATCGAAAATCTGAAACAGAAAAATCAGAAAAAGATACGGATACATCTGGGACTCGAACCCAGGTCCTCCGGCAATCCGGGCCGACGCGCTAACCAACTGCGCCAACGTATCCCTATCCGATTCGGTCATTTTTAACTGTATCATACTTCGACTGAGAACCACCAACATTATTTTCATTTTTCTTATCGCATATTTTTATTGGCTGCTACCTTTATGTGTGATTGCAAGATTCAACTCGAACTAAATGCCCTCTAGATAGTGTCAGGATAAATTTTATCACTTTTTATTAATATGCGACATCTATTGACTTTATCTGCAAGTCTAGGATGAAATATTTTTATTTTTATTTTTAACTTTTTTAACTTAAAGAGTTAAACCTCAAATTATATATTTTAATTAATGAAAATAATATTAGCGAAAGTCAATCGAAAATCTGAAACAGAAAAATCAGAAAAAGATACGGATACATCTGGGACTCGAACCCAGGTCCTCCGGCAATCCGGGCCGACGCGCTAACCAACTGCGCCAACGTATCCCTATCCGATTCGGTCATTTTTAACTGTATCATACTTCGACTGAGAACCACCAACATTATTTTCATTTTTCTTATCGCATATTTTTATTGGCTGCTACCTTTATGTGTGATTGCAAGATTTAACTCGAACTAAATGCCCTCTAGATAGTGTCAGGATAAATTTTATCACTTTTTATTAATATGCGACATCTATAATATGCGACATCTTGCAATCACACATAAAGGTAGCAGCCAATAAAAATATGCGATAAGAAAAATGAAAATAATGTTGGTGGTTCTCAGTCGAAGTATGATACAGTTAAAAATGACCGAATCGGATAGGGATACGTTGGCGCAGTTGGTTAGCGCGTCGGCCCGGATTGCCGGAGGACCTGGGTTCGAGTCCCAGATGTATCCGTATCTTTTTCTGATTTTTCTGTTTCAGATTTTCGATTGACTTTCGCTAATATTATTTTCATTAATTAAAATATATAATTTGAGGTTTAACTCTTTAAGTTAAAAAAGTTAAAAATAAAAATAAAAATATTTCATCCTAGACTTGCAGATAAAGTCAATAGATGTCGCATATTAATAAAAAGTGATAAAATTTATCCTGACACTATCTAGAGGGCATTTAGTTCGAGTTGAATCTTGCAATCACACATAAAGGTAGCAGCCAATAAAAATATGCGATAAGAAAAATGAAAATAATGTTGGTGGTTCTCAGTCGAAGTATGATACAGTTAAAAATGACCGAATCGGATAGGGATACGTTGGCGCAGTTGGTTAGCGCGTCGGCCCGGATTGCCGGAGGACCTGGGTTCGAGTCCCAAATGTATCCGTATCTTTTTCTGATTTTTCTGTTTCAGATTTTCGATTGACTTTCGCTAATATTATTTTCATTAATTAAAATATATAATTTGAGGTTTAACTCTTTAAGTTAAAAAAGTTAAAAATAAAAATAAAAATATTAATATTTATTTTTTGACTATTGGAAATAATAACGCAAAAAGTCTAATTTTGTGTTAAGCCTCTCATTACATTATGTTTGACGTTCAGTTTTCAACTGTAACTAATTAAGATCCATATTAGGAAAATTTTACCACCTAAAAAATTTTGTTAATAAAAATATATTATACTGTATATACAACGTATTGGCAGAATCAATTATAGGATACGGAATAAATAGTTACGGATTAACGTACAAAACATACTTAAATAAAATAGAACAATTACAAATCCGTTTCCTAAAACTGATATCAGGCAAAAAAAAAGTCCAGTTATGTGAAGGTGATTATAAAAAAATGTTCTCCTTGTGTAATGTCCTCTCTATACACAGTAAGGTAAATTACCAATTAACGCTAGATGAATTCTGGAGTACAGAATTCAAAAAACTTGTAAACCACAACTACCTTACTAGGCATAGAGAAGCACAAATGTTTATTATCAATAAGTCTCAAAATGTATACGGAGATAGAACAAAAAGGCATAAAATTCCGGAAATATTTAACGCATTACCTGAAAATATCAAAAATGAGACATCTTATTCAAAAATCAAAACAAAAGCTAAATCTTTCTACCTCCGAAGAACATGAAGTCAAATAATATAGTTCCTATCTATTTTTTTTTCTCACGTTATGTTTGTACTGTGTAAAATATTTTTACTACAACGCAATTCATAAAAATTATAATAATTAGTTTGTCGTAATAATTAGTATTTTAATATTAAGTATTATATTTAGTATTTACTATGTAAAACTGAAAAGTATACTGTATTAAATAATTAGAAAAAAATGAGAGATTTCTTACAAGCAAACTGATGATCAGTTTCGTAAGATTTGTAAAATAAAATATTGTAAAATTAAAATTGAATAAACATATTTAAAAAAAATAATAATAACTCAATTTTGTACACAAATTGTCTACCAAACATCATCATCAAAAATCTGATTATTTTTCGAATCAAACCGACATTTGAAATTTTTTAAATTATCTGTTTACCAGAGAAAATAATATGTTATTTTGACACATTACATAATATCATTACAGAAATTACGTTTGGGAAGCAATACGTAACCAAACAATCATTCTGTACGATTTAGGTAGTATACCTGTAAAACCTGTTGTAAAACGTACAAATATTTATAATTATGAAAATATAGCTAACACGAAGTTAAGTTTAAATTACGCACCACGTTTGAGGTGTATGAGATGAGATGTGAAGCGCAATCAGGATCAGCTTGTGGGATTGGACGTTGCACTTGGTGACCAGCTGACTGGGTTCATGTTCTTAGGATAAAAGAACGCCATCTACTTGTGTAGTTGGTTCTCGGAGTACAATGAGATTTAAAGGTGAAACGCAATCAGGATCAGCTTATGTGATTAGACGTTGCACTTGGTGTGTGCATAACGTTCCATTTTAGAACTGACTACGTACGTAATTATGTGTTTATTTCTGGTGAATTTCATAGTGTGACATTTAGAAACATTGATAACTAAAAAGTTAACTTTGCAATACTTGAAAAGCCTATCTAGGTCAATTTGTAACGCTTCACAGTCAGAGAGAAAATGCACAACTTTGAGTATTTTTATATCGTCAGCATAAAGCTATATTCGGCATTTTGAAAGCATGATCCATGATCTACTTTATAATATATCTAACTCTCACTACGTTTAGCGATTCAATAACCCCAATATCATTTTGCATAATATTTATGGTAGCCATCTCGACATCTTTCTAACCAAACTTCATCCAGTATTCTACAGAGACACAATATTTGCTTCATTCGCATGCATATATCGTATCGTTCATACTCTTCTGTGATTCTAACGGCTTGATATTAAAATTTAATTAAAATGTCTACATTATATCCTAATCTTTCCTACTTTACTTACCTACCTAAAAATATTGAACATACCTATCACCTACCATCAACTTCCTTCTGCCTATAATGATTGTAAGTTTATGACGTCAGATGATCGAATATCTAGTCACGAGTGTGGCAGGTGAAATTCTTCGAGAATTACGTAACTTATGTACCTATTCCGATAAATAATAAATAAACGATAGAACCATTATTATACATAATAACGACTACAGACATGGTTTTTACGTATTGATATTTTGTGTATTGTATGTACATTTTTTCATTCCTATGAAGCCACAATACGTCATAAGCCTTATAATTATATCTGGTTGGGACTTTACACAATACCCAACTACACTTACCTACATCTAAATATCATGAATCGCTGTACGTATAGTTAGTTTTGTTATAATTCCTAACCTACCTTCTTCCTATAGACCTGTCATTTCTTATTAATCACATCCAGTCATCAATCGATCCTCACCGCATAAACATCTCCGCATCAATATTGTGCTATTTAACTCTTCACCGCCGTTAAAGAAAGTACCGCAACTATTATACAAATACCAGCTGGACAGAAGAAAGTGTTCCGCAGTAAGTACTTTATTTCCTTTCCTTACATGTAATGTGGATTGTGCAACTTGTGCAGTGGTTAAATTTCACACAAACATTTCAAAGGTCCTTCGATATACAAAAATACACAAAATACATCCCAATATCTTTATTCAAACTCTAATTTTTTTACACGAAAATCCTTCCATACGATGAACCATTTTTTGTAATTATTTTCGATAAAAGTTGTACAAAAATAATCTAAGATTCTCCAAAAATTTAAGCTGTAGGTAAGTTACAAAACAAATGGAAATTGCGGCTCTGCTAAACACAAAATAAAATCAAAATTCAATTTTTTACTCTGTTGCTTACCATGTGATAATTTCAACCTTTGACAACCGCGCAAAAGTCCCAACTGCTCCTGGTCTCCCAATTCGGGTATATTGTGAGGCTGAAGGTAATTAGGAGCTACGTTTCAATTCGGAATGGTGGCTTTTCACCAGGGCGATACTGAAAGTATCTTCCACCATAAAACATACCGCAAATATACTCAGTAATATATTATTTTTAATGAATTTTATGTGAAACAATACAAATTATTATTTTTTTTTTAATTTTGCTACACCTGCCCTTGAACCTGCGACCTCCTGATTGCTAGTCAAGGGCCTTACTTCTATGCCACGGTGACCGTTAAAAGCTTATATTCGCTAAAAACCTTATGTTGTGAACTTCGGGTTAGCTAATTACAAGTCATCCTTTATTGGTACAGGTATTTCACATATCAATGTGTGAAAAAAGTGGGTCATTTATCACTGAGGTCTCTAATTCATGTCGTCTAAGTAAATATACAATATTCTCCTGACAAGCCTTTCTGTGTACATTCACGTTAGTTGCCACGTGTCCAATGTATCTAAGCGTTCCTCTCTTATTATTATGCTTAACTCATCTTCTTTTCGTCTAGTTGACGTAACTAGAATAAGAAGACCAATGTATTTTTTTACGAATCAGTGTAATTTAACATGTTTATCAATAACTTGGTCGTGACCAACATCATGTTTGCCTAGATGTATCCAACTAATTCTGAGGAGTAAGTTTGTAATAAGGTACCTACTTATTTCTACGTCCATCGGTTTTTTTCCAACTGGTACAAACCATCAAAGCCTCCATCTCTTAATTTTATTCCTCACAATTTATTATCTTATCATCAAAAGAGTTTACATAACTCGAACAAGAATTCCTTCGAACATTTCAAGAATCAGTGTAATTTGATATGTTTATCCATACCTCGGTTGTGACCCACTTTACGTTTGCCCAGATGTAATTCTGAGGAGTGGGTTTTAGGCGAGTATTTATATGAAACGAGAGCATCTTCTCGGATGTGGTACGGATGCTGTATGACATCACATCTCTGGAGAAATCTTCGCCGTATTTTATGTACTTACACTTTTGTTTACCTCATACTTGCGGTACTTGGTCTCGCAAAAGAAAAGAGAGACGCATCTCGTCATACTCGTGAGTACTTACATAATACGAAGCGTGATATTATTATTATTATAATAAGCACGATACGCGTTCTTAAACCTGAGTATTATATTTTATTTTGTTACTGGTAGATAGTTACAACCCGGCTTCACTCGAGTTTCAAAACCCTTTTTTAAATCAGGTAAGAATAACATAATTTTAACAATCTCTTAAGGAAATAAAAAAAGTAATTTTAGTATTTATGGTGAAGCGTTTAGGATAATAAAATAATACATTAAAATTGTTCTGGAATCGTAAAGCTTTTTGTGTGCATCTTCTATCTGTGTAAGCATAAACTCGGGAAATTTTAGTCCCCCATTCATTTTTATCGTATTGTTTGCGAAAAAATAGACGTCAAATTATAAAAATGTATTATTAATAATTGGGCAAAGTGTAATCTGGAATAAAACTTTCTCGTTAAATTTTACAATTTCCCGAATGAAATGAAGTTAAATTATTTTCTCAAGCTTTGTATATAATCATTATTCTTTATTGAAATTATTTGAAATTCCCTGATAAAAGTTGGCAGAAACTCCTTCAAAGTTTACCTTTGTTTGTAAACAGGCAAATTCTAAAAACCTCAACCATTTGGTATTCCTTTCAGCTATTTTATAACAGAAAATCTCAAAATTATTGATCAAGACCATCGAAATAATATATACCAGGTGTGCAAATAACTTAATTTTTATAACTTAGGCACTTATAGTTTGGTAAATTTTGACTTGAGTTTCTTATTAGAAACTTCCAAATTATATTTGATTAATTTGTGTAATTTCACAATGCATTTAAAATATTAAATAGTACATAATATATTAGCGCCATATTCCAGAGGTGGATTCATTCGGTAGGAATCACCCTGGTGCAGAATACAAAAAAGTCACTAGCTAAAAGTAATGGCTTTTTGTATTTTGTTCAATAATCTAAGTCTCTGATAATCTGTTAGAGTTTCTAACAAAAAACTGAGTAGGTAAGCTCTGAAGTAGTAAAATTTTAATAGATTTTTCGTATTTAATTTCCTGCCCAACTTTTTAACTCTCGCAATACCACATTCATCACGAATTAAGGGGCTTATAAATATATATTTTATTGTCAATAATAAAAGACGCCAAATTGTTTGTTTCATAAATATTTTCAATTTTGAATTTTAAAAAAATTTAAAAAATGCCTTAACTTAATCCTTTCTCCTTCCCTCTCTCATTTTATTAACCCTCACAATTTTATTCTAGTAGGATGTGGTACTCTATTTCTACTGGCTCTGGGAAGTTTGAACGCTTCTGTTCACAGATGAAATTTTTTTAAATTGCCAAATAAATATTTCCATAAATTATGAAACTGTTAAAAAAATTTCCGCCCACCTATCGCAATGTAGTTATAAATTTATCATGATATTTTTATAATTTGCATAAGACAGACAATACAGACATTTTTATAAAGAATCGCCTCAATGGCGCAATTCACCCACTTATTAAGGGGAACGAATGCTCGCCCGTTTCAACCGGTTTCATACGAATCTTAGTTTTGGATTTGAGTCCAAAATACCAAACCAAAGTAAAAAATTATTTTCGTATTCAAAAGGTATACCAAGTGTCTAGTATGGATTTGTGCTATTGTATTTATTTGTGTTAACAGTCATTGACCAGCGGCTGAGAATAAAAGTTTAAAAATGCGTGCAACTGTACAGGGAGGTTCCGGTGAGAAAGATAGATTATTCCCCATATCAAATGTTTTAAATAAAAAAATTAATATCGATTTATTTCATTCAAAACTTGCTTTAATATATACCTACATTCAAGAAGCAATAAAATGCTCAAATGGCACGAGGATAAATTATTAAATACTGTGTACTTCTTGTAAGTAATTTTGGATCATAGGTATTTATGATTTTTCAATAATGTCTAAACGAAATAAGTGTGTAAAAAAAATCTGAAATATTTTAGTTTGTGAGACAAGTAAGTTTGTAAGACAAGTAAATAGATAAACTATGATACTTCCGTCACAAAATACGTTCTCGGATCTATTTTTCAATGATTTTAATTGAACTAAAATTAAAATTCTGAAAAAGATTATGTATTGATTTCTTTTGTTGTATGATTATATGATTTGAAATGTGTGTTGTATAATACAATATGTCGTTTGAAAATTGAACAAATCTGTCATTATATTAACCTTGGTATATTAAATATGAACGTAGTTTTTACCAGATAAAATAACAATCTTTCAAAATCAATAATGTTTTTTTGTAAAAAAGAGTCAAAACGTCTAGAATTTGATTTAAAAATGACTAATCTCCGGTATTCTGTGTCTTAAGTTATAAAATGGAGGCCTTTAAAGATATTAATATTTCATGATTTTACAGGCAACTTGGGCAATTATTTTTGAGTAAATTACATTTAAAAAATGATTTTACTATATTTATTATAGAAATAGTGCGAAATATATAATAAAAAACAAATATGTATTATTAAAAGAACGCATTTTGATCGGTGTAAATTTAAATTACTAATGACCTAGGTATTTACGCCGGAACGAAAATTTGACGTACTTACTATAAATTAAAATTACTTCCCAAAAAACGCTTTTTTACGTTTTTTGTTTTTATTTTATTAAAACTATAGATATGGCCAATAATTTTTTTAAATCATCATAATTCACAAAAAAACTCCAAAGTTGTCTTCTAGATGAAGAAAAATTGAATTCTCTATTTACCCATAAGTATATCATAATTTAAAATTAAAATAAATAAAATAGCTCATATCCGTACTAGATATTAAATATAACTTTTGATTTAAAATAATATTATTCAGTTTTTTTGGGGTATTTTGGCTGCAAATCCAAAATTATGTTTTGTATGAAACGGGCCGCGCAGCCGTTCCTCTTAACGATTGAATTAGATTTTTAGGGGAAGATTGGGGGGAACCGACTATGACGCGAATTTGTGTCGCAATAATATTATGTAATAAACTGTTGAAGTACACGGAGAAAAATGTTATTCTAAAATACGATTCGTAAAAACGGTTAAAAACTGGACTGAAGTTCTTACGAACAAATTAACAGTGTTTCAATGTTTATTCTTACATGTTCCCGCCAATAAACATTTAAACCCTGTTAATTTGTTCGTAAGAACTTCAGTCCTGTTTTAACCGTTTTTACGAATAAAATGATCGTATTTTAGAATAACATTTTTCTCCGGGTGTAGTCAGAACATTTGATTTAAAAAAGATTATTTTGCAATGCTAATTATGTTTAGTCTAGGGATAGGGATGTAAGGGTCTGTATGATCTTTATAATATTTTGTTTTGAAATCACTCTAGTGGGTAAGTGGTAAATGTCCCCCAGTTGAAGCTGCGTGTATGAGTTGGTCGATTGGTGTTGGTTGCATTATAAAGAAAAAGTTCCTTTTCGGTGGCAGTTTGCCATGTATATTTATGAGGAGGTATAATGCTCCTGTAGCTAGTATATTTTGTGTGTCCCATCGTAGTTTTTTGTTCTTATGTTTCTCAACTTCAAGATAACGAACAGAGTTTTCTCTGGGGATTGCGTTGCGATTCATTACTACCTTATCAAAAGGAACACTTTTTCCCGAAAAGAAAATTGCGGCAACACTGCGGTTGACATCAATTCTTCATTTGATAACATACTTTGCAGTTAGACATGAAGTTTTTTTTTTTAAAGTTACCTATATAATTCTTCGAGAGCTATACCTACAAACTTAGCGAGAATGGTGGAATCATACCCATATAATAGCGCTATTTTTGTTAAAGGAATATGCGGAATATAAAAATCAAAATTTCATGAAATTAAAATATTTGTAAATGGTTCTTACTTAAAAAGGTATCTATCTACTTAATCCATATTTTTATTTTTATTTAATTATTATTTTTCATTCTTTAATTTATAATCAATTTATGTTTTTTTGTAAAAAACAATCAATACGTCTAGAAATTTGATTTAAAAATTACTAATTTCCTGTATTTTCTGGTAATACCCTCTTAAATAACTCAAATCAACTAACTTTAAATGTTGATAGATGTTAGTATATATGTTAATCTGATACGTACCTACCCCTCAACATCTGAGCGAACATGCACGTTATTTTGCTAATGAACTCAAAGGATAATCGATTTTCGCTCAAGTTTGATTCAATGAATTATCAATTTGATAAATCCAGTTGAAGTGTTTTCTCTGAAACAAAAAAAACCAAATAAGCAACGTATTTTGTTTGATAAGCTGCTCTTCTTTTTTTCGTGGAATATCTATACTGTTTATTTATTAACAACATCCGATACCCATCACCAAGTGGAATTATTTTTTGTACAAAATATTTTATGCACAAAACATATATTGGGCATTTACATTGTTAGGAACCTCAAACATAAATTCTATTATATTTTTATGTTTGTAGATTATTATCTGTCAATCGGTTCCGACTTTGTTTTTGTTCGTCCCCACTGTTGAATATGGCGACCACCTCTAATCTGAGCCTCCAAAATATTCTTGAAAAATGCCTTTGACTCTCTGCGGGAACGGACGATCGTATCAGATTTTTTTAATTTGTCATTACAATACCGCACAAGAATTTCACCTGCCGGGATACATAAAAAAGTTGGTAAATCAAAAGAAGAGAAATAAAAAGGTTGGGAAATATTTGGTTAATTAAATTTGGTTATTAAACATTGCCTAGGATAATAATAATTTATTATTGCTCCGCTAGGTTAGATTCCATTCCAAATCTCCCACCAAGGCTTCAAATTTCGTTCCGTACTTAAACCGTGATTTGAGTTTAATCTCGGGGTTAGAATCGATCAAATATCACGAACACCAATCACGTGCCACGAGATATCAAATTCAAAGTGCGTTATAATATATTTTATTGAATGTTAAACTTTCACAGATATATTCTCCTTGATCAATAAAATGTTTTTCACCTGGGGGAAAATATTATTTGTAAACTTTTCACCCTACGAAAGAACTTTCTTCATAAAGATTATAAATAGGTATGGGGTTCGTCGTAGAATCTTTAAATACCGTTTTTAAATGGAATCTCAGTGAAACGTTGAGCTTGATACAACAATGTACCACTTCATCACTCCTTTGAAAGGTCAATAAAAGTTATTAAAAAAAAACTTGGTTATTCAGTTTATGGGCTATTTAAAAATATATATCATCATATATTATGAAAAAAAAAATTATGAAAAAAAACTTTGTTAAATAGTTTAGGTTATGGGCTATTTAAAAATATATATCATCATATATAATGAAAAATATATAATGAAAAAATACTTGGTTAAATAGTTTAGGTTATGGGCTATTTAAAAATATATATCATCATATATTATGAAAAAAATATAATGAAAAAAAACTTTGTTAAATAGTTTAGGTTATGGGCTATTTAAAAATATATATCATCTTATATTATGAAAAAAAACTTGGTTAAATAGTTTAGGTTATGGGCTAGTTAAAAATATATATTATCATATATTATGAAAAATATATATCTAATGAAAAAAAACTTGGTTAAATAGTTTAGGTTATGGGCTATTTAAAAATATATATCATCATATATTATGAAAAAAAACTTGGTTAAATAGTTTAGGTTATGGGCTATTTAAAAATATATATCATCATAATATATTATGAAAAAAAAAATAAAATGAACAAAAACTTGGTTAAATAGTCTAGGTTATGGGCGATTTAAAAATATATATCATCATATATTATGAAAAAAATATTATGAAAAAAAAATTGGTTAAATAGTTTAGGTTATGAGCTATTATACGAAGCAGAACTTGTTTATAATAAACTGTTTTTATACATTGAATAATAATATTATTGAATATATAAAAGAAAAAAAAAAAAGAAAAAAAAAAAAAATACGAATGTTTATTTACCATTTCCTCGCTCTGGTATAGGCAGAGAAAATACACAGCTACGCTGCCGTCATAATTATAAATACAGTAATTACCAAAATTAGCAAAAATGAGTTGAGTTTGGGAAGTTTCGATTATTTTATGTTGAACAAAAAAAAACTTTTTTTTATTATAAATTGGTTATATATAATAACATAACATAAATATAACAATTTAAACGCTCTTGGTAAGTAAAGAACTGCTTCTGAAGACAGTTTCTGAAAGTAAATACACAGTTCCTACATTGAAATTGAACGTTGTAGATTGAAATTACTAGATTGAAACATTGTTTAGAATGATTTTGGCTAGATCTGAATAGCCGAGTACCTCCCGAATTTCTGGTTCCATCTCCTTCCCCTCACCACTCCTTTAACTTCACAATATATACCAATCAGGGATACCATAATCTTACTGTCTCAGATTATTTTTTTTTTTTTTTTAGGTGTTATACAATAAGTGTCTACAAGGGTTTTGAGAAAAAATCTGAATATTAGGCCAATTCTTAATATGATAAAAGGTTAAACAAAACTGCAAAACTTGGATTCTACCTTTTATTCTGTAGAATGACTCCTTTGGGAATTACTCTGTATGTACTTAAGAATTACTCTGATGGGCATTACTGTGTATTTGCTAAATTTACTTACCAAGGCAGTACACAACTATACATTCGCATACAAGCCTTCAGGAAAAAAATAGTCGAAGATAATATTGTTAATTCTGAAATTTCAAATATGAGATTGACAAATATGACGTTTAAATAAGAGGTGGCAGTAGCCTAAATGGTATGGCGTTTGTCCCGGTACGACGAGAGGTTCTGGATTCGAGTCCCAATTGCGACCGTTAACTTTAATTTTTCTGTGACTTGTTGTTTTTAAAATTTTCGTTTAGATTATTAGTATACTTTTTCTTCAATGATATATTACATTGATGGGAACAACCTTCAAAAGATATAAAAAGAGAGTTGTTCTAATGAAACTCGAACCATTTACGTTCGAGATATTGTCGTGAGATCATCTTATAACACTTTTCCACAAACCCGTTTCAATGGCTAAAATGCAGACTTAATAATATTTTTTCTGGACAATTCAGGACTACTTTCTTGCATCCTTCGGTATCTTCAGTCTTTCTAATTGAATAACATGTTCATTTTCTCCTTTTTTTCTCGTGAATTAAACCTCCCATGAATTAATGCTATGTGATTTTGATAAACAACATAATATTATGTACAGCGTAGTTCGACAAACAAACCTTTAAAATGCTGCCATAGGCCTAAAAAAACCTTCATTATCATAATCCCTACCTTAAAAGATGCGTATGAATAAGCCCGACATTATACCGTCAATAACTCAACATTGATAATTTTATTGAAAACAACGTTATTCAGGGGAAGAGCTCAAATTTACATTTATATACTTTCTAATTATTTGGGATTAAAATAATAAACAGGTTAATTCTGTAAGTAAAATATAAATTCGCATAACAAAGAAGACGAGCACTTTGACTTTTATTATTTTGTAAGGCTAAAATGAAAAGTAGTAAGTTTCCGCACCACGGGTGGGTGGCGGACAGTGGCGGGGGTCGGCTGGGAGAGGGGTGGAACGATTTTTCGCATGAGCGGGTCCTTTTAGCTCTTTTCTCTCATTTTTATAACTTAAGTTTCACTTGATGGTCTTTTGATATGGGTCCGTATCATGACTCTTGAAAAATGTACCGCCGTACAGCCTTGGAACACGAGTACCGGGACCGGTAATGCACACCCATAGGTAAATTTGTAATATTGGTTATTTTAGGTTGATATATGGCATGATTTGTTCTATTTTTTTATTTAACTAATTTCTCTAAATGGAAACATCAAAATAATATTTTTTTACTTTAATGAATTTTTGCTGCCTTTGTTTGTATAGTATATACAAAATATATATCTACCTACCATCCAGAAATATTCCATCAAAATTTATTTTTAATTGCAACTACAATATTAAATTGTGAATGATGAATACTTGGAGCAAGTTGTTGAGTTTGTGTATTTGGGAAGTATGTTTACGAGAGATGGGAAGGCTGATAGTGATATTGAAAGAAGGGTAAATGAAGGTTACTCCATTAATGGTGGACTAGCGTAAACGAAGCTAGCAGTCCACAATGGAGTGCTGGTATCTACCCTGATGTATGGCAGTGAAGCATGGAACTGGCAGAGAAAGGATGAAAGTAGACTGAATGCTGTAGAAATGAGATCCCTGAGGCGTATGTGTGGTAAAATCATGTATGATCGAGTGAGGAATGTGGAGATCCGAAAATAATGCAAGGCCGATGTGAGCGTAATAAGTAAGATTAAGAAAGGGACGCTTAGATGGTTTGGACATATAGAGCTAATGAATGAAGAAAGGAGTATCAAGAGAATATATGGCGCAAATATGAATGGTAGAAGAAGTTGAGGACGCCCAAGAAAGACACGGCACGATGAAGAGAATCAGATACTTGAGTCGGGCCATGTCGAGAGTCAGAATAATAGAAGAGCATGTATGATAATATGTATGAATATGAATGAGGCGAGGAGTGTGTGACAAGACCGATTTGGTTTGGCGGTCCGTCCCCTCTGCCTACCCCTGCGGAGAAACGGCGTGATGGTTAGTTAATTAGTTAACTACAATATTAGGACCGAGTCATTTAGTTTCTCACTTATAAATAGATTGAATGCGGTTCACAATACTTTCTTATAAATAGTAGATGTTTTCAGCTCCATGGAAATTAGTTGTTTAGGGCTATAATAACATACATCATAAATAAAAACTACTGTTAGCTTTTATTATTCTTTTGCCTGGAGTCTCCTGCATGGATGTTTAACAAATTTTAATTCTTGAATACTGTTCTAGCCTTTATGGGTGAATATTGAAAATAATTTCCCTCAGGGTCTATGTCATCTTTGGTGGTGCTATGGTAGCGTCATTTTGAGGAAAGGAAGAATTGGACATTTTCCTTGAAGACACCCATTTTGTGGGAAGGAGGAAACTGAGGCTGGGAAACATTCCACCATCGAGCTATCGATTACTTGAATACGTTGTAGAAGAGACCAGTTCTAATTTATTTGATTATAATTAGATACTCTGTTATATTATATTATCGAACACATTTTTGCTTTCTGTGATAGTATGTAGGTATACCCTATCTGACATTATTTGCATAATCCTGAAATGTTCCTTATTAGCACTAACATGCATCTTGTCTTCTGAAATTAAATTCTTTAATTAGAAATTCTGATGATAGTGTAATTTATCGGTCAAAATGGAACCGCTTTGAATATTAATTTTAGTGCGGTGTAAGTTAGTAGTGTGTATTTTTGTTTTAAATCAACTTTGCTATGCATAGAAATTATACATATATTAAGAACCCACAAATTATCATTATTTGTTACACACATTTTATGCTATCTGCAGCTCGAAAACTGATTTTTTTCTTTCTTTCTATTGTATAACGCTATACTTTTACCTACCATCTTTATTTCTATGTACCATGTGTAAAACCTATTAATGTTTTCATTGTTATCTAAACACACCTGTAAGAACTAAAAAATAAAAATGTATATATATGTATGTAAAAGCCCACAAGGGCGTTAATGATTAATAAAATAAAAAAATAAAAAATTTAAAAAATGTGGTGACAAATTTCAACCGAATACAAATGTGGGGTGTGCATTTGGCTTGTTTCCCTTAAGGGATCCATAACGCTGACAAAATCCATTGAATACCGGTAGAACACGAACAACGAACATGCCTGTCTTATTTGAGATTGCTGTATTTAATTGTGGTGAAGGCTGAAGAGTATACGTATATTGACGTGGATCTATCAATTTATATGAACATTTCATCATTGTTTATTCTTTATTTTAATAATCCTTGAATAACTCGTGTTGAAAAGCTCGTGTGGCCGCTAGACAAGTGTCCGAACCACAGGACTACCTAGCACACTGTTGCTGTTTATGTAAAATTTAGCAAGTTCATGAAAAATCGAATTACTTTGTTTTGAGGCATTAAAGAAAAGTCCCACCTCGTGGCTTAAAAGCACCTGGCGAGTACGTGACATAGTGCGCAGTGTACGTGTACAGTTCCATTGGGTTTTTTCTAGAAAGTGTAATAATTATTTCTTCAAACTTCGCAAAATCAAAATCACTAGTGTAATAATTGATAATCAATCTATAGGAGAACGTCACACGTGTAGGTAGAAAAAGACGTTATAGTTCTTTTCAAAAATCTTTGCTCGTTCATATAATATAAATCGATAATCGTGTGCGTTAAACGATGCATTATTTTTATAAGAAAATGGAATAAAAAACCATGACGAAAAAACGATTTCACGTTTTAACTTCCGTGTCATAAAGCAATTGAAAACCAAATTTGGACGGTAAAAATATTTAGGTTTTTCCAAGGCCGTAAAATCTAGCAATCAAGTCGGAGTGATTTCTTTCTTTGGTTCTTTATAGCCAAAGGGAAAATTGCCTTTTTAATTTTATCATTCATTTCTTTTTGTTGTCCGCTTCACTGCGTCCTTTGCCTGGATTTTTTTTAACGAAAACACAAAAATGGTGATTTTGAATTCTTTAACGGAAAAGTATTAATTTCCATAACGGAATAATTCCGAAGAATTTTAAAGTGTTTGGAGACTGGTTGGGACGTAACTTTTAGCCAGCTTATTGATTTACCTTTTTCACAAAGAAAAATAATTTATTGTTTTCTGCATAATAATCACACATCTCACAAAATATCAAATAAACAAAATATCAAATGCAAGGGAGGTATTTTAGATACGTGCATTAAATACACGTTACCAGTCAATCACTCCGCGCTACTCCGCAATGCTTGTAATAATAAAACATTTAAAATTTTACTAGTCTGAGTAACTTAAAATAAATACAAATATATTAATGTAGTTTTTTCTTCCGTAATAATAATAAAATATATATATATATGTACCAGCTGACCCGCCCACACGTTGCTGTGGCCAACGAAATACAACGCCATCTACTGGATGGTTACCTAACCTAGATAACCACGTATTGTGTCAACAAATTAACTCACACCGCCACCTGTCAGAAACTTATGGAACTTACAAATAATTATAAATCATTTTCCCATAACTAACATTCAACGAACATTTAATTCGCAATAATAAATATTGAGGTCAATAATTGAGATAAAAACTATCCTATCTTTTGAGTTGGATGAAATTACACACTGTAAGCCAAATTTCATCTAAATCGGTTAAGTAGTTTTGGAGTTTACCTTGGACGAACATTGTGACGCGAGATTTTTATACAGGGTGTTAAGGTACGTACTTGAGTTACTTTAACCAGTGATTCCTGACATTATTTGAAGTAAAAAATGTAAATGAAATTTTGGTCTCCGGTGACATTTTTGATGTTTTTTTTTTTTTTTTTTCTACAAAAACATAAATAATGGTAGGTGTTGGGTAGTTGGGGGCGGGGTAAGTAGTGGGGCGGTAACTCGGCTGAGTGACCAATAAGGTCATGTGAAAAAAAAATTTTTTGATTGATTTTGAAGAAAAAATATTTTGAAAAAAAAAAAATTTACATAAAAAAAGTCACCGGAGACCAAAATTTCATTTACATTTTTTACTCCAAATAATGTCAGGAATCACTGGTTAAAGTAACTCAAGTACGTACCTTAACACCCTGTATATAAAGAAGATATTACATAGTGTTTTTAACGCCAGTTGAATGGTTTCTGTTTCAATCTGTATTTGATGTCGGTATATTTTCTATTTCTGATCTCCCTGTCTTATATATCCAGCTTTTTATTATATTAATTTTATCATCTAAAAACGGGCGTAGCGATCATGGTGGAATTACATTTAGCGACTTTTTTGTTTTTTTTTTAATATTTTAGCGAAATCCATTGATACGGTACCAATTTTTTTTCAGTAACTAAATTTGTTATCGTATCTCCATTATGTATTAATTTGTTGAAAGTCCTGATAGGTAAGCACCTATTATTAACTGGAGTTTCTAATTCATCAAACTTGCCATTATCTGCATTGCTTTCAGCTGGCAGGATGTTATAAATGTGAAACGTAAAGTTTTGTTCCCCGAACAGGATAATAATTCTGTAATGTTCCGAAACTTTAACAGGAATACACCGGCACGATAGTTCCGGTGGTGGCTGTATTCCTGGAAAATGGTAGGTACGTTTATTTACAAATTTTACATGTTATTTTTCGTGCTATGTGGTATTATTGTGAGGAGATTTGTGCGTTTTATAAATACTTATTGTGGATGCTTCATTTTCGTTTTCACTTCGCGGCGTTGGCGTTGTTTGAAAGCGGGATTGGAGCATATTGTTGTTCAACCGATGCTCGGATTTTATTTACACTTTCATGTGGTATTCTGACAAAAATTATTTGGTAGCGGCGTGTCATGAATGTTTTGGGATACATAACAGGATAGATAAACAGTCGAAATGGTCGTTGTAAAATATAATAACTGGTTGGGTTTGATTTAAGATATACGTAAGCATCGTACTTGAGTTACTTAAACCAGGGATTCCTGACATTATTTGGAGTAAAAAATGTAATTGAAATTTTGGTCTCCGGTGACTTTTTTGATGAAATTTTTTTTTTTCAAAAACTTTTTCTTTAAAATCAAAGAAAAAAAAAACTTCCACATGTCGTTTCTGGTCTCTAATCCAAGTTACCAACCAATCCCTCACCCCGCCCTTAACTTAACAATACCTACTGATTTTTATGTTTTTGTAGAAAAAAAAAAACTTAAAAAATGTCACCGGAGACCAAAATTTTATTTACATTTTTTACTTCAAATAATGTCAGGAATTACTGGTTAAAGTAAGTCAAGTACGATGCTTAACATCCTGTATATTGAAATTTCCAGGAAATTAAATACATTTTTCGTATTTATTTATTTATAATCTCTCGACCACGAGTGTCATTGAAAAATGTTTGAACTCCATAAATGCGATATTGCAAATACATTACCCGCCTCACTAGACGATGTCTGTTGTGAGACGGGTGAAGTCGAATTCTACTGCAACTTTTAATGGAGGGAAACGCAACTCGGAAAAAAATTTAACTTCTTCTTAATTCGGTCCTTCATTGCTGCGTATCGTGATCTCTACTCCAATTTTCATGCTGGGCAAGGCTCCTCTACTCCTCGCGCTTCTGCGCTGCGTGGAGAGCTAAGGATACCAACCCGTGATACTTTGTCACTCCAACGTATTAGTTACCCTCCTCTGTTTGCTTCTTCTGTTTTCCACTGTTCCAGTGATTATTATGAGTTTCTCCAAGTTGGAGTCTTTGATTTTACGAGCAACGTGTCCAAAGTATCTTAAAATACGTATAAGCAGATAGTTGAGAGTATTTCTTGGGTGCCTAGCCCTTCCATAATAGACACATTTGCGCGTCTGACTGTACAAGGAATCCTGAGCATTTATCTCCAGCACAACATTTATTTTTTCATGTTATTATTTACATGTTATTATGACGACCGTCCGTGGTCGAGTGGTAACAACACTTGACTCCCAATCGGAAGGTTGCGGGTTCGAACCCGGCGTGCGCAAATGAATTTTATTTGATTAATTTGTGTTATTTCACAATTAATTAATAAAAATAATATATACTACATTTGCGGCACGTTTCAGAGTGGAAGATACTGTCAGTATCGCCCTGGTGTAAGACCACCATTCAGAATTGAGACGTTGCTTAATAATGGCTTTAGCCGTGTTTAGTGACTAGATCTGAATAGCCAGGTACTTTCCTACCTTCCTCTTCCCCATCTCCTTCCCTTCCCCACTTTCCTTCAGCCTCACAACATACCCCAATTGGGGATGCCATAGTCTCACTGGCTCCAGACGGGAGCAGTTGGGACTCTTGTGAGGTATTCTCTATAAAAAAAAAAAAAAAAAAACTAAAATGTATTAAGTACTGATATTAAATATTGCCTTTGTTTGGTACTCTTCTTTGTTTAAATGTTATATTTCTATGTGTACAAAGATATGAGGCATATATTGTTCAACATTACTAAATGCATCAAATAATATACTCAAATAATGTACGGGATAAGATCAATTTACGGCGTATAATTTAGATACTTAAGAGCGATTGACCAGCGGCTGAGAATAAAAGTTTAAAAATGCTTGCAACTATACAGGGAGGTTCCAGTGAGAATGATCGATTATTCCCCGTATTTTTTTAATTCAAAATTTTAAAACTGCGTGTACCAAATAAAATAACAATCTTTCAAAATCAATTTATGTTTTTAAAAAAAAAAGAGTCAATACGTCTGGAATTTGATTTAAAAAGGACTAATTTTCGGTATTCTCTGGTAATAAATACCCTCTTAAATCTGAGGTGCAAAGGGTCTCAGTATTTCAAATGTTTTATTCACCTAGTTCAATAAAATCACAAAAAGGGTTTTTCGGCATTTTATGAGATTATACTATTAAATCGTTTAAGAACATAACTAAGTAAACTAAGAGCTTTATTATGCGGTCCATTATAATTTTTCCATAAAAATATAATATAAGATTATTAGCATTCCGTGTTAGGGTCCACTTTAAGAGGTGTCCCACTGAGCAACCCTTCTCCAGACCTGCCCTCCGTTCCTTCCTCCCCTACCACCCCTCCCCCTGGGCCCTGCCCGTGTGTACTGAGTATCTCGTAATCGTGGAAATAATAGAGTGCTTAATGCAAATGCGGCGTTTTATAGCATCTTTTAACAAAAGCTGCGCGAAGAATTGTTTTAAGCGGTTGTACGCGAACTTTGTGCCCGAAGAAAGAGTTCCCGCCCGACTTGCAATCTATTTGCATATTTAAACTCGAGAAAGTGAATGCAATTTTATTCACTGCGTCCGTTTCTTTGTGTAGATAAACACTTCTTAATGATTTAATTGATTGCAATTTTCCGCTCAGCTTATAAAGAACCAGTCAATTAGTAATTTGGATTTATTAAATTAGACACCAAGTCTTGGATCATCCACCAAGACTGATCAAACATCAACGATTTTATTACAACATGTTTATAATAATGTATTTCCAATTGCACGATGCTGATTGTCTGTTGTTTTAAATAATTATTTTAAATAGTTATTTTCAATTTGAGAGGCGGGTATGGGTACCGCCGCCCCGGGAAGCATTTATTGGATAACTAACAACTCTGCCATAGGTCACCCCAAGTGGTTCGCTACGTTTGGTGACTTAGCAGGGGTGCCCGGGTTCATGGGGTTCATTATCTAGGTCTTGGCGGCGGATGATCTAGACACACTGAACCCCAGATTCCTACCCAACCCTCATACCTTTTTCCTTCCCAGAACTTCATCTCCTTCCTTCCCTTTAAAATACCATCCCCAAAGGTGACATAGGCCCTGAGGGAAATTATTTTCCTCGGGGCCTCCTGTGTGGACCTAATGTAAAAAAATAAAATAAAATAAAATATATTGTTGTTGTTATTTTTATTTTTGTTGTTAGATGCCTATGTTAGATATAAATTGTGCCTATTCTCAAGGCAGTTTTAGTGGGACAGGCGCAGAAATTATTAAAATGAATCATTATACTTTTTAATTGTAATAAATGTAATGTTGTAATGAATTTAGTATTTACCAGTGTAAAGGAGCTAGGACAACCTGAGGAAAAATAATCGGTCTCCGAAGGTTGACGTTTGGAATATTCTTATGGTACCAACCGTTCCGTGTCACAGAAAATTCAGGGAGTTGGGTAATATTTTTGATCTATGCATTAAAATTTATATTATGATTTTTTTTCGGTGCGAGAGAAACGAGTGCCACCTCTTCACTACATTTATTAATATTATTGATTGTAGTGGCTGCATTCACCTATTATCAGTACACCCCGTCAAACAATTAGATTAGATGGTCTGACCCAAGTTCTTTGATTCGGGGCACAAAAAACCAAATTTCGATAGTTTTTTTACGAGATAATGCGAGGTAAAATAAGCGCGTATATTTACTCTCCAGTAGATGTGAGGCCACAAAATTCTAATTATTTCACAAGGAAGGTAGAAATCTAATCTTTTCACACGGAGAAAAATTTTATTCGAAAAAACGATCATTTTAATAGTAAAAACGGGACTGAAGTTCTTACGAACAAATTAACAGGGTTTCAATGTTCCCGCCAATAAACATTGAAACCCTGTTAATTTGTTCGTAAGAACTTCAGTCCCGTTTTTAACCGTTTTTACGAATAAAATGATCGTTTTTCGAATAACATTTTTCTCCGTGCACAGATTTGACAATTTGCTATACTGAAAACTTACTGGTAAAATTGAATGACCGAATAGAATGAATTAATTCATTCTTGTGAAACACTTAATCTGATTCTCAATTTCAAAAAGAATTGATTCTTCATTCCTTTCACATTAATTTCCAAATATTTTTTTAATTTCCATTCATTTTACTGTTAAATTATTTCAATGAATGTTGTGTACCGTAAACGATTTAAATATTATAATATTTCGTAGCTATTTAAATATTATTCAACAGTACGCGTGCCGCGAAATAGCCGAAGGTATTGTGCAGGATTCCAAGGGTATTTTAAATCACGTTTCCCGCGCCCGCGCCGTAATTCATAAAAAAAATGTAGATCATCTTAGTTCCCGGGACAACCTAAGCGAAAATCGGTCGAAACAGTTACAAGTTTTCGACTCTTCCACTTATGCAAGGAATATGTATTGATTATCTATTTAGTAGACACAGTCATAGTCCCGAAGTCCCAGACCGACCTAGTAACCTTGACATAAGTTTTATTTTTTTGAATTATATGAATTAAAAGATCAAGTAAAAGGAATCATTTCACAAGGCCAAGGGAATCAGAGTGAAACGATTCACCACTGTGAATAAATCTGCACATGTCTAGTCTCCAATATGTTCACTGAAATTGTAGAGGTTAAGGTGGTTAGCCTACCGTATTGTCGTGACGTGAAGACTGTCATATAGATTTAATAATTTTTATATATAAAAATCCTGCGTCACGATGTTCGTCCAAGGTAAGCTGCGAAACTACTTAACCGATGATAATTTGATGAAATTTGGCTTACTGTGTGTAATTTGGTCCAACTTAAAAGATATGATAGTTTTTATCTCGATTATTGACCTCAATATTTATTTTTGTAATTAAATATTTGTTACGGGACAGTGATTTGAAATTATTTGTAAGTTCCATAAGATTTTGACAGATGGTGGTGTGAGTCAATTTATTGACACAACACTTGGTTATCTAGGTTAGGTAACCATCCAGTAGATAGCGTTGTGTTTTATTAGCCACAACAACGAGTGTTCGGGTCAGCTAGTAATAATATAAATGTTCATTCATTCATAATAATATAAATTTCACGACACAAAAAAACAATCTCCTACAATAATTCCACCAAACTTGTATAAAATTGATCAAAAAATTATTATTAATCTCGTTCGAAATTATGAGAGTTTTAATAGAGGGTGGGTGTAAACAGAGACTCGCATAAATATATACGTAATAGAGCGAGAAGGACGTAGATTTGGCTTGGCAACATTGTAGTAATATCGCTAGCCTAGCGAACTCATCAGCAGAGGCCCTAGCACGCTTGCTCTATAACGATCGATAGGATAACTATCGGTAACTTCTCAATCGTTCCCTACGACTACTGCAGATCGCAAACGAATAGGTGACAGTTCACAATGACTAAGTGTCCTTAATATATTCGATATCAACTGTCGTTTGTACGTTTGAGATCTGCAGTTGTCCTAGGGAACGATGAGAAGTTACCGACAATCGGTCGGTAACTTCATATAGAGCGACCGTGCTAGCACACCAGAGGCCCTAGCACGCTTGCTCTATATATATCGGTAGGATAACTATCGGTAACTTCTCATCGTTCAATGATTACGTGATTACGATGATTAAATGATTACATGGTTGCATGACTACAGATCGCCAACGAATAAGTGACAGTTCACAATGACTAAGTGTCCTTAACATATTCGACATCAACTGTTGTTTGTACGTTAGCGATGTGCAGTTGTCCTAGGGAACGATGAGAAGTTACCGGTAGTTATCCTACCGATCGATATAGAGCAAGCGTGCTAGGGCCTCAGGTATGTATGTCGACAAGAATAAGCAATAAACGACAATCGTGCTCAATCTTGACTAACAGTAAGAAATACCTTGCCGGCAATAAATCGTCCTCCTTTGCTAGGGCCTTAGCAGATTCAATGTAAGATACGATGCTGATCTTGAAATGTCTTAAATTGTCATCCGCCCCATAAAAAAAATTGAATCTCCGCCATTGGGAACTCTTATGTAAATTTATTGCTTTAGGTTCATGGATCTCAGATTTACTCGATGAAAGTGCAATCTATAATATCGTTGAATTGGTCAGTTGCATCCGCAGCTTTCTTTTCGCGGTCAAGAATGCGGAAATATGTAGAATTTTTCTATGGGCTATAAAACGTCCCATCGCTTGGCTTTCCGTTTGTAACAGAATACAAAGTTAATATGAGTATTTTAACTTGTTCCACCTGAAATCTGAAACATACGACTAGGTGTAACTACTGTGATGACCAGTATCTGAATATAAATTGTTAAAAACAATTAATTTGGTAAACGGCAGTCAACTGGAAGATGCAATCATTGATTTTATGGTTTCAACAACACAACCAGCGACCTATGGTTTCAACCACACAACAACCAACTAACCATTTAGGGAGTGTTGATAAATGCATTTTCAATATAAAATAGAAATGCATTCAAAATGAATTTGGTTACCACTTTTTGTAAACCTCAATTATCATTTTCGAACGCGCGCCAAACCAGTGTTGCCAATTAAAAAATGTAGATTTTCTAAAAAAATTGTTTAAATTTTATAAATAATAAGTATCGCCACGAGCTATAAAACACGATTATGTTTATTTAATTATACCTACAAAGGTTTTGTTATTTATAATTTAAAGTCATTTTCGTATTTACCATTTGACTTTCTATGGATTTACTTCATTGTAAATATTTTTTTGATATTGCACAACATTAGGACTAATAATATTTGGTGAATGTGGTCTCTTGCCCTGGTGATATTAAGACTACCTTTCTGCCATTGCTGTATATACCTTAACGATGAAAAGTATTTTTTTTATATATGCAGTTTTACAATATAACTATACATTGGTAACTTAATCACGAAAATCTTATCAGAAAATCGTGATTGAACTAAAAAGGTATCAAAAAGTGAGAAAGTGCCACCAATTCTTTATACTTTTTAAGATTGAGTAAGGTCACTTTAAGATGTTTTTTCCTAAGTCACGTATTCCCAACCTTCAGACGTGATTGAGAACCTATTAGGTCTGTACGGATGGATCACCAGATCCCGGCATAAATATTCAAAATGAATCGGTGAATTTATCACATATTTTTCGATAGGTTTATAAATCTTTCTCGCGTTTGGATAGTGTTTTTTTTTACAAAAAACATAAAAGATCATAATCGGAACAGAAAAACGTTCCGAAATAGTACACGCACTTACATTTTGATGCATTAGCACTGGTCTTAACCGTTTATAGGGTACAGGTTACATTTTTTACACGAACTCCACAAGGGGATCCTGACTAAAACAATTTCCCTAGGGGTCTGTGTCATTTTTGCGGATATTGTGTGGAGATTTTTTTTATGGAAAGGAAGGAGAGGAATTTCTAGAAAGGGAAAAGGTACGAAGGGTGGGTAGGGATCTAGGTATCAGAATTTTCAAGAGTGATGCAAGGTGATTGGTCGAGAGGGTCCGGCTGGAGAGGTCAAAAGGTTTCAGCCTCTACCGATCCGGCCCACCATGCAGTACGTAGGCAAACGCATTCACCGCTAAGACCTAGACAAAACCTCACTCCATATAAACATCCCACAGCCATAAAATAATTCATGAAAAGATATATACATAGCTTATCCAGCCAAAGAAGATAGTTTATCCGTTGTATAAATTGTTAATAATAATAATGTCTCAACGAATTAAAAGGTATTTAAAATTTACCGTATAATTATTCCTTTCAAATTGCCTTTTACTAGTAAAAGATATCGTTAAAACAAATACCATTTTAGAAACTTGACAAAATTTACCTTTTAGATTTTTGTACATAATTTTGTAATAATTTCCCGAGAATAACCTAAAAAAATCTCACATTTTTGGTTCATTGTTAGCCAACATAACCATTGACTTCTTGAATTTTTATTTACCATTTATTATTATTTATATTTTATATATTATTTATTAGGCATTTATTAATCACTTTCACAGAAGTGTTGTCAAATTCATGCGGTAAAAACATTGGAAAAATGGCACGTCAGAAATATCTTTGCTTTTTTCGGTAACATAAAAATAAATTCACAAAACGAAATTAAAATTTAAAAAATCACGAAGGGATTTAAAATCAAGAAAAATAACACGACCAATAAATATATTGAATTATATTAGAATAGAAATTGGTCATTACAATAAAAATTATTAACAAAACATGATTTGAATCACATATCACAAACTAAAGCTGTCATTTTGCCGGGAAACACATATGCATGGCGCATGCGTCAGTGTACCAAACTGCAAGTTGCCAGTTCTTTGATGCACAGTTAAAGAATTTATTTGTTTGTAATTATTCGAAATAGAAATTGCACAGTATTTATTCAATGTTTAACTAAAACCCCGTTTAACGGTTGGGAAGAGTTATTTATTAATTAGACTGAACATAAAACACAAAGCCATAGATACTCTTTTTTATATATTTTTTTATGTTGTCTAAAATAGAGAGATAGATGGATGAAGGTTGACTTTATATATTTTTTTAATGTTATTTAAAATAGATAGATAGATGGATGAAGGCCAAGCGCAAATATTTATGTCTTTTAATAACTTAGGTACGGGGCATACGTCATTCCTATGTCTACCTACGTTAAATTGTCGTGAAAACATGTGTATGTGCCCAAGCAGTCATTTCATAATCGTGTCCATCACATGTCTTATTTTAATCCTTAATTGTAAAAACAGAAATGTAAACTATTTTACAAAATTGTACCATAATGTGGTACCTAATATATTATATTGTTAATCTGTTATGAACACTCCTTTTCCATCTACAATCAAATGCTTTTAATGAAAGAAATGTGTAAATCACGCAACACAAAATTAAATGATGCACATTCAACAAAATGTCTCCTTCTTTCTTTGCCCTTTCGTATCTTCCATATGAAAAAAATGAGTTACGCTGATTAGTTTTCTATAAACTAAGTTGTTAATTAACTTAATTATTTAAACCAAGTTTTTTAACCGGTAATTATGTCAACGTTATCATGACCTGCGGCTATGAATAACTACAGCGTGTTTTAGAATTTCGCCAAAGCGTCAAGTTTATTTTTAGTCACGAAGAATGTCATCTCCATTTCCTGTTCTTCTCTTCCTGCGGTCCTTTCTATTCTCTTCCAGAAACTTAGTTTCAAAGGGAGAATAGAAGAGAATTTCAACTTAGTAGCGGTTACATTGTATTCTATGAAGAGCGTCAGAATTTAAAGTCCATTTCGGTAAATAATACTAATTTGATAAACCCATTACTATGACCCAGTGTAAGGATACGCTGTTTCTGCATTCTGATGATAACACTCAAAAAAATAATTATTGCATTAGGTACTGCAATGAAATATTTAAAACGGTGTTAAAATATATTAAAGATTTGTGGAAAAAATACTCAGAAAGTGACACAATTATTAGGTAAAATGTAGTTATAACAACTGTTTTATATAATTCATGCTAAAGTTTTTCAGTAATAAGTAATTAGACATAATTAATTCATTAAAAAAATATATTCGGCTAAGAATCATTATATTTTCTTTGTTAGAATGAATAAACATTTTATTTTCGTAGCTTAAGCAGAAAATATTGATGCTTATTAAATTCTTGAAAAAAAAATTTTCGGCTTGAATTTTTTGTAAACGCCAAATTGATTTAGAAGGCAGAGTTGTTTTGAATCATGAATTTCGCTTATAAATAATATTGATAAGTCATCCGGTGCAATGAGTTTTTTTATGTAACGTTACTTGTTATTTTAGGGCATTATACAAAGTTCATAGAACGATAATTTTCTCAATTTGAAAGCCAAATAAATCGTCAATAATCAACCGTTTACTGATGATAATAATAATTCGCTGCGATATTACATTATAAGAACAACATCTTGAAAAGAATTTCTCATCTATTCAACTCGATTGCTTGTGCTCTGGGGAGTAAATGCATCTTGAAATAATGTGTAACATATTGTGCAGGTTATTTGAGAAATTATTAATAAACCTACAAGTACCTAGTAGTTTCGTAAGAGACTATGAAATTCTCTTCGAGCGCTAAGAAGAACACGATTTTATTGTACGGAGTTTATTAAAGTAAGATTTCTCTTGTTACTTCTTGCACTTTCTTAATTTGGATATTCATTATCAAGTTTCATTTCCACGTTTTAATCTAAAGTACAAACACTTTAAACACTTAGTTTTTCGATGCTTCTAATAAATGTATATGTGAATAAGCATTTTGTAATTCCATTTATGGGGTAGCATCCAAAGTTCTGATTAAAAGTAATGTCATATGAGAATTTTTTTTAAAATTGGTAATAGAGATTTCTCGTGTCTAGTTAATTTATTTAGTAAATGACGGTCGAAGTGCGATACACTTCTTTTTTCCACCTAATATAATACATGAATTTTTTAAATCCAATTTATGTCCATATCTACTATAAAACTATATCGGTATACAGATTTTAAAAAAATTCAGAGAAAATATTAACTATTATGGGGGCAAACATTAATTACGTGAGCCAAAAAATAGGGGGGGAGGGTCCAGTAAAATTTCACCAAATCTCATATCTCACCAATCTCACCGAAGAGGGGGGGGTCAATAAAATCTCACGTCAACTTTAAGAGTATATAATATTATTATAGAGATAATAAATAAAAATTAAATTGTTTCACTCCTTTTGAATTGTCCTATTTTGCCAGCTGAAAACATAGCTATTATGAAAAACATTTATTTCGAGAGTAAGAAAAAAATCTCACGTAAGGGGGGTGGGGTCCCACTATATCTCACTTAATCTCACCAAGGAGGGAGGGGGGGTCTAATTTTTTTTTAACTGCTTTCGTAATTAATGTATTTCCCCTATACCCGTATGTACGTTCTTGATTTGATATTTCAACTCTTTTTAAAAGTAGTTGGTGCTTTCAACTTTCCAATAAAAAAAAAATCGATACACCAAAACATTAAAGTAAAACTTTAAAGGAAAACTCAAATAATATTACGTCGCGTGTAAACTCCCTTCTTTGTATGTTCTTGTTGTCACTATTTGCTGACTGCTTTTTTTTCAACAAATTTAGTAACTTGTATGCTCGGCGAACATAAATAATATATGCACGTATACTTAATATAGGAATGTATTGTTGGAGGAGCAAGTTATATTTTTGACGAGAACAGTTTGTTTATTTTCGTGCAAAAGATATATGTAGGTTGTGTGTAGATTGTTGTTGTTTTGGCATTTTTGTGGGTGTTTTCAGGTAGTCAGAGGCCATTGATTGCCAAACACCTTCAATCAGTATAGAATAGTTGTTTTAATTCCATTTGGAGTAAAATGAATTTTTGTTATATTATAATTGATTAAGACAATATTAGCGAAATTCAATCGAAAATCTGAAACTATAAAATATAAATTAACCACATTATTAATTGTTGATTTCACAAAAAAATAAGTAAAAATAATAATGTATTTTAAATACATACATAAATGATTTTTTTCTTCTTATTGTTTATTGGGTTAATTTTAAACATAGGATTTACCTATGAGCTGCCCTTTGTCCATTATATTTTACTTCTACAATAAGGATTGATTATTTTGAACTTGTATTTTCATCGAAACGTCACGCATTAAAAAGAAAAATAATATGCCTTTTTTCTCCGTCCTGTACATCAAGAGCAAGAATCTCTTTAAGTGATTTATCTTTACATATTTACCTTAAAAATTATAATTTATTTACACGTCCGTGCCATCGCCTTCATGCCGGTTACAAGTCGGTAGTTCGGTAGTTCAAAAGGGATGATAAAAGGGACGAGGGTGGGGTTACAGTTGATAGAGAAAAGGTTTGGGTGCCCGGGGAGCAGAAGAGGTCAGCACATGTTCTGGTCGAGCAAAAAATAGTCGCCAAATCGACCTGAGCGTTATCGTTATACCACCAGCTTTCTCCACTCTTAATTTCATGGAGTAAAGTGCACAAATGTAATTTGTCCGATAAAAGATACAGCAACGCTGGCAAAACGATGATTTTTTGTGGTTTCGTTTTTTTACGGCTTTAGTTCTTAAGGTGAGACATGCGAAAAAATGCAAAATTTTGTGTTTTAGTTTTGAAAATTTTATCGCTTAGAAATAATATAGATGCTTCAATTAAATAATGTGAGTAGAACACATCTTGGCCTTTGAAGTGATGGACTATTTTTTGATAAGCTTTTTAATAAGCTTAGAAAAAAATTATGCGTCTAACCTATAAAAAATGGTTAAAAGTGAAAAATCTCCAACTTACCAATCCTTTTTCTGGTAATGTTTTATTGAATAATGTGGCTAATTAAGTTTCTTATAGAGTGATAGGAAAACATTTTAATATTTGTATCTGAGCTTCAAAAAATAAAATAAAACGTGCATTTTGGTGACGTTTCTTTTCAGTGACTAAAAATAGGCGGTACCCAACGAATTTTTAACTGCGAATTTCATCCTTCTGTCATGTACAGAAGGATTTTAGCGCGTCGCTCAGTCTACGCCCAGAATCCGGGGCTAACGGACATGCCTTAGTCTACGCGGCGCTTCGATCTTTAAAAATATACTTGCGGAATAACAAAACACTTTTGTTGGCTAGAGATTAGGGTTTTTATTGGTAAACGCTTAAAAATTGTTTGCTCCGCCCGATTCCGAATGAGACAAGGACTAGTGGATCATCTTAAACTTTAAAAATCGAATTATATATTGTATAGTACCCATTAGAACGCCATCCATTGAAATTTTTAATAACTTTTACGTACGAAATGTAAAACGAATATTTGCCAAAAAAACTTTTCAAAAATACTAAATCCTCTACAAGATCGTGTATCTACCACACTAGATCGAATAAAATTGACATAAAAAACATTCCGAATTATAAAACCGCATTTGTACAGAGAGGCTACACTTAACTATGTAACAAAACTCCACAATATTCAAAATATATAAACTCCCCAAGACATAAAACTAATTAAAAACAAATGATGAGTACAAATCAAAAATAAAAATCTGGCTGAAAGAGGTCAAAGAAAAAACCCTAAAAAAGATACTAACAATGATATAGAAGACAAATAAACTCTGATTAAACAACTAGTCCGCCTCGGCACAGGATCTCATAGTGAGGAGGACTATAAAATACCATATCTATGCTTTAATATTACATTATATTTAGTTATATTTTGTAAGTCCAATATTTTAATACTCGCTTTAATAAAAAAATAAATTATAAGAAAGACAAACATTTCTGAGTTATGAATAACCTGACAACATTTGAAAATCTCCTGCTACCACCGCACTAAGCGGAAAATGTTGCTTGGGCCGTGATGGAAGACTTAGCCATAGAGGAATCTAACACACGACGCCTGGGTGGGACCCGAACGTGATGCCAACTCAGCCACTGACCAATCTTTAAATAAATTGAATGCATACTATATTTTGTTATAACAATGGAATAGTAAATATTTTCCGTTTTAATAATCGTAATTATAGAAACTCTAAAAGAAAAAAACTATACAAAAATTGTTCTAGAGGAACAACAAGATTGACACTCAACAATTTTTTTTTTTGTAATTTTTTTTGACAAAATATAAACATAATTATTTTCAGATTTATAATTATATTTACAGGGGACTTGTTAAGGGACGCAATTGACTTATTTTAACCAGTGATTCCTGGCATTATATTCCTGTAACACCTGATTTTAAAAAGTAGGATAAACAGAATTTTGAGATTATATTTAAGTGTTTATTTATGTAAAAACACAATTATCAACACCCAACAACATAGTTTTTTTTCTGTTGAGTCAAACTTGGGATATTTTGGGGGCCTGATATATATCATACAGTTCTTTATTGTGCCGGATGCGCCACCGTCCCCCCTCTTTCACGGGTCCACATATTCTTCTCAAAACTTTTCTTTTAAAAGTGTCAAGGATTTCAGCCATCTTTGCCGTCAGTGTCAGCGCAATATACAATACATCAAATCATCAGATGTACCTATGTACATACCAATCAACAAAATTTCACATCAACTACCTACATAATGTACAAACTTTGCTATTGAAACTAATAAAAAATAAAAATAAATTTAAAAAAAAAAAAAATCAAATTAATTTATTATCAACCCATAACATACAAAAATAGTATTAAAAAATCGAAGTTTTAGTACCATTCTGAAGATGATGAGTTCAGAAAATTTTCCATGATTTTTTTGCATGGAGGGTTAAGGCTCCTATCCGTGGCTCTATCCTACCGACTTTTGTTATCTACCGGTCACAAGGGATGTTCACATTGCAGACCTTTCTTCAAACTTATTTGTGGATTGTTTAAAAACTCGGCCACTTTGAAAAGCATTAATTTCTATGTTCCTGTTGGTTATCTCGATTACTGACAGCATAGAGTGGTATATTTCCCAGCCTGCGGTGGGGACAACAATTTTGCTGTTGAACAGAATCAATTCGGATATCGACATATTTAGCATATAAATGAAGCTGCCGTTAACAGACAAGTAAAATTCATGATATTATTTTTCCATATTTTAAAATTTCTCTTTATCTCTTCACACTCTTCTACGTTTTTTATTGTTTTTGCTCATACAAGAACTGTTCTCATCGCAGGAAAAATTATTATTGATATTCCACGGAATTACGTAAAAGGGATAACAATGTAATTATTTAATTTAATATACCCCATCACTTGAATCATAATAAACTTGGTGTGTCTTAATAAACAAATGAGGATTGAACTTCTATAAGTTAATCTTAATAAGCAAAATCATGAATCTTGTTTTTTTTATGTTTATCACAATATCAAAGAATGAATAATACTGTTATTTAGTACTTAGAGCTCTAAATAATAACTCTGAAAATTCAGCTGAATCCATGCAACGAAAAAACGAAAAAAGTGGATCTAAAAAACCTTTATAGTTCAATAACGCAGTTTGACATAAGGGAGTTTAGTTTTGGATTGTGATATAATCTGCGATTAAATTTTTTTTACGAAAACACGCACTGTGTTTTCTTTTGCGGCACCGTCGCCATACACATCATTAATCCTTCGAGCCGTTTCTGCTGCACTGGTGCCACGGTTTTCCATTTTGTATACACTAAGTGATGCACAGAAAAAAAATAATTAAGGAAAAAAACAAATGAATTATATTTTTCGAAACACAAATACATGAGTAAATAGCTGTATAAATTTGAATTTTGAATTCCTTACCAAAGAGAAGATATTTGAGATCAAAGTTGCCAGTACGGCAAAACGCCAATTTCATATGTAAGGACCTAATATATTTTTTTTTTAAATCGTAGCAAATTTGAGTTTACTATGCAGGAATATTATATCACGCACAACATCACAGACAATCCAAATTAGTATGTTTGATGCTAAGTAATATTGCAAGATTATTGTTATGGGGATAGAAATAAATTTTTGACATCTGTCTTTTTATATTACGATGAAGGCTCTACCGCACCCTTTTCCTTATTTGATTGTCAGAAAATATGGCTTCAGAAAAGATGAAGGGGGATTGAAGTGAACATTTTAGGTTCATTGGTTTTTCCTAATGTATAAAAGTAATTTGATGTAGATGTACCTACCCAAAAGCATAATATCTTAAAAATATCCCTAAAGGATTTAGCAAAGTAAAAACCGACCATTTTTATTATTGTTACTGTTACTAATCGAAAGCAAACAAATTCAGGGTAGATATTCTAAATCCAGTTCTTTCGAATGAAAAATATGTACTTATTTATAAACCGTATTGTGGATAATTTTGTTTTTTAAGTTTTAATAATAATAATAATAATGCTTTATTCCAGGATGTGGTGAGGATAGCGCAATCCCACACGTCCCATATAGTTATAATTACAGTTAGATTATAAATAAATTAGAACAATTATAAGAAGGTTCACAGTTATAAATAAGGAATCAATTTCTGCGTGGTTTTGAGTGAGCACGGGCCCAGCGCGCACTCAGGAGTCGCTTGGTGCTGGAAGGCTGCGTTCACCACCGTGTTGTCGGAGGCCATTAGCCGCATCCTGGCTCCAGCGACCTAAATAAATATTTATTGCTATTTATATAACGACAATATTATTATATCTAATCTGACTGATTTTGTAATCACTTATAGCATGACTGGACCCAACAGACGAAGGTTTAAAAACAAAATAGAAGTCAGAGGAGCGGATTAAGTAGGTGTATTTTATTGGAAGAGTATAATAATATTATATGCCCATTGAAACAATAAAATTCATTCTTTATACTATATCCAATAGGCTGCATTTAACTACTATTCCTAAAAGAGAACTAAAACAGCAGAACTTTTCCAATTTATTTCATTTAACCATCCCTCCAACATTTCTCGCAATGGGAACTCAACCGAGACAAAAATTCCTGCAAGTTCTCTGCTACCAACAAAACTAAATTGCTTGATCAGTGAAATCGAAAGATATTTGAATTGGGGATGATAAAATTCCTTATCCAATCGGCTTACACGGAAAAATCTCTGCGTAAATTGTACAAAAATGTCAATGGAAGTCTCAGGAGGCAGCGGTATATATGTTATATGTAGATACATCAAATAAAATATTATGAATCCTTTTTTTGAACACGGGTTTGGATAAACTCCCGGGAGACGGTAAGGTGAACCCTCGGACATGCTTTTGGTCGGTTATTTCATACGAGTATGTGTTATTTTGAATATGAAAGTAATTTATGTGGAAATTGCATATTAAAATTGAGAATATTTTGAAAAGGAGGATTTTTTGTTTATTTTATCAATGAGTCGCAGTGATTAACTGCGCCTTGTAGTTGTGATATTATAACTGATAATTTTATTTATTTATTATCTCTTGAAAAATGCGTAATATTATGTTGAAATAAAATATTATTTTAAAAACTCAATGAACAGGAAAATAATTTTGAAATATTAAATGCATGAATTTCATAAAGCAGAAGAAATAAAACTAATTATTTAGAATGTTTATTGTAATGATTATTTATCAAAGGACGAAGCGTCTCCACTAAACCGCTGGTCCTATTGGCGTATTTGGTACTGCGTTTTGAAAAAAAAATGTTATTGACATTGGACACACAAATTTTGTGTCTTTGTCTACACAGAAAATTCAGCTAGCCTACTACTTAACTCTTGAAAGATGTTTTTAAATAATTTGGTCCGGCCCTTGACTCGGAGGCAGAATTATAATTTGACCCTAGACCTAGGAAAGGTTGCCCATGCCTGGTTTAAACAAATAATGGATAAAAATTCGGGACTATCATATTATTTAGCAGATTAGGTATATAAACAGTAGATCTAATTGTAAATTTTAAGCAGTGGTAATAATAAAAAGATAAAAATAGAATAACTCATCGAAAATAAAAGATTAGTTATTACAACGTTTTTCCTTTTTTAATAAACTAAATTTAAAAATGTTTTTTATTTATAAGTTCGGCGAGTATTTTAGTTTTTATTATTGTGTAAAATAAAAGAAAATAAAAGATCCATTAGTTATTACAACCTTTTTTCTTTTTTAATAAACCAAATTTAAAAAAAAAAATTTATTAATATGTTCGGCGAGTATTTTAGTTTTTATTATTGTATCTTTAAACGCGAAACGGAGAACAAATATCTGGAATTTCAAAACATCGCTTATTATTAAGCAAATTTGAGTAGTTTAAATCTTATCTTATCTTATCTTATCTTATCTTATCTTATCTTAATATATAAAACAAAGTCGGGTTAGTTACGCCATCTATAACTCCAGAACGGCTGAACCGATTTTTATGATCTTTGATTTGTTGGATTTGTCTCCGTCCCGATTAATAGAATAACTATTAAAACATCGGAAAAAATCACGGGAAAAATAATTATGAAGAAAATTAATTTTTTCATATATTTTGTATGGAACGGCTTTTGAAATAATGCGCGTTGGTCGACATAATTTGAATCAATTCGAACTGTCAATGGTGTAGTGTGCCGAACATTTCGTGCTTAGTCAACAGCTCAATTTCATTTTTTGACCTTAGTTTAATAAATTAAACACAACATTTATTGATTCTGAGGTGGTACGAAGTTTGCTGGGTCAGCTAGTCAAAAATAAAATTTAAAGAGTTCTAAAAATAGAGGTCTAAACAGCTAAAAACTTTAGTTATTACGGTGCAGCGTTTGTATGCCTGTGGCGAAGATTAATTCTAAATCACTATTTCGATTAACTGCGAATCGTTTTACATTATGAATACAATTATGTTTTAAATAAATTTGAAACTTTTCCTACAGTTTCCATTAAATAGAATAAAAATAAAATTATTTAAGCTTTTTAAAAAAATAAGCTAAAACTACTAAAAATGCATATTTCATTAGAAATGTATGAAGTCATATAAGAAGAATTTAAATTTTTTTGGCTAAAATTATCTGACAGTTTTCATTGATTACTTTTTTCTTTCTTTATTCACAAAATTAATAAAAAAACACTTTTGAAACCGTGACCACTAAACTCAGTTTGGCAAGTAATTTTTTTGCCTATTACCTATTTTCGTTGCGACGTAAGGCACAAAGTTGTAATAAATATATTTTTGGCTTGTGCTTTCCTCATAAAACAACCTTAAGAGGAACATAAACGCCAAACTCGCGTGTTTTAGGTATTATCTGCACGAGGAAAGTAGCGCCAAAGTTGTTTTTATTTTTTTTATGAATAATTTTTCAAGAATGAAAAAAGTAGACAATGAATCGAGTAAAAAATAATCTTAGCCATAAATGGGTATTTTTTAAAAGTTGTTTCTTATATAACTTTGTAGCGGTTCCACCTACTTATGTAGCTGTGCCTTATCGCACTGCATACGCTACCTACCTAGGTAGCCACTCGCAATGTTTAGTGCTGCGCGAATTATTTCGACCACCTTCTGGAAAAGCGCGCGGACCTGCCACACATTACACACAGCGCTGCGTAGCCATATCGAGAAACTTCTCGCGTGTGCATGTTTAACCTACCTTCCGAGTACCTTTGGCCCGGCCTATATAAGGGCTCGAGCAAGCCAAATGGAGTCAATCGTTCTTAAACAGTCTTCACTCAACGCAGTGCTCGCGCGGCAAGCGGCAGAGTAACCCAACTTCGCAATCTGCGGTTCGGTCGGGATAATATTACCACGATTGTAAATACTGTACATTTGTAAATATTGTAAATATATCATCATCATCAATCATCCTCCAGCGTTTATTATTCCGACCAGCACGCACGGAGATATCACGACACACCGGTATCTTCTCTTTCAATCGGAGGCCCAATTATCTCCTCATCATAGGAGACTCGCATCCTGCCTCCTAAAACTTCATATCTACGTAATGAAAAAACAAATTATTTAGTACTTTACGCTTGTAATGTAATTAATAATTTTATTTTAATTCCAATAAATAGAGAAGGTAGGAAAAGCTTCAATGTATCATAGCATATTTTTTCATATTCATAATATAAACCGATTCGTAGTAAAGATATATTAACTTCATCTTAAACCAGGCTTATGGCTGCCTTTACCATACCAAAGTTATTCCGGTGGTAATAAATAAGAAAAACAAATTAACGATAAACAATTAAATTTGGTCATTTTTACCGATTTCACATTTCACTTGACAAGAAGATCAACGTTATCATTGATAAAATTATTTATTTATCATAGTTTTCATAGGCTGCCATCCTTAGAATGATTGCAAAGTTCTTACCAGAATATTTATATTCAATATAAATATGATATAACCGAATTAAAGTAGGTCTCAGTAGCGCATTTTGTAGAGTATAGGTCCCGGAAAGACTAAAGGATCTGGATTCAAGTCTTCAATCTTATTCTTTTTCAAATTTTCGTTGGGAGTTTTTAATATTGTTGTCATTGAATAAATACATTATGTGAGATTTATGAATAATACTTTCAAAAATTTTTTAAAATACTTTTAATCAATAAGATCAAAAGATTACGTTATTATCACTATTTTCTATTCTATCGTATTGATAAAATTATTTTCCCATATTTTTCATAGGCTGCCATCTTTGTAAGTATTACAAAGTTCTTACCCGAATATATATTCAACATAAACATGATATCGATAAAAATGACCGGTTTAAATTAGGTAACTTAGTGTTGGTCCCAGAAAGACTGAATGATCTGGGTTCGAGACACATTTGCGACTATTATCTGTTTTATTTCCAGTGTCTTTTTCAAAATTTCTTTGGGAGTTCTTAATAATTTTGTTATTGAATTAATAATATATTGTATGAGATTTATCACACTTAAACTTATTATTTATTTTCGTTGTTTGTTTTTGGGGTGTAATGCCGTGTTGTGCTACCTCCTTCTTTAGCCGACGTTTCGGACAGCGTTGCAGTGTCCATCATCAGGGCAGATCCGGCAGATCCGGCAGATCCGTCGATGCAGATCATCTGCCGGATCTGCCCTGATGATGGACACTGCAACGCTGTCCGAAACGTCGGCTAAAGTAGGAGGTAGCACAACACGGCATAACACCCCAAAAACAAACAACGAAAATGCTTTTGGCCGTGAAAATCTAAAAACGTATCTTATTATTTATTTTTCATTTTCAATAATATAAAAATATTTAATAAGAGACTAACACTATATTCAGTAGATGACAGTTCTATTATCAGGAAAGTATCCCTCACGCTGCTATCTGTATCTAGTAGAAAACGTGCTACTGTGGCTTTACTAATATTTGGTAAAGTTTAATAATTGAACACCTACTAAGGGTGTCATGGCCGGAAACCGAACTACGCAGATAAGCTGGGATAGGATACGGCACACTCCGATTAAGATATTCGAGGTGATCAACTAACCGTGTGGGTGTGGATCAAAGCGTGGATGGTTTAGGAGCTCAGCATCAGTTACTTCTATGTTAAACTCGTAGTTGATGGAAAAAAATAGGATTAAATAAAATTCACGGGCCAGAAGTGAAGACATAAAAAAGATATTTAAATATAAACATTTAACAAAATTCAGGCGTGCTAGCATGGTCAATCGATATGGAGTTACCGACCGATCGTCGGTAATTCCTCATCGTTCCCTAGGACAAGTGCAGATCGCAAACGTACAAACAACAATTGATATCGAATAAATTAAGGACACTTAGTCATTGTGAACTGTCACATATTCGTTTGCAATCTGCAGTTGTCCTAGGGAACGATGAGAATTTACCGACAATTATCCTACCGATCGTTATCGAGCGAGTGTGCTAGGGCCTCAGGTCATCCTGCTGTAGAGCCAAATACTTGCGTATCTATCTATGAATGTGTAATATGCATGACTGTTTGATGTCGTTATATATTTTAAAAGTTACGTGTCAAACGTTCCGTATCAAATAAATATAAAAAATAAATTTAATATCGTTCCTACCACGAAACGCATCAAGAAAATTTTATCTTTAAGTATTTTAGAAATAAAATTCTCCGACATTATTACCTACATTGAAAACAAAAATATCTAAAAGTAACTGAATAACAAAGGTAGGTACTAAGTTTTTTAAGACATGAAAAATACATTATATAAAAAAATATAAAATTCAAAATATTTTGAAAAATACATTTTTGGTACAAAAGACAACATTTTTTTTATTATTTCATCAAAATTTCACTGTAATCATTTGCATTACTCGACCACCATACTAAACTCATGCCCGTATCTAAACTTTTTTTTAAAGTTAGACAATTACCGTTAATTTTAATGATAATCTTGCATATAAAATAGGTATAGTAAATAGGTAATCTAACAAATTATCGGTTTTATTGTGTTTAAGTTTCAAGTGAATAGTTAAGTTACAGTTAAATACTGATAAACTATGTTACGTTTGGCTACGGTAAATATTTGACTATAGTGACGCAAATTAGATACAAATATTTTAAATACCTGGGAAGCAATTTCCCAAAAATTGTTAAATGGATTTTTTAAGCTACACTAAGATCTTTTACTTCGTCTGTACTAAGGGATAAATGTCAGCGACTGCGATATAGACGTAAGTGAGACGATCGAAAAACCTGCACGGTTCAGGTGGTTCATTGTTTGAGAACGAAGTTAGTAGTAAATGTATATTATTGTACACGCCACAAGCCACAACTGCCTGATGGTCTTGCCGTGTTCGGTTTCGACCGTGTGAACCAGGCCTTACTACGCCAACGCCGCCGACCGCGACGTCCTGAGACCTTGTCATGGCTTAAGACGTTGGTTTCTGACAGGTTGTGGAAACCCTTAACCCCTGCTAAGCGTTGAGTTTAACATTAATACACTGAGCGAGAACCGTAGTGGAATTTTTTGCAGGCTCCCTGCCGAAAGAGATATCAATTTTTTATGTGGCAGAAGTCGTTTACGTTTAGTTTTTAATTAAAAATATAGTTTATTCCTTCCGGGATGTCATTTATCCATTGTCTACCTTTCCCCGGCCATCACACATTGTTGGAAAACAGAAATAGTTTTAGTGAATCGAACTATCACGGAAGTAAGTTTTTTTTTTTTTTATGTTTCTTTATTCTTTGAATAGTAAATATATAACATTGTGGAATTTATGGCCGGCATACTAGGCACATGCCCGTGTTATGGTGGCCGATTTTTTAAACAGTGGATATAGAATATAAAATAACATAAAATAATGTAAAGGAAAGTAAGAAGAACTATATTATAATACAAAATGAAACATAATCAAAGCATATGAAGGAATGTAAATGAAAAAAAAAATAATAATAAAAGAGTGTTTGGAAGAATACAGCAGAGATGAAAGAGTATAAAAAGTATAGTAGATGTAAAAATATAAAGAGGATGAAATATTAATTATATATAAAAGCAAAATTAGCACTGTAGAGTGGGCAAATAGCAACGGATTATTACAATGACTATATTTTATATATGCACGTAAATTTATAATGGTAAGTACAAATTTATGTACAAATGACTTCTTATTGAAACTCCGGCTAATAATAATGCCGAGATTGTTATTGCTACATTTTGTAGTGATGCACCAAATAATTCGAACATATCAGAGGTGTCAAACATTTTAAACTAACAATATAAAATAATATTTAAACTTTCGGCTAGTAAAAAGTTAATTACAAATGAAAATTTTAATCGGTGGTACAGATAGCTATGTTATTTAAAGAAATTCTTCAGAAAAATTCCCCAAACAAATTCTCTATAGAACTTCTTCAAAGGAGTTCCCTAAAGAAATTCTTTAAATAAATTCTTTAAAGAAATTTCGACCCTTTCCGGATATCCATTTTTGGACACCGGCTGTAAATTGAGTAACGGTACTAGATCTTTTGATGTCCAATTGTCCATATTTAATTCATTGAATATTTTGGGTGCAATGTAAGAGTATTGTCTCTTAGTTGTTCGTGTAGTCGGTATATACTCTTAGAACTCACTCGTTCGTTTGGTGAAAATTACCCAGTGGCTGCCAGGTTTTTAGTGAGCTAGAGTGCCAAGATAAAAAAAAAAACGACGTTACCGATGTAGCTGAAAATGGTTTTTTTTTTCAAAATTTCAACTTTTTGTATTAAGATCTTTCAGTTTATGGATGCGGTGCATCCCCAAACTGAAAGAATCCTGAAGATCTTCACATAAAAAGTTGAAATTTTGAAAAAAAATTAAAATCATTTTCAGCTACAACATCAGTAACGTCGTTTCTTTTCAAACTTAGGACTCTAGCTTACTGAAAACTCAGGACCGCCACTGCTCAATGCCACAATGTATCGTGACGGAACTAACTTATTTTAATTGTGGCGTGTGTTTCTTCCCAGAGATGTTACGAAGTACTTGAATGGTCATTCCGCTTTCCTCTATACCTTGTTCTCACTATCACGCAACTCCATTAAACACCATTTCAGCTTCAGGTAAGAGATTTGAGGTTTGAAATGCAGTCCGACCACTTCCTACAAACTACCGCCGCGCATGAAAAACGATAAATCGTTCTTATCCACTCGTCTGAAAAGTCCAGAATTATTTTAATTTATCCCACCACATTGAATCCTCATAATTATTGGGGGGGGGCCTTCTTCATATAATTTTAACAAAATCATTGTACACCATCCCTGATACCCCCTCCCCTGAATATTACGAAAAGAAACAATAGTTTAAGGAATAATTTTAATCCAGTTTAAGGAATAATTTTACAAATCTGACCTAAAATAGTTCATGGAACGATATATACATCATTCATTCAGCCGAAGGGGGTTGTTTATCTGATGTATAAACTTGAAATTTCTCATGGAATTTCAGAATATTTCCAAGGTATTTTAAATGTACAGATATACCATAATTAACCAAAAGGCGTACTGATACAAATACATTCCGAACATTCTGTCCAAACGGTTATACAAAAATGTCGGCGGTTTCATGGTTATTATTCAGTTTATATCATAAATATAAATATTTGTTTAATCCCGGCTGCCATTTTTATGTAACCGTTTTTTTTAAACCTTTCGGGCAGAATATTTTATTGGTATACCCAGACCTCTCTTGGGGTATTTTATGGTCATTGTAAACATATTCCTTCTTGTTAAAGCAATTGCAATTTAAAAACTAGATAAAATTACCATTTAGCTTTTTTGTACTTTAATTTTTTCAAATTGGAATATTTTAATTCCAAAACTGAAAAATACGTTTTCTACTCCAAACGTTTAAAAATTGTAGTAATAGGAAATTTAGAAAACATTTTCTTTTTATTTAAGAAATACAAAAAACTATCACTTCACTTTGTCTCTCGTTTATACAATAAAATTTTATATAAATTCCTGGAGAATAACCCCAAAAAAAGACATTTTGGATTCATTGTTTGTGCAGTATAAAGCAGTTGACCGGAAATCAGAGGGGACAGGGGTTCGAGTTCCGTCGGCGTTTTTTTTTTGGAGATTTTTTTCAATGAGGATGAGTGTTTTAGGCTAATAATTATTTATTGAAGAAGAAGATAACAATAATAATCTAATGTTTTAAAATATGAAAATAAACAAGACACAGAAAAATAATAAAAGATAACGGTCGCAACTGGGAATATTATTATTGCTTATAATAATTGATACCCTTTGAGCTATGCATACAAATCTTGTCTTAAACATTAGTTTATCAATTTTAAAAAAATATATATATATTTGACGAGATACGTTTTTAGATTTTCACGGCCAAAAGCATTTTCGTTGTTTGTTTTTGGGGTGTTATGCCGTGTTGTGCTACCTCCTTCTTTAGCCGACGTTTCGGACAGCGTTGCAGTGTCCATCATCAGGGCAGATCCGGCAGATCCGTCGATGTCGATGTCACATCGACGGATCTGCCGGATCTGCCCTGACGATGGACACTGCAACGAAAAATTACAAAAAAAAAAAAAACACCGAAACGTAGGCTAAAGAGACTCATATACCGAAGGCCGCGGGTTCGAACCCGGCGTGCGCAAATAAATTTTATTTAATTGATTTGTGATATTTCACAATTAATTATTTAAAATAATATATAGTATATTTGCGGCACGTTCCAGAGTGGAAGATACTCTTAGTATCGCACTGGTGTAAGACCACTATTCAGAATTGAAACGTTGCTTGAAATGGCTTTAGCCGTGTTTAGTGACTAGATCTGAATAGCCAGGTACTTCCCCGCCTTCCTCTTCCTCGTCTCCTTCCCTTCCCCACTTCTTCAGCCTCATAACATACCCCAATTGGGGATGCCATAGTCTCACTGGCTCCAGACGGGAGCAGTTGGGACTCTTGTGAGGTATTCACTATAAAAAAATATAAAAAACAGTCTCGGTACGCCAATATTAATCTCTGTTGGCTTCATTATAGTTTCACATTGGTTTCTAGGTTTCGTTGCTACTCTTGACCCTGACAAAATTATAACATTTTTGCTCTCAATCGTGATTATTGTTGTCCCATTGGTAGTAACGCAAATAATAAATTGGTTATATTCTTACATATTTCCCCTCGTTTGAGTGAGTATAGGCGAAGATCGAGTTAAAAAAGAGGAAATAACGTTCTCCTTTGTTTATTTTCACAATAACCAATATTTATTTCTGAAAATTCCAATTACTTTAGTGTAAACAGATACCATTTTGCTGAATAAACAACACGTTTATTTGAATAACACTCATTTGATAACAGATTTTTTCTGACGGGAAAATATATGAAAAAATATTTATAAAATTGTAAACAAATTACAAACTTTTCCGCTAATGTATTTTTTTGTGCGATATTGTGATTATTTTTTTTTTCTACTCCTCACAATTTAAGATAATACACTGAGAAAAATGTTATTCTAAAATACGATCATTTTATTCGAAAAAACGGTTAAAAACGGGACTGAAGTTCTTACGAACAAATTAACAGTGTTTCAATGTTTATTGGCGGGAAAATGTAAGAATAATTTGTTGGTATACGTACGAAATTATTTCAAATTAATCTTACATGTTCCCGTTAATAAACACTGAAACCCAGTTAATTTGTTCGTAAGAACTTCAGTCCCGTTTTTAACCGTTTTTACAAATAAAATGATTGTATTTAAGAATAACATTTTTCTCCTTGTTATATAATTGAAAAGGAGAAAATACCAGTAAATCTAAACGGAAATATTAAAAAGAACAAGTCACAGAAAAATAAAATAAAATAAAAAACGTAACGGTCGCAACTGGGATTTGAACCCAGGATCTCCTTTCTTACCGGCACAAACGCCTTAACAAACTCGGCCACAGGGACCTCTTATTTTTATAGTCATTTTTGTCGATCTATAATTCAAATTCAGAATTAACAATACTATCTTATTGGGATTTTTTCCCATACTTTTGGCTGCTACATTTTTAAATGACCACAAATATCAAAAGAATTAGTTTTTTATTTATTTATTTGTTAGATACAATTTTTTTTACATATACAACATAGTAAGGAAGCTTTGACTGTTCAACTAGGAAAGTTTCCCGTTTTTAGACAGTCAAATTGCCCGGTTTATTTCACATTTGTACACGCTGTTATTATGAATTACATTTCCATTCACATTTATATATATAATATAAAATTTAGAAAAATAATAAAAAGCTACTTAGAGTACCAAGTTAAAAGAAAATTATTCTGGTAGTAAATTAAAAACAATAAAAATAAAAATTATTTGTACTCGTACAAAAGAAAAATAAAAACTTTCTTAGATATATTTGTACACCCGAATGTTAGTCTGAGTTTCTTTTTAAATACATGATAGATGTTATCAAGGTACATGTAATATAATATGCATAATTAAGAAGCAATGTAATCGGGGTACATAATATATTGGAGAAATTCAATTTGATCTAGGTATATTAATTATTTTAACCTAGGTATATTAATAATATATTTACTATGATATATTACATTGATGAGTATAACCTTATAAAGTTATTATGTCAAGAGATATTCCAATCAAAATGAAAGATATTAATATTTGAACAAGCATATTCGTAGTAGAAATATATGTAGTCTCATCACATTTGCTGCCTGATGTGAATGTGATGAACAATTTGTCTCTAGATTGCTTTAATACACCAGGGGCATACGTTCTCAAATATTTAAATCTCTATTCGTAAGCCTTTTAACGGGGGCAACTCAATAAAGGGTAAACGTGTACGTCTTTTGACGTCTAGACTGCCGTAATAAAATAATGCGTACCTACGTCTTTCGGTCTTTCAAAATTTAAAACTAATAATTATCAATCAGCCGAGAAAGGTTTATCACAGAGGTAAACCAATATTCCCTTTTTTGTATTTCTATGTAACAACTTCTAGATATTTTGTATTAAAGAGTTTTATTTGACGTGTACGTTTGTCACTTAATTAAATAACAAATGTACATGTTAAATAAAACTCTTCAAAATAAAATATGCACATCCCTCTGACAATCTTAGGGTAAGGAGTCGACCAGCAATCAGAAAGTCGCTGGTTCAAATCCAGACATGCGAGAGTAAATTTTATTTGATTGATTTGTGTTATTTCACAGTATAATCATTTAAAAAAGTATAAGGTATATCTAATTGGGGCAAGTTCCAGATTGGAAAAAACTCTTAATAAGAGTCCCGGTGTAAGACCACCATTCAGAATTGAAACGTTGCTTGAAATGGCTTAAGCTGTGTTTAGTGACAGGAACTTCCCATTCTTCCTCTCCCATCTGCTTCCCCTCCACACTACCTTCAGCCGTACCCAATTTTGGAGTCCATAGTCTCACTGGCTCCTGGCCCTTGGGAGCTACTGGGACTCTTATGCGGTATTCAGAGAAAAGTAAAACATATTATACCTTTGTTGAAAAAATTGAGTTTGTATACGCACAAAACTATTTATTCATATAATTCTTATTGCGTTATTTACATCAATACATAACTTGCAAAAAGTGTTTTTTTTTTAATATAATAGAATTACCTCCATCTATGAAAGAGCAGTTTATAATTTATTTTACTTTATTCCCTTAACAGAGTTACTCCACCTAAGATAAAAAAATATGTATGATTCCAAAATAATGTACCCGATGAATTCGGAATGAATCTAAAAATCATCATCAATTCGAAGTCATCGGTAAGATTGGCAATATCGTGAATATTTAACGTTGATATGTAATCAAGAAATTTCAGCTAATACGAGTAAGTTTGAAGATAACCTCTTTCCTCGTTTGAGTAGAAGACTTTCCCCGAAGACGAAAACTCGATAGATTCTAGATCGAAATTTAAGACTGGTGTATTTATAGATGTCGCATACTGTCACGTTGTGGAACGGTTAATGTTTTTGGTGTGAATGGTCAAGAATAAGAACAATAATCATTTGTACAATTTCATAAACTGAAAGCTTTGTAATACTTATTTATAGATACTGACAATTCGTGGCGGAATTCTACTGTAATGACTTATTAAGCCAATTTGATACTTTTATCCACGTTTTGTTCCGTTAGCCAACCATGGTCATCTTCATACTGGTACAATTTTTCCTTAAACTATTTTATGTGTACACTATATGTGAGGATGGGAATCAGCGGTGGTAAACATTGATTTAATTTTAATTATAATAATCAGTATTAATCGTAGTTTATATGAAATCATTGTTTACCGCTGCTGATACCTTCACTTCAACCACTGTGTATGTAAACCATAGTTTAAGGAAAAAATGTACCATTCTAAAAATGTCCATGACAAGCTGAAACCGGTAACGATAAAAAAAATAAATTGATAAAAGTTTTAAATTATGTTAATAATTCTTAAGTATTTCAATTCAGGCGGTATGAGAGGCTATAATGTACACTTAAATGATTTATCTTACAAATCAAGTAGAATCTGGTGATATTAAACTCACCAAACTATAACGGTTATTTTCTTTAGTAAAATAATATATTAATATTCTCAACTTTTAAATGATTAATTATTTTTGGAATTACTTTTTTAAATCACCTTTGAAGGTTATACCCATTATTGTGATAATTATTTGAAGATTAAATACCAATAAATCTAAATGAAACATGAAACAGGAAAAGACGCAGAAAAATAAAACTTCTATATCATGGCAGAAAATATGACATCATGGGGGTGAAGTTAAAAAGAGAGTTTTTCTTATTAAAAAAATAAAACTTCTATATTTGAAATCATCAAAAATGACATATTATATATATCTCTCAATGGCCGAGTGGGTTAAGGACAAGTTAAGTGACATTAGATCCTGAGTTCGAGTCCCAGTTTCGACCATTATCTTTTATATTTTTCTGTGTCTTGTTCTGTTTCTTGTTTCGTTTAGATTTATTAGTATTATCCTTTTCTTCTACTAAAGTTATCAAACAACAACAAAATTTTATTACCTAACATATTATTTAAAAAAAAATGAAAATCCGCTTTTTATCCCAAAAGGTCCTCTGCTCACACACTAAACATAAATCATAAGTGTAAAGTGCAACCACAAACAACTTAATCGAAGGTAATATAATAATCCATCTCCTCACCTCCAACCCCCTCACTGTGCTCTAACTCCACCTAAAGGTTCGTCGTACTTTACTGCATGGATATAATATTGTGCGCCGTAGATATACGCCATATCATACTCGGCACTTGATACGTCACGTTCCCAAATTTAATTGAACATCTCCGATCTGAAGAGTAATGTAAACAGGTATACCGTTTGCTCCCTGTAAATATGGATCCCAGAGGGGAGGATTAGCGGCAGGTATCGGCTCATCTTCAGATCGAAGGGATGTTTGACGGCAGTTAATCATTTTGAGATAACTGCTCGAGTGGAGTAATCGCTTAAATTTGAAGTGATGGATCTTTGATTAACAGAAAAATTTCGAGAGTTTTAGGATTCGAAAATAAATTTATAACAGTTTATATTTAGCAATTTTAAAATTAATGTTACTGATTGAATGATAGATTATGTGCAGGGTTAAAAAAAGCAAAGATAAGCATTTTGTTTTAAACTAATATACGTTATCAAAATGACAACATCGTTGATTTCAAGAACATAAATATGCGATAATTTGAGTAAACAAGTTTATTTCATTTTTCTTTTTATAAGAAAAACTCTATTTGTAACTTTTGAAGGTTATTCCCATCAATGTAATGTATCATTGAAGAAGAAGATAACAATAATAATCTAATTTTTTTAAATATGAAAATGAACAAGACACAGAAAAATAATAAAAGATAATGGTCGTAACTGGGACTCGAACCCAGAACCTTACGTCTTACCGGTATAAGACATAAGGTTATATTATATTACGGGACACTATCTAGGTAACAAATACATTCTTTGAATACTTGTTTCCAATAATAAAGTTAGCTGCCAATAATATGGAAAAAAACATTAGTGGTAGATAATATTGTTAATTCTAAAATTTTAAATATGAAATTGACAATTACGACAGTCTCATAATGTATCCTAGTGGCCCAATTGGTAGAGGTGCATGTCCCGGTAAGACGTAAGGTTCTGGGTTCGAGTCCCAGTTGCGACTATTATCATTTATTATTTTTCTGTGTCTTGTTCATTTTCATATTTTAAAAAATTAGATTATTATTGTTATCTTCTTCTTCGATGAAAAGTTTATTTCAATTTACAAACAGGTACAATTTGTTTTGTGAATCGAATTTTCCTTTAAAATTGAAAAGATGGTTCCCCTGTTTCTTATTTTCTTTATAATGCTACTCTTTCAAAATAAAACAATACGTTTATAATTGGCAACGAACAGAAAAACAAAGCAGACATTCAAAGCCTTCAAAATAAACAATTCAAATACTTGAGAAAATCGTGTCTAGAGTTTGAAGCATTAAATTGTTTCAGAAAACCGCTAGAACAGATGATATTTCATTTACCACTTTGCCAGAGATGGGTTCTTAAACAAATGAAGTTAGTTTACACAGCATTAATGCAGCTGAGAGCTTGTCCGAGGGGCGCTGCACTTCAGGCGGGCTACAGGCTGCACACTACTGCACACTACTGCATACTAGTGCACAGTGCACGGAATGCAGTGGGGAATGTGTGCAATCACAAGGCACAGGCGCGGAGTTCACCCTGCACAGTGCTTCGTGTACAGGTAAATATGCAGGGACGTCGGTCGGTCCAAAACTACTTTACCCATGTACTTGTACAGCTTTCAATACAAAATGATATTGAATTTAGTGTAATGTGTGTGGTTTGGAAGTGTCTAATTATTTTCTATACCACCACGCAAAACATATTCCATAACATGTTTCCTCCCTTTTTCGTTTTGTTTATTTAGATAGCAAATAAAAAATTAAAAGTTGCTCTATTTTATCGTTGAGTTAAGTAAAACTTAAGAATACAAATATTATATTATCGTATGAGGTAAGGCAATCTGGACAAAACAAAAATATCCCACCATGACGTAGGTTTCCGGGTAGGTACCTACCTTCATGCAATCAGTGTGCAATTAATGTGTAAATAATAATATTTGACTAATTTATATAGCGCCGTTTTCGTGAAAAATCACCTCAAGGGCGCTGTACAAATAAACTAAGATTTATAATTATAACTAGTGACTTACATCTAAGACTTATAGCTAGTGACTTACGACTAAGATTTATAACTACTGACTTAACTAGTGACTTACATTTATATTTACACCTGTGGCTTAAAGTGAGGGATTTACAACTAACATAGGTACTTATATTTAAAATTACGCATTTTGGTTTTTGCCAGGGTTTGACAACACTGATAGCAGTGATAACATTAAAAACTAAATAACAAACCAAACTCTGTAAGTATAGGCACAAACAGGTAACATAGAAGTAAGTTAGTTCTGCGAGACGAAGCAGTTTAAAATTTAATTTAAAATATATTTAAAAAATTTAATTTTTAGTTAAAAAATTAATTTCTTCTGTAAAATCATTAAAGCGCTGTCTTTTATGTTTGTTCCCCTTCTTTGTTAATTGATTTAATTTATAAACACTGTTAAACATATTGTAATATATTTTGCGTGAATTTCTTAGGTTTCCTCTGCCGCTCTTGTAAAAACATTCATCAATAAATTTCGAAGTTCATTCATCAGTAGAAAGGAGATTGTTTATATAATAATTAAACTCAGATTTTGTTGCCTTCATTTCAAAGATCCGCTACGCCCATCGTAAAAATCGTTTAATTTTTTTTTTATAGCTTGCGTCAGGTGAAATTTCTATCGTTGCGTCGCTTTGACATTAATATGACGTGTAGGTTCATATTTATACAAATAGTTGCCATTTAAAACCCGAAACGTAATAAAATGAAAACGCTTTTTTTCATTCTGGGTTCGTTAATAAATTTGTCATATCGTCAAAAGCTTGTCTCTCTCCTATCCCAAAGCCAATTAAGCTTTATCAACAATTCAGTGTTTGACTCTGAAAATTTTTGTATAATTTAAATTTTTACTTACTATTTGTACCTACTTCAAAGTTAACCAAGATACTTCTATTGTTTCCTCTGACATTTTTTTTAAAGTAAGTATTTTACGTGGTTTTGAACAACGATCCCCATATTATAAAGTGGCAAGAACTTTGTTGCTAGGCTTAAAACCTAATAAATTGCTCAAATAATGATTGGGTTTTTAAAATCAGACCACTCATCGACATGTTGTTAATTTACTAAAATTACATTTTAGTCCATGTCACATCACTATTGGTATGTGTTGCACATCACTAGTGATGAACTAATTGTCATGTAATCATCGTCTATGGTCTCTTTCTGAATAATGTCAATCATGTTAAGTCGTGATAAATAAATTCTGCATTATATAATATTAAACAGTGTTTTCTATTGGTCATCCATATTAAATACAAAATGAAACAGTCCATATTCAGAGCATTTAATAGATGGTGGAGCTCCTGTAACATTATTATTATTATGGTTGAGTGGTTATGTTACTTTTCTACCAATCTGAAGTTCGCATGTTCGTATCGAGGCATGCGCAAAGTAGTTTTCCCAAATTTATTAATTAAAAATATTATTTAGCATATTTACGGCACGTTCCAGAGTTATAGATACTTTCATTATCGCCCTTGTGAAAGGCCGAAATATTGCTTGATAAAGCTTTACCCGAGTTTGGCGACGATATCTGAATAGCCAGGTATTTCACTTCTTTTTTATTCCCAGTATCGTTCCCTTCCCCACTACCTTAAACCTTACAACCCACTCCACACGGGGAAGGCATAGTCTCACTGGCTCTAGACGGTTGTGAGCAGTTGGGATTCTTGTGCGAAACTCTCAAGTGGTCTTTTTAAATATGTAGTCATAGTGATCGCCGCTCTGAAGATTCCAGTCAGAAATAAATAATTAGAACATTGTTGTAAAACTTTTTCCTTCTAATATTTCACCCGCTGTTTCCTCCTATTTTGGTTGTGGATAAACTCCCCATGCTAATTCGTTTGGTTTTCGGAACAACTCTTACAGGTTTCATGGAAATCGTTGTATCTCCCTTGGTTAAAAAGATGATCTAAATGGTGTTAGTAAGAGAAAATACCATGATGTATATAAAAGTTAACCACAAAATAATTTATATATACAACTTTATGAAACCAAATATTCCGAAAATTTCTGAAATTTTGCAAATTTTTTTTTTTTACATGAAACCTCATAAAATGAGATAATTTAACATTTATAATACATTTGTCTAATAAAAGATGCAGTTGTTTTTTATTTCATTATCAGTAATTTTAGTAAGAAAAAATGTAAAGTGAGCCATTTTTATAACTTTTTATGTTTGCATTCAAAGTTTGTATATTTCAAAAGTGGTATATTTATTTTAAATTATAAAATTTGATAGCGTATTTCATCACCTTTAAAAAACAGTTTTTAAATGCACAGAAATATTCAATTTATTTGAATTTTATTACAAACCAGATATATTTTGACATTCTTGCAAAATAGATCCGAGACCTGAGGAGTTAAAGTCAGAGTTTTTACTATGGATGTGGGCCTTCAAGGGGAATTCGGAAAGGCCCATAAAATAGAAAACTTTCCATGGAATGCAACAACTTTATGCAAAACGTCTAATACAAATAAATATTTTACATGGTCGCTAAAAACTAACTTCCCAAAAACTTTTCAGTGAATTCCTGTTACCTACCGGACTTGGTCACTGCGGACCAACGACCCATATATTACTTTATAAGGCAGACTCAAGCAATCCCAGAGCACACAGAGCACAGTGGTGTGGAGGTAAATGACCATCAGATTTGGGTCGGGGATCAGGCGTAATTCATTACCAAGCCACTGTTCGCCCGTTCAAATATTATCCCTACCCTTAGAGAACGGAGACTTCAATATGAATATTTTAAAGAATTTCCATCGTTTTGGTTTTAAAAAATCAGCTTTTTACTTTGTGGGAAGAACTTCGGTAGCTGAGAGTTTGTGAAATAAAATTTTCTTATCTTTTATTCTCGGATTTATAATAATCATTTTTTTATGTGAATACCTCCCAATAATCCCAATTTCTTCAAACCGTCTGGAACCAGCGGTTCTTTAGCATGGTAAATTGGGGTTTGTTGTAAAGATGAAGGTACTGGGGAGGGGAAGAAGATGTGGAAGAGGAAGGTAGGAAATTACCTAGCTATTCATATCTGATTAGCAAACACGGCTAACGCCATTTCAAGCAATGTTTCTATTTTGAATTGTGTTGCGATACCAGGGCGATTCTGGAGTATCTTCCACTTTGGAACGTGCTGCAAAATATACCTTACAGTATTTTAAATTGAGTGGGCATCGCGTTTGGGTCCCACCCAGGCGTTCAGTGTTCGATTTCTCGGCTGGCTAGGTCCTCCATCACAACACAAGCAACATCTTGCACTTAGTGTGGTGGTAGTAGGAGATTTTCAAATTTTGGGTTATTCTTAACCCGGGAATGTTTGTCTTTCTTTTTTTATTTTATTGAGAGAATAGTTATTTTTTTTTATTTTTATTATTTATTATTAACTTAAGAATGGTACATATTAATTCATACTGGTCTTCCATTAAAAGCATTTGCTTGTGGATGGAAGAAGAGTTTACATTTCATATATGTTAAATTAATACAATCACGTGTTTCACATACTCGTATGTACAGTTAATACAGTAACTAAAATATATAAACATATATTTATTCATCAAAAAGAAAAACAAGTATAATTATTATAAGTGAGACTTTCATGTGTAAATAGAGGAAGCAGTCTTCCTGTTGGTGGTTTCTTTAAAATATTTTTTGATAGAGTTCAACAGTTGTACTTTGTTATTAATGTTTCTGATTTCTATTGGTAGTTTATTAAAGAAGTATTTTCCTTGGTGTGTATAATGGTGTTGGGCAAAAGAAGTGTTTAGTTTGGGGCATAAAAATACATGTTTAAGTCTAGTACGATTTTCAGTTATGAATGGGTATTTATCTTTTTCTTTTATAATTTGTATGATTGAATTTTTGACAAATAAGTTTTTAAATGTTGGAACTTTGAATTCTTCGAATATGCGTTCAGTGGGGAAATCTGGAGGTTTTTTTAGTATAATTTTTATTATGAGTTTTTGAACAATTTATATGGGGGTCAAACTAGTTTTGTAAGCTGCTCCCCAACTGATAATGGCGTACTGAAGAATAGACTGTACTAATGCGTAGTATATTGAGTATAGATTTTTCGTTGATAAGAAGTTTCTAATTCGTAAGAATATATAAATTAATTTCCTAATTATTTTTATTGTGTGGCTGATGTGTTCTTTCCATTTTAGGTTTTTATCTATGATTATTCCAAGATATGTAATTTTATCCGCTGTTTTCAGGAGTGAACATTCTTGTTCACAGTGATTAGTGTCATGTTGTGCAAGAGAATGATTATGCAAGATGATTTGAAGATTTGGTGGTATATTGTTAGTGTTAATTTCGAAAGGGATGACATATGTTTTATCACTATTTAACGACAAGAGGTTATTGTCAAACCATATTTTTAGATTATTTATATCCTCTGTGGCTTTTAAATTAATTTTTTCCCATGTTTTGTCTTTTATTATAAGAACTGTATCATCGGCGTAAGAGATAATTTGTCCATGTAAAGGTTGAATAAATATGTCGTTTACGTACAAAATGAACAATATTGGTCCCAGTACGGTGCCCTGTGGGATACCAAAATTTGATATTTCTTGGGCACTAGTTTTGTCATTTATTTTAACAAACTGTGGACGATTGTTCAAGTAACTATCTATCCATTGGAGGGCTTTATCATTGACGTTATTTGTTTTCAGTTTTTTAATAAGTTTTATATGTGAGATACTATCGAATGCTTTTCTTAGATCTATGAATATTCCTGCGCATTTATTTCCTTCATCAAGTGCGGAGTATATTAATGATGTTACGTTTGCTATTGCGTCTTGTGTGCCTTTTGTTTTTAAGAATCCGAATTGATTGCAGTGTAATATTTTATTCTTCTCTAGAAAATCTACCATTCGGTTTTTTACAATTTTTTCAAATATTTTTGCTATATTTGATATTAGAGATATCGGTCGATAATTTGAAACAATTTGTGGGTCACCGGTTTTAAATATAGGGGATATTATGGACTTTTAATAATTTGTTGGGAATATGCCTTTAGTTAGACTGAGATTAATAAGGTGGTTAAGAGGTTTAAGTAAATACATTTTCATTGTTTTAAGAATTTTCACAGAAATGTGGTCAAAACCTGGAGACGATCCGTCTTTCATGTTTTCTATAATACGTTGTATTTCAGATTCAGTAGTTTTTTTAAAAGTGGATAGTGTATTTCGGTTTTGTGTATTATTAGTGTTAGGTTTTGGTGTGTGTAATGGTTTTGAGATTTTTTCAGCGAGTTTATTTCCTACTTTAGAGAAATAAGAATTAAAAATGTTTGCTGTTAGTTTAGGGTCTTTGGATACATCTATAATATTATTTTCATGATTTAAGTATTTTATAGAGTTTTTTGTTTTCTTGTTGTCAATTGCATAATTTACCGTTTTCCAAATAACTTTCATATTGTTTTCTGAGGTAGAGATTATTTTTTTAAAGTAGTTGTCTTTACTTATTTTAATTAATGTTGTTAATTTATTTCTATACTTTTTGAGTACGATCTTAGCCTTTTCATCGTGTGGATTTTTAATTGTATTTTTATATAGTTTTTCTTTTTCTCTAATAGATTTTATTAGACCACAAGTGATCCAAGGTTTTATACGTCTAAATTTTGAATTCGTGTATAATGACACCTCTGTTTTGGAGGTTTCAATATGATTCATGAGTATTATTTCGAACATATTTGAGCATTTTTTGAGATTGTAATATTGAATACCAAGTTTCTGCTTTCAATTTTTTTCTCTAACATCGTAATATTTGTGGTTTTTTTAATCGTAATTGGAGCTTTTATTTCTGATTTCATGTCGTTATCATATAATAATAAACAAGTATGGTGGTCAGTAATATTTGTTTTCCAAATCATTGTTTTGATTTTATAAAGGTTTTGTAATTTTATGTTTATCCAAATATGATCTAGACAGGACGATTTTTGCCCATTTAATTCTCGGGTATTTTTGTTTATGCATGATTTAAAATCTAATTCAGTCATACAATTTAGATACTCATTTTTGAAAATATTTTCGGATTTATCGTTAATATTAATATTAAAATCGCCAGCAATAAAACTGGTTTTATTTTTAAGAGTTAGTAAGATATTTTTTAGTTCATTAATGAATAGTGCAATATTTGATTCGTGTGTTCTGTAAATGGCAATGATGTGATAAATACATTTGTCGAGTTTTATTTCGATTTGAATACAGTTAGTCTGTGGTATTGGGTGTTCTAAAATCTTGACAATATTGAAATTGGTGTGAACGAATACTGCAATTCCACTATTTTTATTTATATTTACTTTTGTCGGAATGTATGTATAGTTAGGTATCTGATAAGCTGGTGACACATCATTTGTGAATGTCTCTGTTAATATTATGCAGTCTGGTTGAAATATTAAGTTGTTGATTTTAATAATAAATTCATCAAAGTTTTTGAAAATACTTCGAATATTTTGGTGTAGTATGAATAAACCATTAAACTTGGGGGGGAAAAAATCATTACATGTGTCTATGCTTCCACATTCGTATTCTTGGATGTTGTAGGTATTTTCAATTTGTTTACATATGAAATCATCCATTGAAAATTAATTGAGTTGATCGAGAGTTGGGAAACAGATGAGAATTCGAGTGGTTTGTACCTTCGGGGGGGCGCGTCCGATATTCGATGATCTGATGTAAAATAGATAATGTAGTGTTATACTTTCGTTGATTTTTGGTGGCGGTATTAAGAATCGAAGCTGGAGAAATAATTTGCGAGCAATACATGATCATTTTAGAACTATTACTGTGATGAATTTGGTGAGAGTTGTGCCAGTTTGTCCGCATTAGAAACAAGAATTGCAGGTGTTCCGATATCTCTTCGTACATATATTTGTCCAGCTTTAATCCACGCATATTTAATTTTTTTTTCCTTTGTAGCTTGGCGGGCCAGGTACCATAGGTGATTTGCACGAAATGTCAGTTGTTCCGCAACGTAGACTGGTGAGCTCGGTCCGGCAATTCCTATGTTTAGTGTGTTGAGCTTCTCTTCGCGACTGGAAGCTTGTTTGTGAAAAGCTTTTAGGTCAGTAAGTAATTGGTTAAATTAATACAATCAACAAACAAGTCCTGCTAAGCCAATTGAATTGGCTTGTCAACGGGTGCTTATAGTTTAGTTACATAATGCATTTTAATAGTTATAATTTACATCTTATATCTACAGATTCAACATTTTTTCATACATATCAATATAAATATTTTTTTTCCGATAGCCAATTTTTCACCATATATCTAACCTTATTCATAGATTTACATTGCTTTATAGTGTCAGGTAATAAATTAAATATCTTCGGTATGTTGTATTCAAACGTTCTCTGTCCGTACTTATTATTAAATTTCGGAACTATTAACCCGTCGTTGCGCGTGAATCTAGTGCTGTATTTATGTTCTAATTTATCTTTATGCTGCGGGGTAAATATATGCTGAATTATAATTTTGTGCCATAGTACAGCCTTTACAGGTAAAATTTTGGCACTCTGAAACAGCATGATAGTCAAGAGCCTTAGACCACGGATGCAGTTGAAATGTTGCTTGTCAATGAAGAGAAATTGATATTGGATGCCTATGCCGGAACCCGACGCATTTGCCTACTCAATTATGTACTAACAGATCACGTAGATTGATACTAAAAAAAATGTAGTATCGATAAAATGGCGGAATCCTCTGCTTCAGATCTGAATTTATTGTTTCGTCCTTTATATCTCTCTCGCACGGCTATGCTGCCTCCTGACATGGCCTTACTCAAGCAAACGCTTATCACATTCACGCCGACCACGTTCTATGTACAATAGTTCCCATTAAAACAAAGTAAGTATGTTGTATAGAATTCCTGTTTTTGCAAACCTTTTTTCTTGAAACCCTCAGCAGATAACTAATTCAGCCGCAACTCGGGCTTACGTTTTTTCCTCAGTTGGATTTCTCGCCGAGTGCGAATTAACTATAAATAGTGTTATAAGAATTCTCCGTTTGAAACGAGCAACCATTTGGCAGGCAATAACACAGTTGATCTCCCCGGCTTGCTCGGCCGTTATCACATAACGTTTGAGCTGCCAGCCGCCTTGATATATTCTTGTAATAACTCTTTTATACACGGACCTCTTGAACCGGAATAGCCAGTGGAGAATGGTGCAGAGTTATAAGGGGTTATGGGAATCAGCGCATGGGCCTTTGAGACCCGGAGGTCGCTCTAGTGCCTACCTACTTATATTTTACTCCACAGTCTGTCTCTTTGCAGACCATTAAAAAGGTTATCAAAGGATCATGCGAACTGAATGACAAAGGATATAAAATAAAAAAGTAGTATTTTTTTCATTCACCGTTCATTCACAAAAAAAAATGGTGTGCTCTCTCATCAAGGACATATTTCATTATATTTACCGAAAATGTAGGTTATTATCTTTTTTATTTATGCACAATTAACAAAAATTTTATTCTCTTGGATATCAACAAATGATCAAATATATTATTGCTTTTAACCGCTTGGGCACACAAGTTTGTTTTCACGACAATTTAACGTAGGTAGACATAGGAATGACGTATGCCCCGTACCTGAGTTATTAAGTGTTTTGCATTACTTTTTTAAAGGGTTTAGCAGGAAAAATATTTTGGATGTTGTTTCTTTATTATAAAAGTCTGATAATTTAAAAAAAAGCTTTCTTTATTGCCCGCCGAATTCTACGGTGTCTCTCTGAACAAGAATGGCTTTCTGTGCTCATCTTTTCCGACTATCTGCCTTTATACTATTCGAGAGAACACCGGTCCCAAAGACTTTTCTCTGAAAGCTCCGTCGGATCATCCCTTTCTGTTGCATTCTCCGTCTACCAGAGAGAGGAGAGGATGCAAAGGAGCTATCAGCGGCACGCCTATGGCAGGCAGCCCTTGGACGTTCTTGGGCAATTCAAGGATCTAACGAGGCCACGGGAGTTCGCGATGCGGATGAGGCAGACAACATTAGGTTACCTGCATTACCGGTATGTATTAATATAGGACGGAATTTTAGTCGTGTTGAAGACCAGCTGAATGCTATTAATTTTACGAAAGTAATTGCACATTATGTTAAGGCTCGTTTATAAGGCATATTTATAAGTGTTCAAAAAGAAGAAGAAGGTTGCTGAAATTTATTTTAAAGGGAGATATACAAATACGAATGATAGAGTTGAGTGGAGTGGAATACGAAGGAGAGTGCTAATATTAAAATAAATTTTTAAATTAAACATACAGCCCTAAAATTTAAGTTCAGATTTACTATTTACGAATTTACAAAAGCACTATGAAACAATTCATATTTTTTATTTTATTAAAGAGACTAGTAACTTCGTTTACGTCACTTTATTTTTAGGTAGCGGAATTTGTAATTGTAAAAAATTAAATGTGAAAATTCCGTGATGTACAAAATTAAATACTAAACTTTGTTTCTAGGTTATTGTCAAAAGAATTCATTCTACTCTTTCGTAGATGGCACGCGTATATTTTTATTTATTTATTTATTTTATTGACGGACAAATAGTCCATTAGCAAAATAGTAATTCACGAAAAATACAACCAGAGATGACAGTGAAGGGAGAGCACATATAACAGAAGAGCAAAGACAATGTATAATGTAAAAGTACTAATAGAAGATATCTACAAGTCAAAGCATGAAGAAGGATTTAATATACTTTTAAGATTACACATTTCGTATCGACTGTTTGAAGTAATTTAGGCTTACACCAAAAAATTCGATGCTCTGACTTGCGTTGACAAGTCACGACATTCTGGACAAAGGAGAATGGTATGCATAATTAGTATAATGTTGATTGAGGAACAACATCTGATTATTTCGGAGTCTACGGGAAGGGATGTTGAATTGGATGAGTTGTAACAAAGCAGATGTGTCAGTAATACCTGCATAATTTTGAACATTAACAACATCCGCAAAAAACCAAAAGTGTGTGTGAGAGAAAATACTATCAAGTTGAAAAAAAGCGGATTTACAGTTTAAACTTATAAACACTTTTCACAAGTTATGCTTTGAAATATTAAGAAAATTTTATCGTTCGCGCAAGTACACAAACAATATGGATTTGAATAAATAGTTTTGTCAATTAAAAAAATCAAATCTTTCAATATAGGCTAACAAATACAATATTGCAGCGGTGATTCAATCCAATTATTACGATCAAAGAAAATAATGAAAGGTAGATTATGAATTTAGATGGTTCTAATAGTTCTGCACCCATTTCTGAATTCCTCACATATTGCCAATAATGACAATATATCATAAGAAGGATGTAGTATTTTGTTCTCAAATTCATTTCAAATTGTTAACTTTCCAAAATGTTCATCCCTAAGTTACGTGATTCACGGATCCACCTTCAACCTCCTCTGAAGCTCCCAGGAACCTATCTAACTTATTATTAGTAAGAGTAGTTAAAACTGCTCATATTTCAAGCGGATTATCTTAAAAAGGAAATAATGCACGCAGACTTAGGTTCTCCGGCCAACCAATTTTATACCCCTGAATATATTATTACTCCTAAAACGTGGTTCGGTGGGTAATTTAAGTGTCACATTGTTTATATCCTCGATAAAATTTTCACAAAATCATAAAATTAGAGTGGAAACACTTGTATTTTCACTGCGCTGTTGGTATTTGACTAATATGTGGTCCAGGGTTCAGCTAGTAATTATGTAAAGGAAATAACTTTCCAAAAATACATTTCTAATGAAAAGCGATCACTTAAATATGATATGGGAGATTTTTCCTAGGAGATGTTTTCGACTCCTAGGACACAGACTATGACATGAAAATGAAATTAAATAAATTATTAAATTAAATATATATTATTCAGCATAATATGCTGAATAAAGAATTTTGGTATTTGAAAATATTTGCATTAAGTTTAGATTGAGCGTACAATCTTGCCCACGACATACTTATATCGGTTTATATCTTAGCAACAACACGTCTTAGAATTATTCAAAATTTCATATCGGCGTCAAATACTTCGAGGGGAGAAATATCACTTACTCCAAATAATTATACTTGTTTTTCTTCTTACTGATTACGTAGATGTTTATATCGTAGATGTTGTTACTGTATTAACTGTACATACGAGTATGTGAAACAAGTGATTGTATTAATTGAACATATATGAAATATAATTCTTCTATCCACAAGCCAATGCTTTTATTGGAAGACCAGTGTGAATTAACATGCACCATTCTTGAGTTAATAAATAAATAAAAATAAAACAAAAAAAATTAAAATTTATATACGTGTGTATTAAAAGGCAAGATAGAGGGTCTCCGAGGACCTGGTAGGAGACAAATATCTTAGATGCGAAATGTAGGAGATTGGACCGGTATTAGAAGTGTGGAGGAGCTATTCTGGGCAGCGAAAGATTGAGATATATATATATATTTTTTATATTTATTTATAACATATAATATCATTTACAATTATAACATCATTTCATTACATATCATTCATCAATTTTTTAGTTACCCAATTAGTAAAGAAATATTCTCGAGTCTAACTGGGGAGCTAGTCTATGTACTTATGTTATACATTTAGAACTGCTTATAGATAATATGTATATTTACAAAATGAAAGTAAAATACTTTCAAAAATACTGTAAGATATTACAAAATATTGTACAATGAGAAAAATACATATATTATAGCATTGGAATATCAACAAAATATTAGCAACAGAATACGGAATATATCTGAAAATCATCGATAAAAAATAAGTCAATCTGTTGCTTATCTGTAAAAATACAACGAGAGTTTTTTTTTTACATAAAATAGTTTTTTTCACTTTTTATTGTATCGGGTAAATCGTTAAATAGCTTTGGGCCTACATATTCATAATGGTGTTGTGCAGCTGTCGTGTTGCAACTAGGTACATATATGTTCCCAGATGTTCTAGGTCTTTTACTTCGTGTTGAGGACACTTCAGATTCTTTAAAAATAGTTTTGTAACCGACAGGACTTTAAATTTTTCAAAAAGTTCCTTGGTTGGAAAAATTCTTGGTTTTTTAATAATAACTTTCATGATCATTTTTTGTGTTGTTACTATCGGATACAGGTTATTCTTATATATGCTTCCCCAGGCGATTATGCCGTACTGTAAAACTGACTGTACAAGCGCAAAGTAAACTATTTTAATATTTGAAAGATTTAGGATATTTCTTAAACGTATAAAAATGTAAGTAAGTTTTCTAATTCTTTTGACACAGTTTTCAACGTGTTTCTTAAATTTCATATTGCTTTCTATAGTGATCCCTAGATATTTAGATATATTCACCAGAGTGATCGCCAACGTCGGAGGGACCAAGGCCTCTAGCACACTCGATCGATAACGATTGATAGGATAATTTTCGGTAACTTCCCATCGTTTCCTAGCATAACTACAAATCGCCAACGAATAAGAGACAGTTCACAATTGCTAATTGTCATCAGCTGTTGTTTGTACTTTAGCGATATGTAGTTGTCCTAGGAAACGATGAGAAGTTACCGATAGTTTTTCTATCAATCCTTATCGATCGAGTGTGCTAGGAGGGCGGATGGGACACACGAGAAGAAAAAATATTACACTCATAAAACAAAAAAAAAGTGTCCTGCAATAGTGCAAATATTATAGTACAAAATAAAAACTATTCATCAATTTAACTTATCGAAAACTCCATTATCTGTATACAAATAATCCGATGAATTCCCAAAAAACATCAAAATCAATATAATGGTGGATTTTATTGCTCAATGAGCACAAAAAGGAGTTGATTTTTCAATTACACTCGTCCATTAAAAACTTACCCCCGCAATGCAGAAAACGCAGAATGACGGCTCGTCCTGCGTTCCACCCCCGTTGGATTTTTGTAACCCCTAAAATTCAACCATTTATCAATGACAGCCTAACCACAAAGTGTTCCAGGGTTGCCAATAACTCTAAATTTTATATTAGTTTAGGTGTAGGGAGGGGTGGATAAGGGGAGGGGGAATTAAGGAGGGAAAAGGAAAATTAAAAAGGGGGTTCGCATGAGGGAGAATGAGGAAGGGGGGAACGTAGAAGGGGAACGCAAAAGGGGGAGGAACACGCTGGAGGTGTGGTCACGGGTCCTATCCCGTGACCACACCTACGAGGAGACGAGGGAAAGGGGTCGGTGGAAAAAGAACTCGAGAGAGGAAAGAGACGCCGAAGGGGAATGGGGGCGCATGGGAAAGGCCACGCTGGGGAGGAGTGACGGAGGGGTGGGGGACGATGGAGAAGCAGAAGGAAGAATTGCAAAGGAGACATAGCGGTAAGGGATATCAGCTAGCAGATTTGTAAAATTCACGCATCTTTCACGAACGGCTGTGAGAATGGTGTGTATTTTATATAGTGAAAGCGGGAGGGGAATATAAGAGGGGGGGACGAATCAGAGGGGTTCGAGGGTTCGGGAACGGGAAAAGGTCAAGGCCGGGAAGGTGTAAGGGTTACGCGGGAAGAAGTAAAAGTAGAAAGGGGGGTTCGCGGGACGGGGGGGGGGCGCGGGAGAGAGGAAAGGCATGGAAAGTGGAAGGGAACGCTGGACAGGAAGGGGACGTGAAAGGGGAACGGGGACGGAAAGGGCTACGCATGGGAAAGGACACACAGGAGAAGGATAACGGAGGGGTAGAGGACGAAGGAGGGACAAAGAGATGGATTACAAAGGAGACATAGTAACGATAGGGAATAGTAGGGAGTAAATTTGGAACTATACTTCTCATACTGACAGCTGTATGTGGCCTGATCACCTGAACCTTCTGATTTATTCGTGTACGCACCAGACGGAAAAACAAAAATATTGTGTATCTAAAAGGACTTCCATAAACAGATTTAACACAAACACTTCCATTGAGTGGCGTAGCAACGCAAGCCGAGTACTTGCTTGTATTAAATAAAGTAATCATGTATACATCTATTCATTTTCCCTTAAACCTGGGATTATAAGGAGTAATCACAAAGTGAGTGGTAAAAATTGAAATAAAAATAAATCTTAACTGAATCATATTTTCGTGAGCAACTTAATTTCGTAGAATACACTGGAACAATCTAGACGTCGACACCCCCCGGCAACTACGAGAAGAAGTGTGTGAAGTTTTAATGTATACCACAAATTCGTTTTGTATTCCAGCACCAGAAAAAAGTCTAGTGGAAAGTGTGAAGTTGTTACGCGCTGAGTAAAAAAGCTTATATTTTAATTAATTATGCTAGGATGTTATTCACGTTTAATCTGTTTCATAATAGAGGAACCTAAGATATTCAGTAAGAATTTGAAAATTACTTAAAGTAATAATTGAAATATCCAAATAATGAGAGTAGAATGTTATTTATCAGAATTGCGAGAATGTTATCTTAATATATAAAACAAAGTCGGGTTGATTACACCATTTATAACTCAACAACGGTTAGACCGATTTTCATGATCTTTGATTTGTTCGATTTGTCTCCGTCCCGATTAACAGAATAACTATTTAAACATCGGAATAAATCACGGGAAAAATAATTACGAAGAAAATTAATTTTTTCATATATTTTGTTTGGAACGGCTTTTCAAATAATGTGCGTTAGTCGACATAATTTGAATCAATTCGAACTGTCAATGGAGTAAGGCGCTCCGCCCACTGAGGCAACTGAAAACCAACTAAAACCGGCTGTTTTCTCTGTCTTGATTGGTCAAAAAGCTTGGTTAACCATAGACGACGAACAATCAGCTGACAGCTGGCAACTATCAATGGCCGCCCAGGGAAATCAGCAGTGACAGTCGCAAGTCACCGATTGCGTTATCATTGACAACGGGGTTTTGTGTGATTGTGTAGTGCGCGGGCCATCACATTGTCATACAAAGACAGTTGGCAGTTGAGAGTTTTCAGTTGCCTGAGTGGACGGATGCGCTAATGTGCCGAACATTTCGCGCTTAGTCAACAGCTCAATTTAATTTTTTGAGTAGGTACCTATTTATTTTAACTTATAAAAACTTAATTTATTTCAGATAATAAATTAAACACAATATTTATTGATTCTGAGGCGGTACGAAGTTTGCTGGGTCAGCTAGTTTAACATAGTTTTTAAATTATTTTATTTTATTTATTATTATGATAAATTAATAAAATTATAGTACTTTCGTTCATTGAGGCTGGTGGAACAGTTGATCGGAAGGTAGTAAAAGGTTGGGATGTATCCTAATCTTTAGATCTGAATTATGAAAGAGAAAATCGATTCTGAACGCTGGTCTCTCCCCAGGGGGTGCTGATAGTATATATTCACTCTACAAAAAGATTTTAATATGAAAATTTTATTTTGGATTTTGTGGAATAACCCATGTAAAACAGATGAAAAAAATTCCATTAATAATTGAAACTGTGAATTTATCACATCGCCAATATTTTTTTTAAAAAGAAGGTCCAAAAAACTTCAATACTTTTTTTTATTTTGGGAGCTGTCAAATCTTTTTAAAAACTGAAAAACATTTTCCTTCATTTATGAATAATTCATTTGATCACATAGTCAAGGTATATATTTATATTGTGGATTGTAGGTATATTACAATAACTTCCGCTACTCTCGAAATTAGGATTTTAGGAAATCTCTTAAAGTATTTATCCCATAGAGCTTTGTCTGAAGTCTTTTGATCTTCGGGGAAAAAACTGAAATGAAAGCTTAGACATTATTTGTGTGGTGAAAAGCTCCCTCATTTAAGTTACAGTAACGACCTACCATTACCAAGCATATTTACTTGTCTCCTGTGAAAAGGAACATTCTCTGAAAGGGTTGTTAATTAGGGCTAAGCTATCCACGCGAATTTCCGTTAAGATGTTTCTTGTACCAAAAAATATATAACTAAGACTGAGTTATTGAGATTCATTTTATTTCTACAATTATGTATCCGAAATGTTTATGTTTTGCTAGAAGCTTTTTAAACAACGCAATCATAAATTCCAATTTCAAATATGCCTGAAGCAAATCATAGACACATTTTTTCAACACTTAGTTTGGAATAACTGAATTATAAATTTACTTTGCTATGCGTGTTTGAATAGCCAGATACTTCTCCACCTTCTTCTCCCCTCATCTTCTTTCCCTCTACTATTACCTTCAGCCTCACAACATAACTCAATTGGAGATGCCATAGTCTCACTGGCAGTAATCATTGGAAACAAGTGTTCTATGAACGGGTTTGTAACCTATATCCATTTTCAATTATACGGAACACCTATTGACCTTTTTGTAAAAGTAAATGAAAAATAATAAAAGGTATCTGCCAAAAATATGGAAAAAAATAGTCGAAGATGATATTGTTAATTCTGAAATTTGAAATATGAGATTGACAAATATGAAGATTAAATATAAGGTGGCAGTAGTCTAATTGGTATGACGTTTGTCCCAGTAAGACGAGAGATTCTGGGTTCGAGTCACAGTTGCGACCGTTATATTTTATTAATTTTTCTGTGTGTTCTTCTTTTTCATATTTTCGTTTAGATTATTAGTGTTATCTTCTTCCTTAATGATACAAGTGACAAAATTTCTAATAATACTCGACGAGTAAACCTGCCATCTAAGAAATTATTTATCAAAATAGACCTATGTTTTTTTTTATAATAATAATAACAATAATGTTCGGATTTATTTTTTTTAATAATAACAATAATGTTCGGATTTTTTATTTTTAATAATAATAATAACAATATATATATAGCGCCGTTTTTGTGAGAAAATCACCTCAAGGGCGCTTACTCTGTTAGTAAGTCTAATTAAAGATTTTATGTGGTTTAAAAAATCTTCAAAAATACATCATCGAAGAATGGTCATAAACGATTCAATTTGAAAAGCACTTAACACTCTACTAAATCCAGAAATCATTTTCTAATCTAGCATGTAAATGTTATCTTCTCACATAATGTCGTAACAAATTAGGGGTTGCGCCTTAATTTTCCGCTGGCATAAAAGGCTCACCGGGGTTTTCCTCTCGGGGGCGGGGACATCGCGTGCAGGAAAACATTATTCCAATGTGCCGGTAATGTAGAAGCGATAAGAAGGCACCTGTTGGTGGAGGAAGCGCTAACAAGCCCCGAGATACGCACTCACCCCTACCGCGATACTCTAGGCCTCGACTAACTAGCCACTGGCCGGGCCTTATGATTAATAAAGCCATCGAGATTTTTTTTAATGTGCGGCCCCTGATCTTAAGAGCGATTGACCAGCGGCTGAGAATAAAAGTTTTAAAATGCTTGCAACTTTACAGAAAGGTTCCAATGAGAACGATCGATTATTCCCGTTATCAAATGTTTTAAATTAAAACTTTAATATCGATTTATTTCATTCAAAACTTACTTTATATTTACCTACATTCAAGTAAGCAATAAAAATGCTAAAAAACGCACGATGATAAATTATTAAATATCGTGTACTTCTTGTAAGTGATTTTTGATTATAAGTATTTATGATTTTTTAATAATGTCGAAACAAAATAAGTGTGTAAATTTTTTTTTAAATATTTTAGTTTGTAATAAGACCTTAAATAAATAGAAAAACTGTGGTATTTTTGTCACAAAACACGTTCTCGGATTTATTTTTTAATGATTTTAATTTAACTAAAATAAAAATTCTGAAAACTGTGTTGAATAGATTATGTATTGATTTATTTTTTTGTATAATTATGACTTGAAATTTGTGTTGAAATCTGCCAACGACCAACGGTATAACCTTAGTATCTCAAAAATACACTTAGTTTTTAAAAATTTTAAAACTGCTTGTACCAGATAAAATAACAATCTTTCAAAATCAATTTATGTTTTTTTTTAAACAAGAGTCAATACGTCTAGAATTTTATTTAAAAAGAACTGATTTCCTGTATTCTCTGGTAATACCCTCTTAACTGACATGCTGTGCTTTTTTAGTGCCGTGAATTAAATGCATAAATGATATTTTAAAAATGGATGTGGGACACAGAGAACGTAGGTTTATTTTCCATGAGATTATCTTCTAAGTTTAGTGAACGTATACGCTTCGCTGATATTAGTTTTAATAACAAGCGCCCTGCTAATAATTTCCCAGAAAATATAACATTTTAACGTTAAGTGAAATTAATTCATTACAAGTTATCTTAGGAAGATACTGTTACGCCAAAACATTTTGTTTGTCTTTATCTTCTTGCACTAACGTTAATATACTTCTCACAAATCCTTGTGCATCTTCTGAAATAACTAAACTTTCTATTAACCCTTTACTGAAGTAAAATGAACTTGCGGTTTTATTTTTTTATTTAATTTTTGTAGTTACAAATACTTACAATAACTATGATTCTTTTTATATTCTCGTATCTTTACATTTTCATAATCGTGTGCCTGCCAAAGCAGTTAGTCGTAAAATGTTTGTTTCGCGTAAATGCTGAAAAAGTTAATATAATAATGTTGTTTAACCTTTTCAACGAGACTTGTACTGGGTATTAAGTCAAACGTTTCGGCAACATAATGAAGATGAAGAGGTGACCATGACAATCAAGGGAGGGTATCATTAGAGGGAGCAGGACGGAGAACAAAGGGCAGGGATACGGGGTTGCGGGGTGTGAGGGCGGGGACGGAAGAATGAACACGCTTTACGGGACGAGCGGTTATCTCGCGACAAAAGAAAGAAACACAATAAAGTCAGGAATCCGACTGCAGACAAGGGGAACGTAATCCAGGAGCCTGTCTACTGAGAAACCTTATTCCCTTTTTACTCGAAGAAGTTAAGACCCGCTTGAAACGGCTTATTTTGACAGAACCGACTCTACAAACATAAATAAAGGTAGTGAACATCAGTGGCCTGGAAGTGGTGAACGAAATTTGCCAAAAATCTGTCTGTTTTAAAACTACATTCTATTGTTCCCGCTCTCCACTCCGATACGTGTTGGAATTTATTGGATTACGACTTTCATTCGATTTTATATCATTGCCCGTGAGTTCCAATCTTAGAAACGATTTTCTGGCGCTTTATTAAAAATAACGAAGTCGATTTGTTGTTGATGAAGACCCAAATATTCTTCAATGAATAAACAAAAACTATAGTTGATATTGGCTAGTGAAAGGAAATTATTTCTTTCACTAGTGGGTTACTAGTTTTTTTTCTGTTGGCATCTTCACTTCTTCTCTTTGTTTTCCATTTTTCTTTCTTTATATTCACTTTCATTTTTTGCCGTACTTCTTTGAATGGCGATTAATGCTGCCAGCTGATTATCTATGAAATACTATTTTTTCATTTTCCAGTATGTTTCTCTTACCAGTTCAGAACATCTTCGATAGGTCCAATTTCCTCACAACAAGCAATCAGTGATACTATTTTAACCATGTATTTTACTTCTCATTCATATTCTGTTGTCTACCTGCAATTTTGTTTGAATATTATATAACACAAAAGGCTGAACAATTTTTTCAAAATTTACAAAATAAATTTTTGAAACCCTTTGACATAATTTGCATCGCGCTTTTTAAAACTGCCATCCATGTTAAACGTTAAATTTGCGGTTGTCATTTTGATTGTTTGTGGACGTGCGGCTCTACCAGGTTAGTTAAAAAAAACTAACAATAATATGGAAAATATCTTCATGTTTTATTGTCAATTTATTTTTACTTTTTTTATTTTTTTATTATTATTTAATGCAATACAAATTAAAATTAAAATACAATATTAAGTAAATTAAGAATACAAAGTGAAGTATTTTATCCTCAGTCCTCCTTACTAGGTATTCCTGTTCCGGGGTGAACTGCAGGTTGTTGTATGGTATTGATCATGATTTCCTCATCATTGTTGTTGGTTTTTGTTGGTTTCCACGAAATATAAATAAATAAAGCAAAAAGTATTTATGTTTATTATCTTGCGTTGTTTTTAAAAGGGTTAACGGACTCACGTCCTACTTGAAACAATGACACGAAATTAAATGTAAAAAAATGATACGAAATTAAATGTAAATTATAAGAGTAGAGGAAATTATATGAAAGCAAAGACAAAAGCAAATATAAACATAGAAGTCAAGACTTAGCTAGAAGTCAGAATATTTATAATATTTCTTCACTTTTCAATTATCGTATCAGTTATTGGAAACCTGTCATATGTTACTCATCCAACTTACTATAATTTTATTCAGAAGTGTTATTGAAAGGTAACATACGTTAATGTTTTTTTTTCCATAGAAACTATAAAACAAGTCGTTAATGCTTAAAGTAAGTAGCGAAGATTTTCGAAAAAAAATATGTTAATAAAATACATAAATATCAAATTTACATTTCAATCAATAAGGGAATTACTTTTTCTATCCACAGGAGCGTTTACTTTTAAAATATTGTTTATATTAGGTACCTGCTCATAACAATAACATTGGTGTGGGAATAAACAAATCTGTAAAAACAATTTTAAAATCTTACGTTCTGTCTAACTACGAGCGCTTAATCTAAATAAGTCGAGTGAACAAATTGCTGCTTAGTTTCATTTCAGTGAATTTTGATTTCCAGCAAGTATTATTATCGGGAAACTTTCCTCGTGATCAAAACACAAACAAAACAGACAGGAGCAGGTAAGAAGTGAGACGAATTCGACAATGAAATCCCCAAACGGAACTACGCGTCATCCCGCTGGAGGAGTTTGGTGTTGTTTTTGCAGACAGACAGAGAGCATATCTGTTTCCGGGCAGTAAATTATCTGGTTTTCCCGCGCTGTCGCCCATTCATCAAGCCCACCTCATTCCCCCGCCCTGTGGGATAAAGGATATCTGCTACCTACACGTGTCGAATTCGGGTGCCACCTTCTTGTTAACATCTCCATTTACGTCAGCCAGGTTGTTTATATGATCCGAATCACTGAAAATAGAACAACTCTCAGGAAAAACGGTGGGGCGATAATAACACCGGACAGACTTTCTCTTGTCGAGCGGTGAAACAATCAAAAGGGCGTCCACATTCTGTGTGAATTGTCATTTATCTGCATAAAGGAAGGTGGAAAGGAGGGAATGTGACCCTTTCTATTACCTTTACGTACCCAAATCGTTGACATACGTACACGACTAGGTACAAAAAGATTGTGTCATATGAAAATACTATTAATTTTCTTATATTAAGTACGAATCTATTGTTAACTAACTATTACCTTTCTATTACCTTTACCTATTAACTATTACCCTTTCTATTACCTTTACGTACCCAAATCGTTGACATACGTACACGACTAGGTACAAAAAGATTGTGTCATATGAAAATACTATTAATTTTCTTATATTAAGTACGAATCTATTGTTAACTAACTAAATAACCATCATGCCGTTTCCCCGCAGATGTAAGCAAAGAGGACAAAGTGCCACACAACTCCGTCTTGGATTACACCCCTTTCTTCACTCACATTCATACATCGTCTCGTATAACTATTTTATGAATCCTAACATATGACTCAAATAATATATATATATCTACTCAAATATTATCTATATTTCCTTGAGTGTTTTACTTATACTCCTTTCTTTGTGTATCTGTTTTCCATGCCTTAATCATCAAAATTGTTATTTTATAACAATATTTTGTATCAATGTCAAAATGAAAAAAATAAATAGTTGTCCATAACTAAAAAAAAAACCATATCCAAAAATGTCCATAACTTAAATAACCATAAATTATATCTATTTTCTGTTTCGGTTAATTCTCACCAATATTAAAAATATATTTTAAATACCAAACGAAATAAACACTTTATTTTGATGTATATTGGTCTACCGGTTTCGGTTGAATTCAACCTTCGTCAGGACAACAATATATAAACTAAATTAGAATACAGAGAAATAATATCAGGTAAACAAAGTAGAGGGAGAAAGCATATGGGAGAAGTAGGAAGGTTTGAGTTGGTGGAGGGGTAGGAAGAGGGGTAGGGGGCGGGGTAAAGGAAGGGTGGGGGTTAAATAAGGAGAAAGGGAACAACTTTAAAATCGGACTGTTGGTTAATTCTGTTTAAAATTTAGCAATTATTTTTCTTTGATTTTGAAATTTCTAAAGCTTCTAAATTATTCAAGCGTATTCCTATTCTATTTTTATGGATTATTTGAACTCCAATATTTTTTATTAAACGTGTGGTTAGTATCAATTAAATAATCGGAAAATTCTGAGAAGCCTGTGCTTGTTAAAAATCTGACATGTTTTTTAATTCTAATATTTACATTACGCGTGGTTTTACCCATATAGGTTGCTGGGCAATCGTTGCAATTTAATCTGTTGATGCCAGAATGGCTTAATTTATCCTCCTAGTCTTTACAATTGGTTAAAAGTTTAGCTAAGTTATTGTTAATACAGAAGGCCCGCCTTTTTTTTATGTATTATTGTCTTGACGAAGTTTGAGTTCAACCGAAACCGGTCGACCAATATAAATCAAAATAATGTTGTTTAAAACAAAGTATTTTTTTCTTTTAGTATAATGTCAAGCCACATTCTCAAGCCAATTTCTATCGATTTCTGACACGTTTTCCTTAAACGTTTGAAGTTTTTCAGCTCTTAAAAAAATATATGTTATTCTTTAAGATAGTATCTATACATTCCTCACGCCGAAACGGTAATTATTTGAAAATCCCCTTGATAGAAATAAATCGGAAAGTATGCTCCAAAAATTATTATTAACACGTTTGTTTCTGTTATTTTACAAGGTATATGTATGCAAATTCATAACGTTTCTTTAAATGCTACTTGACACATGCCCTACGAGATTTATGCTCTTTTTCAAACGAGTCGTCTTTTATTAAACATTTTCACAATTTTTATGGTTTTTATGTTAGCGCGCTGGCTCTCACGTTCGTATTGTCGTATCTTCTTGTATATCTTCTTCTTTTTGAGCGGCGTAGCGCGCCCTTAAATGTTTTATGAATCCTTTTAAACAAGTTTATATACGCATAAACGTACCAAGGAAAAAAAATTATACGGTTTTTACGTTAATTTCTCTGACTAGTCCAAACATTATTTAAAACCAATCTCCACCGATAAATGTGGTAGTGTTCAAAGATAAAGCAGTTAATTAAGTACTTAGTTTGGAACGCTAAGTTGCTCCATAATGGAACTATTGTGTGTAATTTCCGATCACCTGCGCTAAATGGTACGTTTCCAAGTTGCCACCATGTGTTATATTCCGATAATAATTCTACCTTACAACTCAATTTCCGAGGAAACTTCTCACAAAGGGTTATTCTAAGACACTGCCAACCGCTGAGCTGTGTAATAGTTACTTAACTCACTGATCATTATTAACGACAATATAGCGATGACATATTTAAACTGTTACCTAATAAAGGAGAGAGAGATGTTTTGTGCCGATATTATATCAATTTATCAATTGTAAAACTAATTAGTAAAATTTATGAAGTTGATAAATAAGAAACATTTATTCAGTAAATTACCCGGACTAATCTAGTATTGCAAGTAACCCAAAAGTCGATCAATCTAAACCGCCGTTATGTTAAAGATGCGATCCTGGGAGATACATGTTTAATTGTCATTAATTTTATCTGCCATATTAACTTACTAGTAATTCAACACCGAAGTTGTATAAACAGTAATAATAAGACATTTTCGTATTGAAAAAAATCAGTACATAAATGGTAATTTTGAATTTTTTAAGTTAGGTTTGATTAGTTCGTCGGGACTGCAATCAGAAAAGGCATTAAATTCTAGGTTAGAAATAAAGTTAAAGAAAACCACCAACATTTCACACCATTTTGTGGACTTTTTTTTACATTAGATCCACACAGAGATGACCCATGTCATCTTTGGGGATGCTGTGTGGAGGGATTTTTTTATTGTAAGTTCTGGGAAGGAAAAAGTAGTGAGGGTTAGGTAGGAATCTAGGGTTCAGTGTGTCTAGATCATCCGCCGCCAAGACCTAGACAAACCTCACCACATGAACCCGGGCACCCCTTCTAAGTCACCAAACGCAGCGAACCACTTGAGGTGACATATGGCAGAGGTGTTGGTTATCCAATAAATGGTTCCCGGGGCGGCGGTACCCATTCCCGCCTCCCAAATTGGAACTTGTCCAATGTCTAATAAACTAGTAGATGTGTATTTAGTGAAATCACATTTCCTATCCCAACGACTCGTTTGGGAGTGGAATTGTTCTATTGACTGTCAGAATGCATACATTCTATCTCAGTAAATTTCTCATATTAAGAAGTTGGTATCTGGTCTGTCTGAGAGCAATTCGATTGCGTGGCTTGGGGTGCTTTCTGCGATCCCGTCCCTTGCTGGGATTAGGTCCACTTCCTGCCTTGGAGATTGGTATTTGACACCGCAATCCCTACGGCCAACAGCGCCCCTGCGAGAGAGGCTTCCTCCCCCTGCCCCCGGTTCTTTTGTGTTCCTCTACCCGGGGCAGGATTATTCTATTCTGTAGAAGTAGCAAGTTTCTTCAGCGTAGTCCGGCATTCCACTATGGCACTGTCCAGTGCTAGCGAGTCTTCTTGGCTATAATTCTCTTATAGTGTACTTTATAGCAATGTACATATAAGTAGGTAGCATGGTATGGTGTGCACAAGCTAATATAAAATTCAATTCAACTAAAATGTTTGATCTTACAATTTTACGAACATGGCCTCCGTGATTGAGAGGTATATTTCCAGCACGTTCCAGAGTGGAAATTCAGTATCGCCCTGGTGTGAGACCATCATCCAGGATTGAAACTAAAAAATAGAAAAAGACAGAAAAGAGAAATAAAGATTAAATCATACCAAAAATGATGGCATCCAAACAATATACCATACCACATCGCTCACCACAAAATCCCATACATACATGTCACACGAGATGATATGTCATAAGTGTGGTCGTGGCCTAGATGATGTGCCGTACTTGTGCATGATGCGATCCCCTCTCCCGCATCCCCTGACATAGGCTTAATGTGTTTTGTTTTATTTTTTCATTGAGAGTTTTATTTATATTATAATTATTGAAGACAATATTAGCGAAACTCAATCGTAAATCTGAAACAGAAAAAGATACGGTCACATTTGGAACTCGATAATATCTAACTACTACCACTTTTTAAATTTATTTTTTTCATCCATATTAAGCGTGTCCCAGTTTTGTAAATATTTCACACAATCAAGGACCGGGTGACGTCACGAACTCTCCCGCACGGTGTTAATAAAATTCAAACTTGTAGAATTAATTTAATTATGAAAACGAAATTTAAAAAAAAAATACTAGTATTTAAGTTTGCATGTGAACATTGATAAAAAAAAATACAAAAAGGCCTCAACTTCCTTATTCAAGTAGGATAAGAAAAAGGCAAGTGAAACTTATATATACATATATCAACATAGTTGGCATAAATATAAATATATAAAAAAATACCCCTGATGGATATGTTTATTGGAGGTCATCAATGATTTTACTTTTAGATGAACTTTTGGTTTAGGTGTTTCTAATAAATGTCAGTAGGTGGAGAATTGAATAGCTTAATAGCATTGTATTTAAAACTTCTTTGCCCATAAGAGGTTAGACAAACTGGGATGTAAAAATATTTTACTTGTGACTGTCTTAAGGCTCTCGTCTTATTCAGTCTTCAAACATATGTATATTTGTGTAAAGGGTCTTTTTAGAGAAAGGAAGTTTTGGAAAGGAAAATAGTATGGGGGGTGGGTAGGAATATGGGGGCCAATGTGTCTAGGAGTGACGGACGTATCCTTCCCTACCTGCGGTCGAGAGTGTCCAGCTGGAGATGTCTAGGTTAGGTCTCCCTCAACCAATTTCTTCCGATCCAGCCCGCCACGCAGTATGTGGGCAAAAACCTAGACAAACCTCACCCCATATACCCGGGAACCCCTGCTAAGTCACCAAACGTAGCGAACCACTCGGGGTGACCTATGTGTTTAGTTGTGTTGTATGGTGTTTGTTATCCAATAATTGATTTCAAATTTATAATACAAATTATTTATTGATATATAAAGGAGCAAAATATCTAAATTGTCAAACCTAAAAGATAGAAGATAATTTATTCTAAGAAACTACTTTTAGAAATATTTACTTACATTAAAAGAGTAAACTAAAGTTTCCATTTGAACAACAGTAATTTTCTTACTGGGAGTAAAATTTAAGAGAATTGTGTAAAATAATTGTAAAATAAAATATTATAATTACTATTTTGTAGGATGTGAAAGGGTGGACCAATATTAAAATTTATTTTACAGCGCTTTAAACCTACGAAAATGGCTGCATGGCTGAAGGCTATCGCGGGTTTCATTGAAAAACTGAGATAATAAACGAAATGGAAAAGTAACGCCCCGGCTTCCCTGGTTGGTTTAATACTTCAGTAGTGCATTCGTTAGAGCCGACAGCTGCAGAATGGTTGTCAATTATCTTCCCTCTGAACGAGTGGTACCTTGAAAAATGTGTTCCCCTTCTCTTACCATGCCTCTAACCCCTCACCCCCTTGCCATCCACTGGGGATGCTGAGTTAAGGGAGGAGGGGTGGAAGGTAAAAGGATTGCTGAAGGTCGTCATGTTTTATCGTATGGATGGTTGTTTACCTGCTTGTTATTCGAGAATAGATTTCTGAATATTGAGCTTTTAAACTGAATACGTGTAAAATAATATTGATTTGTGAAAACGTTATCATCGAAGAAAAATGAAAAGTTTTGTTGTGGTAATGGAATATTTTTGGTACATACACAAACACTAATTTAGAATATTCATATTTTTATAAGAAAAACTCTCTTTTTAACTTTTGAAGGTTATTCCCATCAATGTAATATATCATTGAAGAAGAAAATAACAATAATAATCTAATTTTTTAAAATATGAAAATGAACAAAACACAGAAAAATAATAACAGATAACGGTCGCAACTGGGACTCGAACCCAGAACCTTCATATTTCTTAACTTTTGAAGGTTATTATTGTTATTTTAAAAAGAGAGTTTTTCTTATAAAAATATGAATATTCATTTAGACTTTTATAAAAAGTCAACAGGTGTTTCATAAAAATAAAACCGGATATATTTATCCGAGACACTATCTAGGTAACAAATACATTCTTTGAATTCTGTTTCAAATAATAACGGTAGCTGCCAATAATATGTAAAAAACACATTAGTCGAAGATAATATTGTTTATTCTGAAATTTGAAATATGATGTTGACAATTACGACAGTCTCATAATAGATCGTAGTAGCAAAATTGGTAGAGGTGTATGTACCGGTAAGACGTAAGGTTCTGGGTTCGAGTCCCAGTTGCGACCGTTATCTTTTATTATTTTTCTGTATCTTGTTCATTTTCATATTTAAAAAAAGTAGATTATTATTGTTATTTTCTTCTTCAATGACTAATTTAGAACTTCAATTTATTAAGAAAACTAGTCCTGTTCTTCTTTCCTTGAAATCAACGTTCTTCTCGTTGAGTGTCTTTACATTATATAACTCCAAATTAATTCAAAATTACAAAAATCGGAATATCGACAATAGTGTGGGCGTTGAACCTACCTACTCGTCTTTACGCAATAGGCCTAGTTTTTTATAATAAATATCTTCCTTGCTTTCTCGTGAATCCGAAATTCCAAATTTATTTTTATTCGGAGTAAAAAATATAACAACAAAAATTTAATTACTATTTTAAAAGAAAATCCATCATTCCCAGGTTATGAATAAAGTTTGTGAACAATTTTGACAGTTCCTTAAATAGGTAGGTATATCTATTGTGGCAATTGACTGTAATCAGTCACGTCAAATATCATAGGTTAAGCCAACCTGTCATTAACTAATAAATTTTTTTAATTACTTGATTACATTGGTTATTCTTGCTACTCAAAGAGAGATCAATATTGATTTCAGTCATAAAACGGGTGATTTTATCACTTTTCCGCTTACATATAAAGCCTGATTTTTGAATGCCTGGAATATTGTTAGCTGGATAGAATAGAATACAATGACACCGTCAAGCCATTTTTAAAGTCATGCAGAAAACTAATAAAATAAAAATCTAACGCCTTCGACTTACCGAATGTTAAGTCTCAAATGACGGCCTCCGTGGTCGATGGGTAAAGCTCTCGACTAGCAATCTGAAGGTCTTGGGCTCAAATCCTGGCGTGCGCAAATAAATGTTATTTCTTTAATCTTTGCAAACTCATTTTGTAGCATCAATTTATTTAAATGAAACAAATTACTTTTTTGTTAACCACTGTTATAATTTATACCTTTTAAAACCGATGGTTTCTTCGTCAGGATATTATTCTGATTCATGTTATTATCCTGACGAACAAACCATCGGTTTTGAAACATGTTGATAATATAACATTGATTACAGTGGTTTACACAAAAGTAATTTTTTTCATTTTAATAAATTTTATTTGATAGATTTGTGTTTTTTCACAATCAATTAATTTAAAATAGTATATTTCTCTCATACTCTCAGTATCGCCGAGTGTAAGACCACCATTAAAAAATTGTTTTAGTCGTGTTTGGTGACCAGATTTAAATAGCCCGGTCCTTCTACATCTTCCTCTTTCACATGTACTTCCCCGCTCCACTACTTTCAGCTTCAAACATACCCCAATTGGGGATTCCATAGTCTCACTGTGTCCAGACGGGAGCAGTTTGGATTCTAGTTCGGTATTCACATAAAAAAGTGGGATTAAAATAATTTACTGTCTTTTTGAATAAATTTTTCATTCAATAAAAAAATAAAAAATAATTATCTTCTCCAATGGAGGTCAAAAATTCAAAGACACAATGTTGTTGGTTGGATTATAAACATTTCGACTAACGTGTGTGAACATGTTTTACAGTACCTACCTACATTAAAGAAAACCATGGTTAAAAAAATATTTTTCAAGCCGTATTCTTAAATTGACCAGATGCAATCACGAAAATAATTTCAGCGGAAAATTAAACATTTAAAACCTCTGGCAGAGGAAAGTATAACGTTGGAAAATAGGGGTCAGGGTCGGGCTCGGGACAGCGGCCTTACTAATGGCACCCCAGTCCGGTCCTGGTTTGATTTATTCACACTATTTGTGTGGTAACGATCCCGAGCCCTTGCCGTTTTAATTAGGGCCCTTCACCTAAGCCCTGGGAAAACAAAGCCCAAAAGAGCCAAATAATGATTAATAAGAAAATAAACAATTAGTACAATGCGGAGCTTGTAGAAATATAGTCACTCTTATTTTTCAGGCGTTTTTTCGGAATAGAAGAATTTCATCATTCTTAATTATTTATTGTACCGAATAATCAATAAGCAAAACGTTTCAGAGAAAGAATCTTACAGAGGTAGGACTCTGAAGGTATAAACCGTTAGACGTGTGTTGCTGCCCGAAGTAAGCTCAGTTTTTCCTTACTTCTTAAGATGATACCCGGTGGTGCAGAAATAGATTTTACTAAAATATTGCTGTCACTGTTGCTCTTACTCCACCGGATATTGAGCGAAAGGGACAATGCATTGACACCTAACTAAAATGGAGGTTTTGTATTCCCCACTTTTCTCCTCCAAAAGTGGACTGATTTTCAATTATTTTTTTTACCAACTACATAAGAAAAAACTATTCTATGTCTGTACGTTTTGCTTTTTTTAAAAAAACATTATCTGGTTTGTATACTGAACATCTTTTGACGGCGTTTAAACCAGTCAATTTTATTGATTTTTGGAAGGTCATAACTTCTATAAAAAGTAACTTATCGAAAAAAACAAAAAGTACCGACACGCTAGTAGTTGATATCTATTGTATGCAAAAACAATACTTTCTCTAGGGTTAAAATCCAGAGAGATAAATAGGGAATACGTTTGTATGGAAAAATCACCGCCGGGTATCCTCTTAAGCAAAAGTTCAAACATTTTCAAATATCTTAATTCATTATTGAAAGGTCTTCTGTAAATTTGAGACATTGGCTGTGTTTATTCATTTATGAAAAATAAGTAAATAATGTAGAAAATGAAACGGAAGTTTTTAATTTAAAATATTAATTTGATACATTGATACTTAAAGTTTGATGCTTCCATGATTATAAAATATTAATATGATACGTCTTTCAAACTTAAAAATCTAAGATTTTAAAAAGAAATTAACTATATAATTCGACAATTGCAAAATGTTTGTAGTTATATATTAAAAAAACTAAGTTCCTATTTTACTAAACTTGCTAAAAATTATACAAAAAACTATCCTACTTATTATTAAAAGTTTTTTTTTTCATTAGCTCCACACAGGAGACCCTGAGGAAAATAATTCGACTAAGGGCGTGTATCATCTTTGGGTATGCTGTGTGGAGGGTCTTTTTCGGAAAAGAAGGAGATAAACTTCTGGGAAGGAAAGGGGTATGAGGGGTGGATAGGAATCTGGTGGTCAGTGTGTCAGGAGTGAAGGACGTATGAATCTGCTGGAGAGATCAAGAGGTCTTCCTCAATCAACCTACCGATCCTACCACGCAGTTAATGGGAAGTACATAGTAACACGGAAGCAGTTGGGAGTCTTGTGCGGTATTCATATTAATTTAAAAAAAACTTTTAAGCGCCAACGGCATTCAGTCCCCCATTAATGTAGTTACCTGCATTTACCCTTCTTTCAATATCTCTATCAGCCTTCCCATCTCTCGTAAACATACTACCCAGATACACAGACTCATTCACCTGCTCCAAGTATTCATCGATCACAACTATATTGCATACTGTTTTCGTACTCTCTCTTTCAAACACCGTGACTTTAAAATTACTTACATTAATCAATAACTCATTCTTCATACATATTTCGTTTATCCTAGACACGAGCGACTGTAGCTCTTTATCGCTTTTTTAAATGACTCGACTCCAAACGATTTTTAAAAGGTTGCGGAAAAGAAATGTTAAAAATAAGAAAATCTCTACTTAATACAGACTCACCACCTGACCAGTAACCCACTAATATCACTGGTTTTCGGACACCGTGTTTATTATGTGACCTATGTTACCTATGAGAAAATTTAAGTTTGATATTTTCATTCCTTTATTTAAAAACAAGCGTTTGATTTCTTTTGATTAAATGCAGAAATTTAATTAAATCTCAGTATGTACGTAACGAATTCTCGTTAAAATATTTGTAGTTTAATAATTACGGCAGACAGATCGAACACCAATTACCACGAAAGACCCAAAATTTCTTTTTTTTTTGTTTAATTATTTATATTTTTACATTTAGATTTGCCTTATATTCATAAAGTTGGGAAAATATTTACAATTCAGGATATATTTTTTCTGCTTCAAAGAAGCTTTGAGTTTACTAGAGAAATAAAGCACTTTTTAAAACAACCACTTTGAAAAGATGCTTCCAAATTACCATAACCTCGCTAAGCATGTTCCCGAATAATTAAAGATCTTTATTTAGGACAGAAATATTTGCGCACATTTAAAATTTTGTCAAAACAAAATGGGAGCAAATGGTAAAAGTGTTAAAATTTATGCAAATAAACAAAGGAACATGATCTTCCATACCATTGGAGTGCCGGATTATAGGAAGATTCAATTTTCTTCCCTTTATCCCGGGATTTGTAGGGATAAGCTGAAGGTACAATAACGGATAATGTATTTACATAATTCATTTAAATATTTTCAAGCTGGGGATAATGAAAACTTGATTATATAATGAAATAAAATGTGAATAGTTGGACATCACTCTAGATTTATAACTGTAGAATTAAATGTTAATGCTTGAATTAGCTATAACCATAACATGCAATTAGTGCAAAGCAGTTAATTGCAATAAGTAAAGATTTTTTTTCCAGATTTTGTTTCAAAGTTCAATTGTACTGAAAATCAATTGAATATGTCGTAAATGGGCACGAATAGTCGAATAATAGAGACATATTTTTATTTAAATTTTATATCGGTTATAACACTATTTATATGATATGTTTTTTAAAACTAAAACTTTTTGTATTCAATAGTATATGAATAATTTTAAATTCTTAAATCATAGATATATATTAAAACTTATTATAATCATTGTTACTCTTTGTGCTATGAATAAAAAAACTTTTCTTCAACATCTATAAGTTTTTCTCGAAATAAAAAATCCAATACACTTTCAATATCATATTAACAATGTGAATCTTTCCATAGTAACATTAATAAAAAATCTGGGTGTTGTTTTCGATAACAAGATGACATTCGTCCCCCACATTGATGCAATCACAAATAAAGCATTTAAATGCCTCGGATTCGTATTGATCGTCCAAAGATCTAATATATATTAACACACTCAAAACGCTGTACATAAAACTAGTCAGAAGCATTATTGAATATAATTCCTCTCTCTGGTCGCCTTTATATAATATACATTCATATAAAATTGAAAGAATACAGCATTTTTAAGGCATATAAATTATAAATTACGCATTCCAATCGAAAATTTAAATTACAATTATTTGATGCAATTACTACCCGAACTATCACAGCGAAGAAAAATCTGTTATGTTTTATTATTATTTAAAATCGTAAACGGATATTTGGATAGCCCTGAACTAGTGAATATGATAAATTATCAAGTACCTAATAATTACAACACTAGACTCCAAGCTCCAATTAATATAGTTGCTTCTCGCACTAATTTTATGTTCAACTCTTGTCTTCCGAGATTGCATCGTGTGGGGAATGAAACCTGCTCCGTAGACATATTTTTTTATAAAAACCTCGCTTCATTTAAAAAGCGTATCTGTATGTAAATAATATGCTACAACCTTAATGCTGTTATTAAGTTATTGTAATTTCAGGTCTTATTATTTCTATATATGCATACATATTTTGCTAAATTGTGTTTTTATTTTTCATGTGTACATACATTGTTATTCTTATTATTTAATTTTCTAAATCTCTTATCTTATATAGAACCAACTTTCTAGTATTTAGCTAATTTGCACTAAATTTTGTTATATTTATATGTGTTGCTTTTTTACAATTGTTATAACTGCTTTTTATACTTAATTACTGTAACCAATGTATAAAATGTTCATGTAAAGGCCCATTAGTGCGTGAATAAATAAATAAATTAGTTTATCAATTTAAAAAATAATAATTAATATTTGACGAGATAAAAGTATGTTTTGGTTTGTTCTCCGTTTGTTCTTTCCAAGCGGAGAAAAAGTTTTGATTTTCCGTTTCTCTTGAAGACTGTGAACTTAAACAGAAACACGGTTTATTTGTTTTAAAACTTGTTTATTATCGACTCACAGCCCTTTTAGAAAGGATTGCATTTCGTTGCCCTAAACGCAATACCAGATCGAATACCTTATTTATACACAATAATCCAAATCAAAATACGTACCAAACCTCTTTGCTCGGCGGTATTTGCAAAACTTATAATGCCCTTAGAGATATTGATATTTTCCACTGTACCCTTGAAAGTTTTAAACTCAAATTAATCTGGCAATGAACTTAAATCAAAAGTATTAATTCTTTGTTATTTATTACTTTTATTAATTTTTTTGTGAAAACTATGAATATTATAACTTTTAATATCTACTTGCTTCCTAATCTATAACCACAACAAAAATGATCATAAATGGAACTTAACATTTTACATTTGGCTTAACTAAATAATATTTATATGTATCGTAAATAAACCCTCAACTCTGTGCAGAAACGGGCGATCCGTTTGATAGATTCTCCCGTCTTAATAAACAGGTTGCAATCTTTAGAGCACAGGCGTTGAGTGGGAATGCTGTCCTTGTTCTACCAGTATTTCAATGGAACATGCTCCGAGGAACTAGCATTATTGATCCCCTCGGCACCGGTGCATAGTCGGAAAACACGCCAAACGCGCGCCCAACATATGTACACGGTTGACATATGTCACATGAGAACGGGTCGTTTCTACGACTCGTTCTTGAGTTCAACAGCTCGGCGGTGGAACGATTTGCCGGCCTCTATATTTCCTCCCTCCTACAACATGGATCTCTCAAGACCCATGTTCACTCCTTCCTTTCCTCAAATAGACCCTCCACACAGCATCTTCACAGATAACATAGGCCCTGTGGGAAATTATTTTCCTTAGGGCCTCCTGTGTGGAGTTAATGTAAAAAAAAAATATATATATATAACTGTACGTTTTAATATCACTAACCGTGTGATAGTTAGTGCCAACAACTTAGGCTATAACTGTAAACAAAATTGACCACAAAAGTACATGTTTAATTCGTCGTCATAAAACAGATTGAGTCAACCATTTAGTGTCAACGAATTTTACCGCAATTTTGTCAATAAAATCGGCTGTTTTCATGGCAAAGTGTATTTATTCCACCAAAACTATGTAAATATAATACAATGGCCCATTCACAACTGAAACAGAGGCATTAGAATTAACATATGATCACATTTGATCCACAGTAATTATTATTGTCTCTTCCCTGCGGGTGACTTTGGTTCCTATTTGAGTTAAGGTTAATATTGAATAAATTCGATAATATTGTTCGCTCACCAATTCACACACGATTAAACAAGCCGAATCTACTTTCAGGAGAGGTCAGCAAACATATTATTCATTTGGGAACATAGTTGTACATATACATGGGACTGTTTGGATAGATAACTGCTCCTGTTAACGTAAGACAGATTAATGTTTTACAGAATTCTATATATTCCAATGACCTTTTAACGATTTTCATAATTGAGAATCAGTGAAAACTACGTAAATTTTTTTTTTGTGTAAGCTAAAACTTGTGAGCTCTGGCGTCGTGTAAATTGGACAACTTTTTTTGTCCAAAATTTAAAGATACACAACTTTCTCATTTGCAAAAAATATTGCAAAAAATATAAAACGCCGTATTGTTCTTTATTTTATATTAGTCAACATAATAACTGATAGACATTTTTTTTTAAAGCCGTTAAAGCTAGCTTAATAACTGAAATCTCGAGCAAGTATTTGTGACTGCGTTGGCATCGCGTCTGGTTCCCACCCGGGCGTCGTGAGTTAAATTATTCTGTTGACTCCATCCTCCAGCCCTCTATAATTACACCAGCAACACTTTCCGCCTGATGGTGGTAGTAGTAAAAGAAGGTATAAATAAATAAATTGGTACCTAAGGTATGAAACTGAAAACTTGAAAATAATATTATGAAATAAAATAACAACTTTGCTTTACACCACTTAATTTAACTGCGACATTACCAATACCATATCATATTGGTTGTGCGGTCCAAAGCGTCGGGTTCAACTCTAGCGTCATAATAATAATAATAATAATTTGATAATTTGTAGAGCGCAGTTTTTGTGAGAAATCACCTCAAGGGCGCTGTACATTTTATTATGACTTCTTAGGCTCTACCTAGAACTATTATTTACAAGTAGATACAGAAAACATACTAACCTGGCACTTCACTTCCGATAATCACACTTTAATTAAAAAGTTTATGCTTGGAGAAGAAGCGACTTTGCACGCGGATGACACTATATTTAAAACATTGGACAGTGCATAATTTTACATCTGCTACACCATCATTTTTCATATTACGTTTATAAGAAGATTATTGCCAAAAATAGAGTTAATAAATTGAAGTTATTTCAAAAGACTTTAGGACTCATTGTACTCACTGCATAGAAGCCGTGTAGAACAAGCCAACTCGACAAAAGGCATACACGATATTACCAAAAATAATTTCAAAAAATTTTCGTGAAAAATAAATAAAATAAAAAGTCACCGGACACCAAAATGTCATATGCATTTTTTAAATCTCCAAATAATGTCAGGAATCACTGGTTCAAGAAAGCCGGGTACGTCACTTAACATCATGTATATTGCTTTCCACAAAAATAAAAAAAGCTAAAAAATTTCAAGGATTATTATATTACCAATCTAAATTCAATCATACCAATTCCGAAACGATACAAGCTCTACAGCCGAATGTTTATAGTTATTTGTTTACGTTGCAGCTATGCTACAGCTGAGGCCAGAGTACATACGGTGCTGGTGCTGGTGCTAGTTGATCGGGGGCAAGCTCCCCAGTGACGAAGTGGACCGCTGCAAACGACCTCGGTACGCCATAAAAGCCAAGTGCTGCCCGCACTCTCGTTTAGTTGATAGTTTAAATGTGTACTACACGGATACGACACTACACTACACACTACACTCCACCAGCGCATTATCGTACAACTAATACCTGCTCCCTACACTAAATACACAATACCATACACAGGGTTGGACTATAATCTAATCAAATTGCATCTGGAAAATTATTAAAAATGTATGTTGACACTTTAAGTTACAGGGTGTAATAGTATGACACAACCTACACTAATTAGCTAATTTTAAGTAAAGGGGAGTTAGAAAATGGGTGAAAAAAAATTACATCAAAGGTAGACGCCATTTTGCAGTGAGGTGAAGTTCTTTTCTATTACTTCTAATTTCTGGGGAAATTATAGCCAATCATGTAGCCCAATGGAGGTCCTGCTACAACGAAAAGTCACACTAGAAAAACTAAAACAAAGAAATGAACGCTGGTATGTATGTGAAAAGTTTTTGAATGAACTGTGAATTTTTCTTTCTTCATTCGTGCTTTTGTAATAATGCTTTAGCAATAAAACAATAATGATTGATGTACTTGAAGTAGGTACATTTCAGCAAAACTAGGCTTGCACAGAAACATGATTTTTCTTTGCTCCAAAAATGTGTAATGTACTAGATACATAAGACTATGAGATAAGAAATTTATGTGTAAAAACTTGTCGTTTGTGTAAAAACATACAGCACATAAATTTTTTTGAAAATAAGTAAGAACTAATAATACCTACCATGTTTTCCTACCGTAACTACTGTCCGAATTCTTAATTTTTTATTAACGTGTTTTTTGTATTGTGTGTCTGTAAATACGGATTTTTGTTATTTATGTAATAATTACACGTAAATAAACTATATATATATGGATAAAATAAATATATTATAATGTACATTTTAAAATAAATACATTTAGATTGCCATTAACTAATCCCAGGTATACCCACGCAATGGCCATGCCTATGCGACATTTTTTAGTATGTATAAGTTAAACATAGAATTTCTTTGTTACTTTTTTTTTTATTCTCCGTATCGTGTTCTTTTCTTTTTTCTTGCTACTTGTCGAGACTTGTTTTTTTATCCTGTAAATAAATGTGTATCTCAAAAAAATTATTAGACTATAATAAATAAAATTAAAAATTGTAATGTATCGCGCAAAATGGCTACGAATTCCCCCCTACTATTAGTACCTACCTTCATTGTTTTTGCCACCTCCCCCATACAGCCGTAGTTTATTACAATTTATATACGCAAGAGGAGAAATAATTACTTCAGTTAAATACATTTCAAATGCACGCCACTGACAGCGTAGATTCGTTGAATTAACGTATTTCTGTGCTTAAAGTGGAAACTATTGGTGGTTAGAAAATATTACAGGAAATATAACTATTGGTTGGTGTCGATTAAACATCATAGAGAGTGACTTTTTTCTAACAAAACTGTATCCCAGGAGTGAGTATTTTTTAAAGTTTTTAAATACAATATTATCGCAGTTACAAAATTTGGAAAAAAAATTTAAAATTTGAAAAAAGTATAACATTAGAGGGGTTCGTAAACCATTGAAAATGAACTATCTAAAGAGTTAACCAATATCAGCCAACGAACTAAATAATTCCGCATTGACCATCGACATTTTCAATGTCACTTAAAGACAGTTCAGCAACTATCTTTTGACACATGTCACAAAATAGTAGAACTGCCCCGTCACTTTTTAATTGGTAATCTTCTCCGTGATATATATAATAATAATAACCGTTTTACAGAGAATACTAAAGATTCATTTTCTACGCTTTCGTAGATGGCGCGCGTATAGTATTTATACTTATAAACGTTTTTTACAAGTTATGCTTTGAAATATTAAGAAAAAAATATTGTTCGCGCAAGTACAGAACAATATAAATATTTATAAATAGTTTTGTCAATTTAAAAAACTCAAATCTTTCAAGAAAGGCTAAAAAATACAATATTGGATTGAATCACCGATGAAATATTGTATTTGTTAGCCTTTCTTTAAAGATTAGAGTTTTTTAATTGACAAAGGTATTTATTAATTTTCATATTGCTTGTATACTTGCGCGAAAAATATTTTTTTCATAATATTTCAAAGCATAACTTGTAAAAGGCTTTTATAAGTAAAAATACTATACTCGCCCCACCCACGAAAGCGTAGAATATGAATTCTTTTGACATTCACCTTAACCGCTTGGGCACATAAGCTTGTTTTCACGACAATTTAAAGTAGGTAGACATAGGAATGACCTATGCCCCGCATCTGAGATATTAAAGACCATTTTTTTGCCGTACCTAATAAAAGCAACTATTATACTCGCCAAGAGATTTGAGCCCATTACATTATGCCATTGGCTTAACAAAGAAAATAATGACATTTTTTTAACTAAGATGGAACCATCCGAAGAACCATCAGGACCGCCTTAAAAGTCTAAACATTTACAAGATGAAGGTTTAAATTAACACGGAAACAGAGTTTCGATAGATATTTAGCATATCGCGGTTTATGCCTAATGACTGTTGGCTGAAAAAAAAATATCAAATGCGTAAAATGATTTTTGAAAACAGTTGTAACGCAAAAAAGCAAAACGAACTTATTTTACTTTTACGTTTCAAAACGACAGATAAATTTGTCATTACCGCAATCGGCGTCAGGCGTGCTAGCTAGCTATATTGATAAAATGATAAAGTAATTAGTTTTTCTATCGATTTTGTTTTGTCTATCAATATGGCCGCGCTAGGTTTACAGAATTTAATATTTTTTTTATACGACAAAAAGGCCTCTTGCATTCCATAATGGAGGGTATGACCGAGGGGGCAATCTCTAGGGGACGCCCACGCCGAGAGTACCTGTAGGACCTGCTGGTGGACACGCGCTGCTCATCATATGCAGACTTCAAAAGAGCCGCACAAGACAGGGAAGAATGGAATAGAAGAATAGAGGAAATTGCTGTAAACCAATCCCAGGATTGAAACCAGAGAGAGAGAGAGGTTTGCTAAATACGGGCAGCCCTGATAATCAGCTCGGTTACCAAGATAATGCATCAAAATAAATAAATCACATTTAAACAAGCAATAATGTATTCATTGAATTGATTGTGCTATGTTTAACTATCTTCGTCCGTAACAGATATCTATTTGCCTCTTGAGTTGATTACAACGTCCTTGGGGTGATTTTTCACAAAAACGGTACCATATAAATCAGCCAAATATTATTATCAGGGTAACAGATTTTTTCATTCATTATCTACACAGTCCTGAAATGTAAAAAGTTGTCTGGTGTTCGAGAGCGTCGCATCGCTACTGAAGATGGACTTGTAGAACGAGGAGAGATAAAAGATTTTTCTCTAACAACAGCCCTATGTATGTTGTAATACAGATTCTACTTTCGATTGAGGGTCAGAAACCCTGGTGTAATTTTTATTTTAACGATATACACTGTTATTTTAAGAATTAGATTATCTATAATGTAAAAATTAATGTTTGTACGTACCTTATGCGCGGCCATACCATCCATCTGATTGCGATTAAACTTTGGGAACATGATGTGCGCATACCCGGGATGGTTATAGGATAGTGAGCTCTGGCGTTATGAAATTATTTCCTATACTATTCATAAGATTGAGATTAAATTTTTTTGAATTGTTGTGAATATGCCCGTGAATATTTCTATACCTGTAATAATCTCTACTGGTGAGCTCTGGCATGAAATTTGCATAAAAAATTAAATAGGTCACGCGAATTGTGGGAAAAATGGGTGTATTTTATGGAGTTAGGCGGAAGAGAAAAAGGGCTGGGAGGAGGGGTATGCGGGAGGGTAAGTTTGGAATTAAGGGAGGGGGTATGAGGTAGAGGGGAAGGCGAAGAAGGTGGAAGCAGAGTGCGTGAGGGGGGGGGGAGGTTCGCGGGAAGGGGAAAAGGACGAGGTAGGGTAAGTAATGTATACTGTATAACCTGTTATACTTAATTACTGTAATCATTATGTAAAATGTTCATGTAAAAGCCCATTAGGGCGTAAATAAATAATAACTAAAAAAACTAACTAACTAACTAACCATCACACACTCCTTGCCTCATTCACATTCACACATCTTCTCATACATACTCTTCTATTATTCTGACTCTTGACGTGGCCTGACTCAAGTATCTGATTCACTTAATCGTGCAACATCTTCCTTGAGTTTTCTCGGTTTCTTCCACCATTCACATTCGCGTCATAAATTCTCTTTACATTCCTTTCTTCATTCAATCGTTCAACATGCCCAAGCCACCTGAGCGTCCCTTTCTTAATCTTATTTATTACGCTCACATCAGCCTTGCATTTTTTTCGGATATGCAGATTCCTCATACGATCATACATGGTTTTACCACACATACGCCTCAGGGATCTCATTTCTACAGTTCTCTCATTTAGTCTACTTTCATCCTTTCTCTGCCAGTTCCATGCTTCACCGCCATACATCAGGGTAGGTACCAGTACTCCTTTGTGGACTGCTAGCTTCGCTAAATAATAAATGAAATAAATAAATAAATAAGAGGAAGAGGAGTCGAAAGGGGAACGGGGACGAATGGGAAACGACACGAAGGGAGAAACAATTTATTTATTTAATTAGCATTGCACCGCATGTCGGATATCAGGTAGTTATTAAATCAATAAATTGTTTATATCAAATTATTTATTGTGTAAAAGTAATTGTGATGAATCTAGGTCAGAGACTAAAGAATAACAAGTGAACTATGTTCGGAATCAATGTACTACGCGAACGGAGAATATATAAGGTGGAGCGCCTGTCAGAGCGCCTGCCTTGTTTTCCTTTTAAACCATTATACCACACGGAGAAATTTTTTATTCTAAAATACGATCATTTTATTCGTAAAAACTGTTAAAAACGGGACTGAAGTTCTTACGAACAAATTAACAGTGTTTCAATGTTTATTGGCGGGAAAGTGTAAGAATAATTTGTTGGTATACGTAATTTCGTATACCAACAAATTATTCTTACACTTTCCCGCCAATAAACATTGAAACACTGTTAGTAAGAACTTCATAAGTAAGAACTTAGTTCGTAAGAACTTCAGTCCCATTTTTAACCGTTTTTACGAATAAAATGATCGTATTTTATAATCTTTTTTAGAATTTTCTCTGTGCATAAGTGCTTAAATTTGATTCCAACCATAACCTCAAAAATTATTGTGTGAAGACGAAGGAAGTCAAACAAGGCGCTCAATTTACGACTGACTCCAGACTTCCAGTGATCTTTATGGGACCGCACACTCTACACACTCCTTTCTTCGATCATCCGCCCTACATGTCAAAACCATACACCTAAGCGCCCCTTAAACAACAAAGAAAAATAATTGTTTGAATAACATCTGATATGAAATTTCAAAAAAAAAGTGGTTTATTGCTGAAAGCATTATTCAAAATGAAATAGAATTTATTGAAATCTATCTGCTGATGTTGCCAAGCGCACAAACGTTAATTCTCCTGATAGTTGCCCCAATTCACACATACATTAAACGAGCGCGTTTCGCTGAGTGCATTTACAATAATTGTCCACATATCAGAGCTGCGTCAGGGCGATAAAGTATCGCCGTAAAATAAATCAGAAAGTGGCCGCAAAGTGACGGCAACACTCGTGATATATTTCCTGCGGGTGCTCTTGATGGGGCGGAGCAATCGATACTTAAGAAATACACTGTAGACTGTGCTGAAAGCTGTTACTTACTTACATGCCACATGCTCCGGCTGGATTCTGCTGTGAAACAAAAGATTTCAAATTCTCGGGAATATGTTGTCGGTGGAGTAAATCCGCCGAACAAAATAATAATACAATGAGGATAAATCAAATGAAATCCCTCTCAGATCTTTGTGGATTGGTGGGATGTTTCATGATTCCTAAACTTTATTATAAATGTTTTTTGAAACTCAATTTTGAAATGAAATTATATTTATTTATTTATTTGTATTTTACGCCCTGCTGGGCTTTTACATGTTATTATTAACAAAGTGGGTACATCTAAATCAACATTACACACAATTCACACAAAAGCAAAAAATAAAATTAAAAAGCAAAGTACATCTAAATAAGCATTACAAACAATTCAAACAAAAGCTAAAAATCAAATTATAAAACTGGATCTAAAACAAAATCCAAAACAGAATTATAAAACAGAATCTAAAACAAAATCCAAAACAAAATCATAAACAAAGTCAAAATCAAATACGAGTTAGATAAAAGCAGGATACCCTACCATGCAAGGTAGAGCAACAACAGAATGGGATAAGTACAATTCGTAGAGTGAGTCAAGGAGAACTATGTGGTATATTCATTTAAATATTATTGATCTTTTTTCCGATAAATATCTTACTACGAGGTGTTTATACTTAATAAATGATGTGTCAAACATATCCGCAACTAATATAAACTAATAAAAAAATATGTAGGTGTATTCAATGTTTTTAATATCTATGTTCATGGTAGTATTACCGAAATTATTTAATTAACTCGTGATAATGGTTCCTTCCTAAACAAGAGTTATTCTCATTTAGGGAGGTATTAATTTACGTCAAGAAACAATTAATAAACTTTTTTGTACCTCATTAGTTTGAGGTTTCATCTATGGCTGCGGACATTGTATTATATGTATGACATCAAAATTGGGGATTAAAAATAAAATAAATTGTAAAAATTATTATAATAATTTTAAAGTAAAAATAAAAATATTTGTAATTTGTTTACAATATTAAAATAATTTGTAACGGTTTTTTACAGTTTAAGAATAAAATAAAAAAAACGTAACTAATATTATAAAAGCCAATTTGTGATTATTTTTTTGTTAGTCCTTCTTTCGCGTCGCAAATTGTGATTTTTTGTATAGGGATAGTTGGAGAACTGAAAAGTGATATAGGCTACTTTTCATATAATATCATGCGAGAGAAAGAATTTTCAACGTGGACGATCATTTTGGACGATCGCACACAGGAAAAAATTGCATAATTAAATACTGGAGTCTGGTCACGTCAACAGTCGGATAATAGAAGACTATTTATTTATGGGATGAAAAATGTGTATATATATAGATAGCATTTTGTGACTATCTATCGTATTTGCCTAACCCTGCGGCGTTGTGGTTGGTTAGTTTGCTGACAATAGCTTGAAATTCATTTTCATCACAAAAGTTATTAATTTTCTAAGTTTACTTACCTATCTACTTTAAAACCATTTATGTACATGCATTAATTGTTACAACGTCGGTAACGGGTTTCGCGTAAGGTCTCGGTAAAACCATTCAGTCCCGTTAATGGATGCCGGATGTCCAGAGAATTTACACGAGTAACGCTAAAATGTGTAACTAGTTTGCGCATCTCGCATCAATTTATCAGAATCTATCTCCGGGCATTCAGCATATTGAGGAAAATTCAAAAGCCATTAAGCGCCAGCGTTACATTCCCCAACGGAGGGCTTGATTCGCCCACCAGCCACCAGCTGAATAGCATAAAGCGGTATTCAATGAATATGCACTTTGAACACGTTAATTGGAAGTACAGTTATAATCTAACTGATTGTACTAAAAACGTTGAACTCGATGAAACAAAAGTTGGAAACATGAAATTGGTTGAAATCATATTTAAAAGCTATTTTACGTTTACCGAAGTCCCCGAAGTCAATTACTCTTTTTTTTCGTTATGATTAATAGAGACCTCAAAATTTCACGTTTGCGATAACGATATTTTTTTAATTTCTCAAGCATAATGCGATATTCGCACTTTTGGAGCAAACACCGCAAATAAGAAATAAATATTATACATTCCAAATATTTACTTGTCTATAGCTAGAATTTTTTTTTCAGAGATTAAATTGTCATGAAATTGGTACTTAAATAAGAATAAGAAACACAACACTCTATCGCCAATCTTTTTCCTACAAAATACAATAACATCACATCAATTTTGTTACAAAAATCACTGTTTTTATTGGAAAATTATGGCTTTACGCAAAAGTTCCACAAAAAATAACGCTAAATAAATAAACTTTTGTCTCAAATAATGCGAATTTAGCTAAAAAATAACAGAAATTTTAAGTTTCCTTGTAATGAGTGCCTAATTTCTAATAAATCATTTTTAATGACATATTTTTGTGTAGCTAAAAAATTGAATCCATTTAGAAAGTTTGGAGACAAAAACGTTGCCAGAACGCTATTTCATGCTCATGTTTTGACAACTTCTACTGGTTGTGAAGCAAAAAAAAGGTCAGATACGTTTTTAGATTTTCACGGCCAAAAGCATTTTCGTTGTTTGTTATTGGGGTGTTATGCCGTGTTGTGCTACCTCCTTCTTTAGCCGACGTTTCGGACAGCGTTGCAGTGTCCATCATCAGGGCAGATCCGGCAGATCCGACGAAGTCGTTTGAAATGGATTTAGCCGTATTTGGTGACCAGATCTGAATAGCCAGGTACTTCCTCATCACTTAAATGCAAACGCTTTCGTTTTGACGTTTTGACCAAAAATGCAACGGATATAAAGGCGCATTGAATTATTTTACGATCCTTTCGTGTGGTTTGGGAAAGATGGGAGTGGAAAATTTGCAACAGGGTGAATAATTTTGAAAAAAGAGGGTAACAAAGGATGTTCAATAATTTTTTTTTCTTCATCAGACTTTATGTCCGGGTTAAATTTTTCCCACAGGAAAAACTTAATCCTTTCACAAACTTTTCCACAAATGATCATTTAGTAAATTCACGCTATGCAAGTGTATTATATAACTATAATTAATACAAAACAATACAAGAACGACATGTGAATGGGAAAATAATTCACCGACTCCAGATATTTTCATATCAGAGGGTTCGGCTCGGTGGAACTCCTAACTGGACCGATAAATCCTACTGATCCCTCAATATAAATATTTAAAAAATATATCATAATCCTATATGTACTTAAAATGACTAATTTTTGCATTTTTATGTATAAATTCTTTGACAAATCTAATAGGCCTAAATTTTTAATGAGAGAGCTATGTATAGTAGCCGAAATAATAATTGGTAAAAATATAATTAACATAAAATTTATTTTAAATATAAATAATATTTAAAATAAATTTAAACTTACCTGAATTAAATTTGATGATGTTATTATTAATTTCGGAAAGTATTTTTACTAAACAGTTGTCATTATAATAAATTAAAAATAATAATAACATTTTACGTGGTTTACTTTAAATTAGCAAATATATTAATTGGAGTTCTACGAATAAAACACAATAACAATAAATAATTCAATTTCAATGCTAATATTAACTTAAGTATTTGTGATTTTCACCAAAGTTATCAAGAATTGAAAGCACTCCAATCAATGATGTTAGATAACTGAAACGTTGTTGAATCCAAAGTTGTTTAATTTTTCCCTCAAGCTTTAAAACTTAGGTGAGTTTTTCGGTCCTTTTGTTTTATTGTTTATCGGTTTTAACCGATTTTGTATTGCACATTTTTTTAAATTTTGCAGGATACCTACATTCTATTAATAATTTCTTCAGTGATCAGAAATTACGAGCTTAAATTTTTTTATTATTATTATTATTTTATACAATTAGTTATTTCCACACACTGATATTCTTGTTTTACAATTTAATTAAATTAGGTAATGAAAAAATAATATATAATACTGGCATTATAACTAGCTCTCTCATTAAAAATTTAGGAGTGATTTGTCAAAGAATTTGTATAAAATGCAAAAATCAGTCATTTTAAATACATGTAGGATTACGAAAGATTTTTTTAATACCTATATTGAGGGATCAGTAGGTTTTATCGGTCAAATTAGGAATTCCACCGAGCCGAACCCTCTGATATAAAAATATCTGGAATCGGTGAATTATTTTCCCATTTAATTAAATAGTCTGGAAGGTTAACATGTTGTTCTTGTATTGTTTTGTATTAATTATACTTATATAATACACTTGCATAGCGTGGATTTACTAGATGATCATTTTTATGGAAAAGTGTGTGAAACGGTTTAGTTTTTCCTATAGGGAAAACTAAACCCGGACCTAAAGGTCTGATGCGTAAAATAAATATTTAATTTTTTGGGTACCGTTATATATAATGTAGTGTGTATTGATGTGGTATTATATATTACAAATGTTTTATTTTTTTATGATGTAATTTTTTTGTTCTTTAATATATACTTTAATTTTGAATGTGAAATGTTTTTTGTTTCCCTAATTTTTTATCGTTTAAAGATTGTTGAACGCTTTTATTATTATTATTTGTGGTGTATTTTTCCGAAGCGTGTATTATCTTCGGAGTTTTTAGGTTTTTGTGGGTAGTAATAGTCGCTTGATGTCAAACACCCCATACTCTTTGACGTCAAATGATGAGTTCTTAATTTTTCTTGCATACTTATTACAACGACTTATTGACGGCCGGCGTAGTCAAGCGGTAGGGCGTTGGACTGCCATTCGCAAGGTCGCGGGTTCGAACCCGGCATGCGCAAATAAATTTTATTTAATTGATTTTTATTATTTCACAATTAATTATTTAAAATAGTATATAGTATATTTGCGGCACGTTCCAGAGTGAAAAATACTCTTAGTATCACCTCGGTGTAAGACCACCATTCAGAATTGAAACGTTGCTTGAAATGGCTTTAGCCGTGTTTAGTGACTAGATCTGAGTAGCCAGGTAATTCCCCGCCTTCCTCTTCCTTGCCTCCTTCCCTTTCCCACTTAACTTCAGCATCATAACATACCCCAATTGGAGATGCCATAGTCTCACTGGCTCCAGATGGGAGCAGTTGGGATTCTTATGAGGTAAAAAAAAAAACGAAATTACATTTTTTTCTGACACTTCAAACAGTTTAGAGCAGGTGTGCTAGCACGGTCGCTCGATATGAAGTTACCGACCGATTGTCGGTAACTTTTCATCGTTCCCTAGGACAACTGCAGATCTCAAACGTACAAACGACAGTTGATATCGAATATATTAAGGACACTTAGTCAATGTGAACTGTCATCTATTCGTTTGCGATCTGCAGTTGTCGTAGGGAACGATGAGAAGTTACCGATAGTTATCCTACCGATCGTTATAGAGCAAGCGTGCTAGGGCCTCAGGTACCTCAATTAGCAACTGACGATCGCATTAAATATTACGTTTTAATACTGAAAGAAAAAAAATATGGTTTCACTATTTCTACGAAATATCCTACCTACAGCAAACTTTATTTTTAAGATTATGCGCAAAAATTTTCCGGTAGCAACAATCGAAGTAATACTGAATGCTAGATGAAATGAATACCTATATTCCTACATATCAAGAAGTTTACACTGAATAAGTAGAAATTTTTTATCTTCTACTAATCTTAATGTGTAATATGGAGTTTGAATTATAGAAAATGTTTTTATTGTTATCAAGTCTAATTTGTAGGACACCATTTTAATTTGTATTAAATAAATTATATTTCACGTAATAATAATTGCGTATCAGAACTTCTTAATAAATAAACTGTTTTTATAAATTAAATAATAATACTAACAAAAAAATTTTTAAAATATGTATATTTTAAATCTAGAAATTTTGTTTCTTAATTATTACCTTCGCATTGAAATGTGTATTTGCGGAACTCTTTGTGACCTTCTATGAACGATTGATATATTTTTCAAATAATAATTTATATAGTTAATACAAATGATTATGTATTTCAACGGTAATTCCGCGTTGCGGTAATTTTTTAAATTATTTTTTTTATATTAACTCCACCCTGAGGAAAATAATTTCCCTATATCATCTTTGAAGATGCTGGGTCGAGGGTCTTTTTGGGAAGGTCTTAAAGAGACCCATGTTGTAGGAAGGAAGAAACACAGAGGCCGGCAAATCGTTCCACAGCCGAGCTGTTGAACTCAAGAAGAGTCATATAAGCGACCCGTTCTCATGTGATGAATGTCAACCGTGTACACGGAGAAAAATGTTATTCGAAAAAACGATAATTTCAATAGTAAAAACGCTTAAAAACGGGACTAAAGTTCTTACGAACAAATTAACAGTGTTTCAATGTTTATTGGCTGGGGAACATGTTAGAATAATTTGTTGGTATACGTAATTTCGTACTTATACCAACAAATTATTCTTTCATTTTCCCGCCAGTAAACATTGAAACACTGTTAATTTGTTCTTAAGATCTTCAGTCCCGTTTTTAACCATTTTTACTATTAAAATGATCGTTTTTCGAATAACTTTTTTTTCTCCGTGTAATAAGTATTTTTTAGAAAATTAACACAACATATCAGAATTTTTACATTGCGGCCTTGGGGTGATAATTATATAAGAATACTGATATATGATATATTATAGTGATATTTTTTCTGTTTAATTACTCTGCTGTTTTATAATGTTTAAATCGTTACAAAAAATATTTTTTTTTTAATTTGCATTGTCAATATCGCCCAGGATTCTCAACTGCTCCCATCTGAAGCCATTGAGACTATAACTTCCTTAATTGAGGTGTGTTGTGAGGCTGAATGTAGTAGGGAGGGGAAGGAGATGGGGAACAGGAAGGTGAGGGAGTACCTGGCACCGAACACGGCCATTTCAACAACTTTTCAATTCTGAATGGTGGTCTTACACCAGGGCGATACTGAGACTATCTTCCAATCCATTCATGAATCAAATACTGCGAGTAAAATAAAACCAACATACATTTCGAAAATTACGATTTTATCAATACATAATAATTCAATCTTTTTTTAAGAGATTTGATTGGTTCTGAAAAAAAATACCAGGTTTCCAATATGACGTTGTAATCTCGGACAGATACGTTTATACACACGTAATAACCTAAAGGTACCTCCCATTTTTGCTAGTCATTTCCATAGTCGAAGTGTGTACACAAGATATATGCAAATAGTATTATTGACTCGTTTTGTAAATCTTTTGTCAATAAGTTAATGAATATTATTGGTCATAGATGCGAGGTGTTTCTTATAATTATTGGTCAACATTATGACGCATTAATTTAGCCTTCGTAACCAACGATATACTTCCTTTGATAAAAATGAGTTCTAACAGCAGCGAAAACAAAATTCTGCACGCAAAATATAATTCAGAAATACCAGTAGTTTCATATATCCGTGATTTGAAAATGGCGAGCGTTTTCAAAAAGAGAAATATATTCAAAAACTTTTTTCGTAACATAGTTTTAAGTGAATAATAATAAATCGGCTAAATATTTTGTAAAAACTCAATTAATTGACTTGATGAAACTGTACTAGTTGTTTTACAAAATTTTAAGATTTCAAAAATTAAATTTTCAAGTTTTGTAAAGGTTTTATTAAAGTTCTGTTGTTATATATATAAATATTCTGAACGACAGACTAAGGAAACTAACATATATATTTAGATGTTTAAGAGATATTTTAAACGAAAAATTACTTAGAACCACATACTTCGCATTCTGTCAATCAATTATTCAATACGCCATTATAGGATGGGGCGGTACTTATAAAAATCAAATACGAACAATTTACATATCACAAAAACTAATAATAAAAACCATTTTAAAAAAACCCTATTCATATTCATATTCGAAGAATTTAAGGTCAGAAAATTAAGTGAATTATACTTTTACCATGCAACATTACAAATTTACAAAGATAATATTCAAAATAAAACTGCACCCTTTAAAAATAACAAAAATCTTAGACAAACATCAATACTTCCTACTCCAAAATGTAAAAAAACAATAGGACAATTAAATCATAAATATCTCGGAGTAAAATTCTTTAATTCATTACCAGAAAATATTAGAAACATGAATACCAATTTAAAAAAATTTAAAACTCACCTTAAAAAGCACACTCAAAACCTGAACACAAATAAAAACTATATAATAACACCCCTCCCCCCCTTCCCCCATACACACAAGCCCTGCTTTTTATGGGGGTACATCAAACATATATATTATATAATTAATTAGTGTATAAAATGTATTTGTAATTTATGTATCTTTTTTGAATTATTAATAAAAAAAATTAAAAATAAAATATCATTATTTAACTAATAAATTGTTTCATGTAACTGACATACTATCATAACTTGAATATAACTTTCAAAGAACTTGAAAATTAACTTTTAAATTCAATTGTTAAAATTCTTAGAACTTGGTTCATTTGTGAAAAACCATTTTGATTTTTTTTTAAATAGTTTTTGAAAAGCTTAGTAATAATATTGAAATAGGGAAACATAAAGTTTACTTTTAATTTAACTGGGCGCCTACTCATATATCAAAATAAAATAATAATGGCTATTTTACTTCAGGTACCTACCTACTCCCAGTTTCACTTTTATATAGATATGGGTATATACGAGTAGATATTTCACTTTGAAAAATTAAAAAATTTTAACCAGAAAAATTATCATTTAGTATTACAAATAGGTACAGCAGGTTAATAAATATTAATTTTTGAAAATTTGAATTGGCCATTTCGTATCTATATATAGTTTTAGTTGGATATTTCTCATTGTGGAGAGGCTCCTCAATGTTGTCGATTGTCTAATTTATTAGACGGATTGTTCATTTTAGCACAGAACCCATAGATAGATGGTGACCAAACTCTATAGTCGGAAAATTTCCAAAACATTATTTAACTCAATATGCAGTATGTTGAGTCATTTTTACGATTTTCGGTTAAAACCAAAACAACATTTTTAATGATGTCCCTGTATTTATTTTTAGAGCATATTTTATTTAGCTATAATTTGATATCTATTCTAAAACTACTATAATAATATTCTATTACCTATTTACTAAAATTTGGACTTCGCAACATTTATACATAACCCGCAAGACTTTTTGATTTCTTAACATTCAAAGGGAGTTCATTAAACATTTTAAAACCTTTATAATAAATATTGTTTTATGTTCAAGATAAACTTTTTTTAGGAAGCCTGAAATCGTTGTAAAACTGTACTATTGATTGTAACATTATTCAATATCTAATCTGGTGACATATTATTTTTTAACTTATAAATAAATACTACGGTATTATTGACTAAGCATAGATACACACTTGAGATATTGAGTTGGCTTTGCGTGGCTTTTATCCTAGTATATCTGCTACTGTACAATACAGACCTTAGGCCTCTGAATCATTTGAGTCCACAAACAAGATTTTTTTATACCGCTTCAAACATAAGTCTTGTTTTATGAAGGATGATAGCATTCGGTCAAAAGTTCAAGTATCAAGTAACATGGGTTCAGAAAAAGATATTAATAAGTTAGTTCAATTATTGTACTTTCCCGTTTCTTCATAAATTCATAGGCAATGCAAAAGTTGGGATAGGTAGTACATTTTTAGACAGGGTTGTAACATAAAAATTCTACATCGCACAGAGCAATTCAATCGTGGTACTTTATTATTAGAATGTTACTTAAAACATTTGTACTAACGTTATATTTTACTTTTTAGATTTCCGGAAACAGCATTTTCAAAATCTCCTGGTCAAAATTTAAAAACACTGAAATGGTACTTTTTGTATCTGGAATTTATAAATAATGAAATAGATAAAACCATATTTTTCTGACCGCATTTAATCGTGAGCTATGGAATTTATAATATCATTTTTACTTTTAAAATTATCTTCAAGTAAATTATACAAGATGCATTAATATTGTTAATTGAGGTTGATTTAAATGTTCATAATTGTTCATATAAATATTTTACGTTTAACACAAGCAAAAATATTTATTAAAGAGTTTTTACTGAGTATAGAGAATTCCTACTCGACCTTTTGCATTTCGACTATCTGTAAATTTGATTTCACTTTCCGTTTCCATTTGAAGATTATGGCTGTATTGGATATTGTATTTTTATCCTGCCAGAGTTAGCAAGAGATTGATCCTCCTGCGAGCCGTCAAATCGAAATAATCAATATTATGGTACCTACTTGCCTGAAGAATGTTTGAAAATGAATTTTCATTGAGATAGAGATGTTTCTTTAGACAAATTGCTAAAATCCTTATTATTATTTTTTACGTAATTTATTATATGGTTTATAATTAAGTACGTACCTAATTTCAAATTATGATTTCAGAAGAAATTTTGTTTTACATTTATTAAATAAGATAAAAATTTAGCGATTTGGAGTTACATCCCTATCACTACGTGTGATGCACATCACTATAGCATACCACGTGATTTCCAGGACCGGCCGAGGGCTGCGCTACGAGCCGTGCGCTGAAGTTCGGTTTGAAATTTCTTCAACACATCACCTTGGAGCAGAGACGGATGGAAACTGCCGGAATCAGGGATCCTCAAGACAAGACGTAATGTAGATTTAGATTCATTTTAAATTATGGTTTATCATTTTATTTTTTACTCTTATGTTTTCTTGTTCATTAAAAAACAAGATGGCGCTGGGCACAATATTAGAATGATTGAAATTCAGTAATTGTGGAATAAAATTGTGATATCAATATACAGATTATAGCTTCATTTAATTCTTCGATTACATTCCTTTGAGTCTCATGCTGATTTTTTTCAAATTGCCAGCCTTTTATAATAAACTCTGACATATTAATCTAATACGTGTTTCAATTCTGATTTTTGTGGTATTCCCTCTTGTTCAGGATCATAATTTCAGCTACACACATCAATCACTATTAATCTTAATTCAACCAAGTAACATGAACATTAATATTTTTATCAGTAAACTCTCTTATATATTAATTTGGTGCATATAAACATAAATAATATTTGGTACAAAATAAGAAACATAATTTTTTTAACGCGATGTCTACTGTTCACAGATTCGTTCTATCTACGTAAAATACACATAGGTATATAATACCTAGATAATTTTACTTTCCAAATGAATACATTTGTTTAAACCATTTAATGATCCATTTGTACCTACTTTTTAGGAAGTTTTTACACCAATTCAAAAAATCTGATGTGATTAATATTTACAATTTACTTCCTTAAAAAATCATTTTATTGTAGTCAAGTAAAATTTTGAAATCTAATACGAATCGTTTTCCTATCCCTGCTTAGATGACAAGTTGTTTGAGAAACGGAATCTATGATCGCGTATATAAGACCAAGTTCGCCCTATTCCGATCACTCTACAGGTATCAGACTCGCAATCGCAATCACCAAGTTGCATTCAGATTTCAAAAAAAATTAATCATGAAGATCTCCACCGTAGCTCTATTGTGCGCTTGTTTAGTATCTGTGTGCTATGGTCAGGGTTTTAACAGGCCAGAAGCTAACGGAGTGGCTGCAACTCTTCAGGGCATTGCTGCATTTTTCGGACCCAACGCGGCAGGGCCCGCTAACCCGGGCAACGCCGGGGTTGCTAACCTGCTCAACAGTATTGGAACGGGGGTAGGAGGAATTATTGACAATGTTCCTAGTCAGCAAGGAAGATATAGAAAATGATTTTAGCCCGGTAAGTCAATACATTTTGGCCATTTATTTATTATACCTACATTCATAATTAATTCTGTTCTAGTAATATAACCGTTAAACATTGTTTTTTCAAAATGTCTTTCATAATAATTAGTCTTTGTAACACCTTTATACAGGGCTTCCTTTTTTTTATGGGCTTACCCATACTGAATTAATGACTGGACTTAGCGCGTAAAATACTTTTTTTTTAAGTTATCTAACTTTAAGGATCTTTCTTTTTCTAATTTAGACATTAATCATACTTTCAATACTAGCTTTATTTACACTTTACTTCCAGAACTACATACTTTTACCAATAGACAAAATATGCCTTTATTTTTTTCTAATTTTGACAAAACCATATTTTCAATACTAGCTCTTATTTACACGTTATTATATAACTTCCAGAACTACACGCTTTTTTTAGTAGGCAATAGATGCCTTTACTTTTTTCTAATTTTGACAAAACCATACTTTCAATACTAGCTCTTATTTACACGTTATTTTATTACTTCTAGAACTACACACTTTTTCCAGTAGGCAATAGATGCCTTTACTTTTTTCTAATTTTGACAAAACCATACTTTCTATACTAGCTTTTATTTACACGTTATTATATTACTTCCAGAACTACACGCTTTTTCCAATAGGCAATTGATGCCTTTACTTTTTTCTTATTTTGACAAAACCATACTTTCAATACTAGCTCTTATTTAAACGTTATTATATTACTTCCAGAACTACATGCTTTTTCCAGTAGGCAATAGATGCCTTTACTTTTTTCTAATTTTGACAAAACCATACTTTCCATACTAGCTCTTATTTACACGTTATTATATTATATTATATTCCAGAACTACACGTTTTTCCAGTAGGCAATTGATGCCTTTACTTTTTTCTAATTTTGACAAAACCATACTTTTAATACTAGCTCTTATTTACACGTTATTATATTACTTCCAGAACTCCACACTTTTTCCAATAGGCAATGCATTTACTTTTTTCTAATTTTGACAAAACCATTCTTTCTCTGATAGCTCTTTTTTACACGTTATTTTATTATATTATATTCCAGAACTACACGTTTTTCCAGTAGGCAATTGATGGCTTTACTTTTTTCTAATTTTGACAAAACCATACTTTCAATACTAGCTCTTATTTACACGTTATTATATTACTTCCAGAACTCCACACTTTTTCCAATAGGCAATGCCTTTACTTTTTTTCTAATTTTTACAAAACCATACTTTCTCTACTAGCTCTTTTTTACACGTTATTTTATTACTTCTAGAACTACACACTTTTTCCAATAGGCAATGCCTTTACTTTTTTCTAATTTTGACAAAACCATACTTTCTATACTAGCTCTTATTTACACCTTATTATATTACTTCCAGAACTACACGCTTTTTCCAGTAGGCAATAGATGCCTTTACTCTTTTCTAATTTTGACAAAACCATACATTCCATACTAGCTCTTATTTACACGTTATTATATTACTTCCAGAACTACACCGCTTTTTCCAGTAGGCAATAGATGCCTTTACTTTTTTCTAACTTTGACAAAACCATACTTTTTGTACTAGCTCTTATTTACACGTTATTATATTACTTCCAGAACTACATACTTTTTCCAATAGGCAATAGATGCCTTTACTTGTTAATCTTCTTCGTGTATATTTACACGACCTACTTTCTTAATATTGTTAGGACTGACATTAATTACAACATAATAATTAATAATGTTTGCGTCAACTGGTTTCTTACTTATTTATGTTTTCTATTTTTTATGTTTTCTTTTGTATCCCACGAAGCATATCATAAGGTTATATAGAAATTTCTAGGTATTCAATAATCAGTTCAACCGTATGTAATGTGTAAAATCTCAATAAAATGAGTTATTGTTTCTTTTAGTCTTATTATTAAGGCAAGCTTCAATATTTAAGGTAACGTTGTTTTTTTTTTTGTTCTCGTCTTATTTCAGTACATCCATGAGTTTTTGTTAGTTTTTCGGATTCAAAGTCACATTTCTCATTATTTCTTGTCCCTTGCCTGTGTTGCAAGCTGTGTTTCCAATGATTGTCAAGAGTTGATGTTAAGTTATATTACATTGGTAATTGGTTATATTTTGGGTAGCGGGTCGGGTACCGCCGTCTCAGGAACCATTTATTGGGTGACCTACACCTCTGCCACAGGTTACCCCAATTGGTTCGCTACATTTGGTGAATTAGCAAAGGTGCATGGGTTCATATGGTAAGGTTTGTGTCAATCTTGGCGGCGGATGCGTTTTCACACCAGCTGCGTGGCCGTGGCCCGATCGAGAGAGACTGGTTGAGGTAGACCTTTTGATCACTCGAGCAGTACTCTCCCGGAATATCGCCTTGCACCGCAGAGGGAAGGTTGTATTTATAAGTTCGTTACTCTTGGACACACTGGCTCCCAGATTCCGATACACCACTCATACCTGTTTCCTTCCCAGAATTTCCTTTCATCTCTTTTTTTTAAATACCCCCCACACAGCATCCTCACGGATGACATTGACTCTGAGGGGAATAATTTTTCTCGGGGCTGCCTTTGTGGATCTAATGTAAATGGATCTAATGTTTGATAAATTTGTTTATTCATTCAGTATACTTACTTTTTTTTAAACTTTATTTTTTTCCATTTCTTTATACATATTATAATAACAAACAGTAGATATATAATAACATAATATATAATAACAAATAGTATATAATAACATAATATATAATAAAAATAGTATATAATAACAAATAGTATATAATAACATAATATACAATAACAAATAGTATAAACAAGAAATGAAAACCCACTAAGGCACTGCCTGAGTGTGGGTAATATAAAAACAAATACTATATTGCCAATAAAGTATAAAATGGACTTATAAAACATATAAATATAAAAAAGTTAACATTACATAAGCAGAATAAGTGAAAAAGTTTTTGTTGGTTATTTTTTGTTGTTTTTAGTTATTATAAAAAATAAAGACAAAACATATTGCACTAAACATATTGAACATACTAACATATTGGACATACTAATTAAAAACATATTAAACTAAACATACTAAACATATAGTAGTACAAACATATTGTGCTACTTTTATAAAAAATAAGGAGAAAACATATTGTACCAAGAGTTTAGAAAGTTACAGAAAGTGTGTTGTAGAAAGATTGATAAATTTATAGAAAGGCGTTTCATTATCTGCATCATTCAGCCATTATTTTACCTCTTTTACATATTATTATTTTAACATTTTATTTATCATTTGAGTTTGTAGTGGTAGAAGATTAATGGTAGATTCAGACTGGGTCGACGTACGTATGCACCGCTACGCCTAACAATATCTGGGCTACTTAGCAACCATAAATTTTTAATGAAAATTTATGTTTTATAATCACATTGGCCACACGCATCGCGACGTGCGATGTCTGTGGCCATTTTCATAGAAAATGTATGGTTGCTAAGCATTGTTTGGCGTAGCGATGCGTACGTACGTCGACCCAGTCTTAATCTACCCTAAATGTACGAGGACCAATAAAAGATTCTATTACAACACAAATTTCAAATCATATAATCATATAACCAAATATATCAATAAGTAATCTAGTCAACACAGTTTTCAGAATTTAAAATGTAGTTAAATTAATGTCATTAAAAAATAATTCCGAGAACGTGTTTCGTGACAAAAATACCTCAGTTTTTCTATTTATTTAAGGTTTTACAAACTAAAATATATATTATATTTTTTTACACACTTATTTTGTTTAGACATTATTAAAAAATCATAAATATTTATTATCAAAAAATACTTACAAGAAGTACACGATATTTAATAATATACCATCGTGCGTTTTGAGCATTTTTATCGCTTACTTCAATGTAGGTATATATTAAAGCAAGTTTTGAATGAAATAAATCGATAATAAATTTTAATTTTAAAAAACGATCTTTATCGTTGGAACCTCCGTGTACAGTTTTTTTAAACTTTTATTCTCAGCCGCTCGCCAATCGCTCTTAAGAAGGTGGCAAAGCAGATGCTAGAACTTTGCCTGTTTTCCACTCCATAATACTTAAAATGTTATTAACACACTTAATTATTCTTGGCAAATATAGTTAAAGATTTTTTTCAGGCTGTGTAGTATTTGTCTTTCATTAGAAGTAAAGTGGTTATTTTTTAAAATATGTTAACATACTTAAATACACAAACGAAATCAGCATATCATATAATGACAGGCCATAAGGCCACACATATTTGCAGTGTATAATATTATTTTTATGAATTGGAAAATTTATGAAAAAAACAACAACATTTAGTCATCAGTAACTGAAAAAGTGATCATTCCTTCTTCCTATTAGTAGATATAAAGGCTGTTAAGGGTCGTACTTGACTTACTTTAACCAGTGATTCCTGACATTATTTGGATTAAATATTTGAATAAAATTTGGATCTCCGGTGACATTTTCGTCTACCATTAACGTCCATGTTTATTTTTGATGTTATGATGTAAGAATTTAACTAAAAAATCAAAATATGAATTTAAGGTATCTTTTTCTTGCAAACAAAAATGTTTTTTTTTTTACATATGTGATATGTTTGCTGGATAGTGTGAATTATGTTTTAATGAGAGTTTATATATTGTTTCAGGTTTCTTGAACTTCAGCGAGGACGAAATTATCATTCACATCACAATTTACATAATTAAATAATTATAAGAGAAGATTTGTTTGATTCTGTACCTAACAACAATATATTGTAATAAAAAATACAATTTGGTGTTTATTTTTATTCGAAACAATAAAATTAATTGCACTTACCTCTGGCGATAAAAATGTTATACATATTTTCAGTAGTTTTGATTTAATTTTATTTGATGATTTTTCACATTTTGACCGTTCTAGAACGGGAGAGCTTTCTAGTTGGACAGTCAAATCTTCCTTAAACTGTAAATTTATGTATTTTTATAACAAATAAATAAAATAATAAAAATTTATTATTATATCTCTGATAATGGGTTATACAGAGTGTCCGGGGGTAAAGTGCGTTAACTTCGGGGGATGATTCTACATGATTTTAAGTTTGCAAGATAATTTTTATAATTAAATTCTATAAATATTTTTTTCGGAGATCAGAAATAGCGAGCTTTACATATTTTTATTATTATTATTTTATAATAATAACTTTATATATTTAAACATAATATTTGATAATGTGGGCATTACTGGGTTCTTTCCCAATACTGAGATTCCTGTTAACAATTAATTTAAAAAATATATATATTTTATAAAAAGAAAATAAGATATAACAAATTGAAATAAAATAAAATAAATCTGAGACGAAATAAAATAGAATTCCGCATTTGGGAAATGATTTTTTTTTGTATATAATGTAGTGTGTATTCATATGGTATTGCGTATTGCATAGGTATATTTTATTATTTTACGATATAATTTTTTATCCTTTAATCTTGTAACTGAAATGTGTTTTGTTTCCCTATTTTTTTTATCGTGTGTCAGATGGTTGTAGTAGTAGTTGCTTGATGCCAAATGATGACAGATTGAGTTCTTTACTTTTCTTGCATATTACTTATTACGATCAAATTACATTTTTTCTGAAAACAATTTGGCGCTATTTTGTAAGAGGCCAAAAATATTCCGGCTTTGCAATAAAATCCAAATAAGTGGAATATTTGTTAACGTATTCGAAAACTAAAAACTGTTTTCGAAAGGTGATGAAATGGGATTTAAAATTTTACTTATTTAAAAATATATACTTATTTATTAGAAATAAGTAAATATTTGTTTAAATAAAAAAATTTTTGGATGAAAACTTTAAAATGTTTTAAAAATGGGTCACGGCCAAAAGCATTTTCGTTGTTTGTTTTTGGGGTGTTATGCCGTGTTGTGCTACCTCCTTCTTTAGCCGACGTTTCGGACAGCGTTGCAGTGTCCATCATCAGGGCAGATCCGTCGATGGATCTGCCGGATCTGCCCTGATGATGGACACTGCAACGCTGTCCGAAACGTCAGCTAAAGAAGGAGGTAGCATAACACGGCATAACACCCCAAAAAAAAACAACGAAAATATACAGATTTCATTAGACAAATGAATTATAAACGTTACTGTCACCTCACTTTTTTGTCATTTCATGTAAAAAAATCTTAAAAAATTCACAAAGTTTCAAAATTTTTATTTTTACAACAATTTCTATTAGACCTATGTGAGCTGGGACAAATATGGTCTCCTATGATTAAACGGGTTTTAATTAGGAACTGACGATCAACACACCAGGGCTGCCACTATCCACGCGAGGGCGTTGTAATCGTCGTCGAAAGTACGTACATCGGTCGACGCTGTTATTCCCGTGTCTCGTCGATAGTACATACTTGGACGCCAAACGTCAAAAATCATTCCACTCGAACAACGAGTGGTCCCCACAACACTCATCCCAAACTGTCAAAGTCTAGTACATCACATCCTAATCTAAGGTCGATTTGCGCTCTCCGAAGGAGAAGCATTATAATATATTCATTATTACCACCCTTGTGGGCTGTTACACGAAAATTTTACGAATGGTTTATAGTAATTAAGTATTATAACAAGATAAATGCATTTATAGTAATTGTAAGAAAACAACGCATTTGTATAAATATATATAAAAATTTTGTGCAAATTAGCAGAATACTAATACGATGATTGAATATAATGTAAGCCTAAAATAGTAAGAAAAGAAAATATAACATAAAAAGTAATAACAATAATAATACTGTTTTAATAATAATAATAATATATTTTTATCAATTTTAATTTGTAAGACTCCATTTTTATTTGTATTTATTAAATTAAATTTCTCGTATTAATAATTACTTCTCAAATTGTTTTTATAACTTAAATGATAATACTATTGAATTAATCGCAATGAAATGTGTATTTGGGGAACTCTTTGTGAACTTCTGTAAACGATTAATATATTTTTCAGATAATAATTTATATCGGTAATACAAATGATTGGGTATTTCCAACGGTTCTTCCGCATCCAGAAAACAATGTTCACTTTGTCCCACTTACAAAGTATTTACATTATCGAATGTTGTTTTTTTATAGTATATTTTAATTTGATATACATTTTTTACATATTATATTTAGTGTATATCTATTCTAAAAGTACTATAATAATATTCTATTACCTACTTACTAAAATTTGTACTTCACAACATTTGAGACATAACCCGCAAGACTTTTAGATTCCTTAACATTTACAGGGAGTTCATTGAACCTTTAATAATATAGGTATACAGGGTGTTAAGCATCGTACTTGAGTTACTTTAACCTGTGATTCGTGACATTATTTGGGGTAAAAAATGTAAATGAAATTTTGGTCTCCGGTAACTATTTAGATGTCTTTTTTTTACTTTTTCTTCAAAATTAAAGAAATGTTTTTTTCTTCCACATGTCGTCAATGGTCTCTAAGCCAAATAGCCAACCAACCCTCACCCCGCCCCTAACTTCCCAATACCTACTCATTTCTAGGTTTTGCAAAAAAAAAAAAAACTTCAAAAATGTCACCGGAGACCAAAATTTTATTCACATTTTTTACTTCAAATCATCTCAGGAATCACTGGTTAAAGTAACTCAAGTACGATGCTTAACACCCTGTATATTGTTTAGTGTTCAATATAAATTGGTTTTCGGAATCCTAAAATCGTTACACTTTCTCGAAGGATAGCAATGAACTGTACTATTGATACTAACATTATTCAACATAAATCTCTGGTATTATAGACTAATCGTAGATACGCACTTAAGATATTGAGTTAGCATTGCATGGTTTTTATCCTAGTATTTTATACCGCTATTATATATATTTTTTTTATACCGCTTCAAACATGAGTCTTGTTTTATGAAGGATGATAGCGTTCGGTCAAAAGTTCATGTATCAAGTAACATGGGCTCAGATATAGATATTAACTTATCATTTTATTTGTTTGTGCAATTTTAGTACTTTCCCATTTTTTTCATAAATTAATCGGCAATGAATAACAGGGGTGTAACATAAAAATTGTACCTGACAATTAAATATCAATGTACTTAATCGTGATACTTTATTATTAGAATGTTACTTAAAACATTTGTACGAACGTTATCGTTTACTTCCATACGAATTTCCTTCCCGTAATTTCTTAGGTTTCCGGAAAACAGCTTTTTCAAAATCGCTTGAGCAAAATTTAAGAACAATGAAATAGTATTTTATTTGTTTCTGCAATTCATAATAATATAATAGATCAAAGTCTATTTTTCAGTCGCATTTCATCGTGAGCTATGAAATTTTTAATATTTTTTTTTTTTAGACAAGACGCATTATTTATCATTTCAGGTTGTTGTAATGTTCATATATGTTAATATAAATCTTGTACGTCTAACAAAAGCAAACATATTTCTTGTGAAGAGTTTTTTACTGAGAGTAAAGTCCAACTATACCTTTTGCATTTCTCATCACTTTTTTTCGTTAATTCGCTCTATATGCCCGAACCATCTGAGCGTCCCTTTCTTAATCTTATTCATTACGCTCTTAATCTTATTCATTACGATCAGTCTTGTGATCTCTAAAGATCTTTTAGTCCGTAAATTTCTTTGGACGTTCACTTCCGTTTTAAGATAGTGGCCGTATTGGATATTGCCTTTTTGCATTCCTCCTCTTACGAGATGTCAAATCGGAATAATCAATATTATGGTACCTACCTGCCTGAAGAAAGTTTGAAAAGAAGATACCATTGAGAGTATTATTCTTTATTATTATTATTCCTTAATTATTTTTTTACAAGTATACCTGTATAATATTATTTGTTTACTGTGCCTAGTTAAAATAATATGAATTCAGAAGACTTTTTATGTTTGATTTATTAAATAAGAGATACTTAGAAACATCCTTATTTAACGCAATGTCTACTGATCACAAAACCACTTGTCGTATATTATAGTAAAATATATTTATTTATTTATACGCCTATTAGGCTTTTACATACATAGTTATAAAAAATATTCATAAGATTGTAAGTTCACAGTTACAGTAGTAATACATAGTATAATCTATCCATTTGACATATTATAACAGCAAGTAACTAGTAATGCATACGATGATTATTTGTAGGTATAAATATATATGTGCATAATACCTACACAATTAAGCATTCCAAATTTATACATTTGTTTAAACCATTTAATGTTCTATTTCTACCTACGTTGGAGGAAGTTTTTTCACCAATTCCAAAAATCTCATGTGATATATATTTTAAATTAATTACTTTAAAAAATCATTTTAATATACTCGAATAAAATTTTGAAATCTAATACGCTTTCCCATCCCTGCTTAGAGGACAAGTTGTTTGAGAAACGGAATCTTAGATGGCGTAGGTATATAATACCAAGTTCGTCCTATTCCGATCACACTACCAGTAACAAGACTCGCAATCACCCAGTTGCATTCAGATTTCCCAAAATATAAATCATGAAGATCTCCACCGTAGCTCTATTTTGCGCATGTTTAGTATCGGTGTGCTATGGTCAGTATACCAGGCCCGCAGCTAGCGGAGTGGCTGGAACTCTTTCGGGCATTGCTGCATTTTTCCCAGCGGGGACCGCTAACCCGGGCAACGCCGGGATTGCTAGCCTACTCACCGGTATTGGGACGGGAGTAGGAACAATTATTGAAAATGCTCCTCGTCGGCAAGGAAGAAATGGAAAATGATTTTAGCCGGGTAAGTCAATACATTTTGGCAATTTATTTATTATACCTACATACATAATTAATTCAAAGTTTGCCCTAAAAACATAACCGTTACCAGTTGTTTTTTCAAAATTTCTTTAATAATAATTTGTCTTTGTACAAGGCTCACAATTTTTTTAATAAGGCACATACCCATACTAAATTAATGACTGGACAAGCGTGTAAAAGATTTTTTTTTAAATTATCTAACTTAAGAATGTTTCTTATTTGACATGATATAATTTTATAATTTAGACAAAAACATACTTTTTATACTAGCTCTTATTTACATATTACTTCCAGAACTACACACTTTTTTGAATAGACAATAATGAAGACATTAACTTCACCATAATAACATTTGCGTCAACTGGTTACTTACTCATTTATGTTTGCATCAACTGGTTACATACTTATTTATGTTTTCTTTTTAATCTTGTTTTCTATTTTGTTATGTTTTTATTTTAATCGATAATTCATAAGATTATGTAAAAATTTCAAGGTATTCAGTATATCAGTTCAACGGTAACTAATGTGTTGTAAAAATCTCAATATAATAAGTTTATTTATTGTGAAAACAGTATATCCAATTACATTTCACAAATTGCAGTTTAATAATAATACATATATTTAACTACTTAGGTAAGTACATCGCTAAAATCAGATGAGATGGAGCCTTATGTTAAAATATTAATTGCGTCCTTAAAGTCACTTTTGTTTAAATTGAAAATGTCTTTCATAAGAAATGCGGTTTAACAGAGTAGTTATTCTCCTCAAAGGCATGATCATTAATTAGTAGGTTGGTCCTGCCTCTTTGAAAAATAAACAGTCCGTGCTGTCTAGCTGTGATGAAATTATTGATAATATCAGGATTTCAAATGTGCATATTTAGCAGCTCATGTGCCACTAACATCAATGCAATCTTTCTCCTAACGTCTAGGCGTTCTATTCCCAGCATTTCGGTTGTTGTTGTTGTTTTTCGTTGTTTCATTTAGTCTTATTATTAAGGCAGGCTTTTTATTTAAGGTAACTTTGTTTTTTTTTTGTTCTCATCTTATTTCATTAGTAAACCGCTAAACCGTTTTTTGGATTCAAAGTCACATTTTATCCTTATTCCTTGACTCCTGCCTGTGTTGCAAGCTGTGTTTCCAATGATTGTCAAGAGTTGATGTTAAGTTATAATACATTGGTAATTGGTTATATTTTGGGTAGCGGGTCGGGTACCGCCGTCTCAGGAACCATTTATTGGGTGACCTACACCTCTGCCACAGCTGTGTTTCCAATGATTGTCAAGAGTTGATGTTAAGTTATATAACATTGGTAATTGGCTCCATTTTAAGTAGCGGGTCGGGTATCGCCGCCCCAGGAACCATTTATAGGATAACCAACACGTCTGCGCCACAAGTTACCCCAAGTGGTTTGCTACATTTGGTGAATTAGCAAGGGTGCATGGGTTCATGCGGTAAGGTTTATGCGGGTCTTGAGCCGGTTTATGGAGGTTTTTTGAGCAGTTTATGCCGGATCGAGAGAGACTGGTAAAGGTAGACCTTTTGATCACTCCAGCATCATTCAGTGGTTGTTTTTTTGAATATGTAAGCATGCTTAAATACATAAATTAATTGAGCATATCTTATAATGGCAAACCATAAGGCCACACATATTTGCAGTGTATAATATTATTTCTATGAATTGGAAAATTTATAAAAATACAACAACATTTAGTAGTAAGTAACTGATATATTGATCAATCAATTCCTTCTTCATATTAGTAGATATAAAGGCTGTTAAGGGACGTATTTGACTTACTTTAACCAGTGATTCCTGACATTATTTGGATTAAATATTTGAATAAAATTTGGATCTCCGGTGACATTTTAGTCTACCATTAACGTCCATGTGTATTTTTGATGTTAAGATGTAAGCATTTAACTAAAAAATCAAAATATGAATTTACGGTATCTTGTTATTGCGAAAAAAAAAATTTTTTTTTTATACAGGGTGTTAAGGTACGTACTTGAGTTACTTTAACCAGTGATTCCTGATATTATTTGGAGTAAACAATGTAAATGAAATTTTGGTCTCCGGTGACTTTTTTTATGATATTTTTTTTTTCTTTAAAATCAAACAAAAAAAACTACTTAACGCCCCCCGCCCCCAACTACTTAACACCTACTATTTTTTATGTTTTTGTAGGAAAAAAAAAAAAAAAACATCAAAAATGTCACCGGAGACCAAAATTTCATTTACATTGTTTACTCCAAATAATGTCAGGAATCACTGGTTAAAGTAACTCAAGTACGTACCTTAACACCCTGTATATGTGATATGTTTTTATGGTTAGTGTGAATTATGTTTTAATGAGAGTGTATATTGTTTCAGGTTTCTTGAACTTCAGGGAGGACGAAATTATAATTCACATCACAATTTACATGATTAAATAATTATAAGAGATGATTTGTTTGAATATGAACCTAACAACAATATATTGTAATAAGACATACAATTTGTTTTTTTTATTTTATTTTAGTTCGAAACAACTCAATTAAATGCACTTACCTCTGGCCATAAAAATATTATATATACTTTCATTAGTTTTGATTTAATTTGATTTTATGATTTTTCACATTTAACTGTCCTAGAACGGGAGATCTTACCAGTTGGACAGTCAAAGCTACCTTAAACTGTAAATGTAAATTTATAACAAACTAGCTGGTACCCGGCATGCGTTTAATTACGAAATTGTTTCTCTCTGCGCGTCTTTTCCCATTCGTCCTGTTCACCTTCCTCCTCCCATTCCTCTCCCGCGTCCCCTTCCCGTCTCGCGTTTCCACTCCTCCTCCTCCACCTACCCTTTCCTCACTCTACTCCCTCCCCCTTCCCCTGTCCCACGAACTCCCCTCCCGAGTTCCCCACACCCCTTCCGTATATTCGTCCCCCTTTTGTATTCGCCTCCCCCTCCCACGGATACCCCTCCCGAGTTACCCTGACCCCACCCCAGGGGAGGAACGTCAAAGGCAGTCAATTTTGACAGGAAAGTAAGTAGAACATTTTATATTGGAAAAGGATTTTTTTCTTTCACTATCTTCCTCGCAATTTTTTCCATATTTTCTCACTGTTTAAACCTTCTCTGTACTACGACAAACATTTGAAAACCAAAATCAGCTAAATCGGCCCAACCGTTCTCGAGTTTTTAGCGGGACAAACGAGCAGCAATTGATTTATATATATATATATATTTTTTTTTTACATTAGATCCACACAGGAGGCCCTGAGGAAAATAATTTGCCTCAGGGCCTATGTCATCTTTGGGGATGCTGTGTGAGGGGTATTTTTAAGGAAATGAAGGAGAGGAAGTTCTGGGAAGGAAAAAGGTATGAGGGTTGGGTAGGAATCTGGGGTTCAGTGTGTCTAGATCATCCGCCGCCAAGACCTAGATAAACCTTACCCCATGAACCCGGGCACCACTGCTAAGTCACCAAACGTAGCGAATCACTTGGGGTGACCTATGGCAGAGGTGGTTATCAGAGAATAATAATAAGAATATATTATTATTCTCTGATAATGGGTTATATAACGATAGATTGTGATACGTGATTAATAGTTTAAAAAATATGAGACATTGTGTTATCTTTCATGTTTCCAAATTTTTAATTTTTCATAACATTAGCCATGTAACGAAAAGCTGAAACTTACATTTTAAATCTGTATTTTCACTACAGTGTTATTTGTTTTTAATAAATGGAAATTGTTAAACATCAATCAGTTTAACATTAATCAATTTGCGTTAAAAGGCTACACTCAACCAAAATTTAAAACCTCAACCCTCGTTCATATTTTTCATCGATGAAATTTGACCTAGTTTCTTACCCTCTAATGGAACACCATTTGTCATCATATTTCGGGAACAAATTTTTTTTTTTTTTTATTATTATTAAATTATAAGTTAACAAGTTATCACGATGTTGATAACAATAAATTACAAAATAAGTTTTAACAGATTTATTTTTTTAATTTTGATATTTCTCTTCTATAGAAGCGGACACTTGTGTTTAGAAGAGGAGCGAGTGTCAGGATGATTTATTATGAAGATAAATTTATCATTTATTTGTTTTTACATTGAATTGCTCTTTAATCGCTTTTATTAGACATTTATCGTCTTCAATATATAATATATATATATACTTATAAATATTTTTACAATATGTGAAAGTATTTTTAAACAATTCAGAAAAATTGCTACGTCGTATAAAGATTTTTTAGCTCAACTAGGTGTATGTTGGTACTCCTGTCCCGCTGGGAATATTATGACGTAATGTGATCTCCGCATGGGTAGGCAGAGAAGTTGGACACACACTGCTTGCTTCGTCTACATTCATACATTTTTTCCTACAAATCCTGTTATCCTAGCCCGACATAAATATTTGATTTACTTTATCATGATTTACTTTTCTTTCTCGGACGTCCCCGATGTCTTCTACCATTCGCATTGACATCATATATTCTCACTGCTTTGAAACCATCTAAGCGCCCCCTTCTTAATCTTACACAATATGTTTTGAATCCCTACATTTGTCATACATGGTTTCACGATACATACGCTTCAGAGATCTCTTTTCTACAACAACTAAAATGACTAGAAAACTGAAATTGGTGAAGAAATTTTAATGCCATTGTCGAAGAAAATATGAAAAGCGACCAGAACGGTTATATTTGTTAGTTATAGCTTCAAAAATATAAAAATAATAAGGAAAAAAAAATTATGAAAATTAAAATAATAATAAAATCTGAAACACTTCTAAAATATGAAACATGACCAGGGTTATATATGTTATTCCTTCTACACTTATCTTATCTGATAGAAATTTTAGTTGCCAATCACTTAAAAACTGTGTGACGTGATATTGAATAATTATATTTATTTTTTAAAAATGATTTTTTTGGGAAGGACTAAGCAATAACAAAGATATTTAAAAATATTCATTCATCCCAAAATAAAATAAAATATGCAACAAGTAGAAAGGGTTAACAAAAACCGACCTTTTAAAACCTTAACACCATTTGTAAACCTTTTGAAATAGATTTTCACTTGGTTTCTTGTATTATCTGAACTATGCTTAACGCTGTAAGGCGGGCAATCGACGACGTGTTATCTCTCCCTGGCAGGTTACGCCCTGTAGCGGGTTCTTTACTAACCGTCCTCCAACCCCTTAATCCTACTCCTCTATCAAAAGGAATAATCAACTGAATGGATAAATAATTCAGCACTGCGAAAATTGTGTCAGCTTTTGGTGTGGTGGTTGGAGAACTTTGTTTATTTTAGAAGTGGAGACAAGGAAAGAGGCCTTGCATAATGTATCTCTATGGGTAATAGTGCTCAGCATGTATTAGCTTGCTAGGCAGAACCAAAGGCGTGCTGAATATTTTGTTTTCTGATTTTAGTCGTTCATTTGTACCACACATTTTTATGCAGCCATCCTTAGAGAGTGTTAAAAGCTTATCATGGTAAAAAAAATCGCTACCGATAGTCGATCAACATTATCATTCTCAGACGAAACGTTACATGACATGGCTTTAGCTACGAACGTTTAAAGACCAACCATGGCTAACCAGGCCCCTATCAACCTTTCTACTCCGTTTCTTTCTTTTTTGACCACGCTTGCAAATATTTTAAGCCACAAAATTTCCGTTATTTGGGGAAACCGTGGTTCCTCTCGTAAAATAAACAAGATCACTAGAAAAGCTTTCCGTGTATGGCCATCCTATTTGAATTTTATATTGATGGTGAAACAGAGTTAAGCTTATGAAAGTTAAGCAAAGAATGCTCAGATTTTTAGGTCACGCAACATGCAAACATGCCCACGTGCCATTTCTTGTGTTCTTTTTTATTCTATGGATCTACTAGTTAACACTTTTCTGCGAGAGGTATCATATACAAATTTGTTTTTTTCTATGTCTACTAATAGGAAAATAATAACATAAGCCATCAGATTCCACTGAAGAATAAAAAGTAATAATAAATAGATAAAAACTATAGTAATGAACTGATTTTGGTTCAGGGAACGGGACTCCACTGTCATACGGTTTCACAAAGGGATTCCCACAAACACGGAGCAGGGCCAGGAATTCAAAAATACGGAGCCTTCGCTTTTACGATACCCGATTTCTATTCTTATTTTTATACTGAATAAGGGTATGTTATAGTAGGCGTAGTTTCCTGTGAAAATCTCTCGTTATGTCACACAAGATAAATGCTAAGATTTTTTAATTTTTATAAAATGTAAGTGGTAAGGTAAGTATAATTAAACTAATTTTATTTCACTTTTTCTGACAGGTACGGGTTTAGATAAACATATCTATCGTTCGAATGGTGGACTGAATTGAGCAAAGGTCTAAAATCAGTCCGGTTATAAAAAAAATGAATAATTTTTTTAATAATTTATATTACAATAGATTTCACCAAGTATTATAATATCGGCTGAAAAAGTTAACATTAAAAATGTAAAATAATTCATGATTATGTTTAATTGATAAATCACTTGGAAAAATATGGAAATCATTGGAAAAGGTTAAGTTTTCTGTCGATGATATAAATTGGATTATAATTAAAACAATAAAAGTCTTTTTAATTAAAGGTTGGGGTCGTGATACTTGTAATATTACTTAGAAAATATTCGTTAGTGCGCAGAAGTTTTTACTAACAACAAGCATATTGTTGTTATTGTATTGTAAGTACATGTTCCACTATATTCACAAATTACGTTAAATGTGTAACAAAGCTAAAATCAATAAAACTTATTGATAGAAGACTTATGAATCCAGACAATTTGAAATATTTATTTGAAGGATGTGTACTTACACAATTCCATGGTGGGAATGACAATTAAATATAAAAAGTACTATTTTTAGGTGGCACCTTACTAGAGCTCCATTGTCTGGGAACTATGTCGCCACCCGGTTGGGCAGCATTGCGAGGCGGGCTGTGGTTTGGGCTGTAGAAAAGGATTTATTAATCTTGGAGTCCCGGATCATATGAAGGAGAAAAAACAGATGCCGGTAGCTTGTTTCACATGCGAGCCGACTTACACAAAAACGAGTTGAAGAAACGACCCGTTCTCGTGAAGCCAACATCAACTGTGTTACGTTCTTCGATTTTCTTGCACGTTCATCAGAGCACCGGGGATCAATGCTGCTAGTTTTTTAGACCAGGCTCTATTAAATATATAACAGTATAACAGACCCAGCATGTCCATATTGCGTCTGTGCATTAGAGATGGCAATCGGTCTGTTAATAACGGATTGTCAATCAGATGGTCCGCCCTCCTTTTGCCAAGAATCCAGCGGGGGCAAATTCAATTGTTGGGCGTACTTACAGGGTTAGCAGCTGGTCAGTATTGAATAACCTGATCCAATGTCAATGATCCTGAGCTAATCTTTGCTAGTCCTATAAAATACGCCCGATTTCGTGGATGCTAGATGTGTTTCTATGAATACTTGAGCCGGTCTAACATACTTACTCCAAGCATTTCAATTTACCTCGTTATCAGTGTCAATGCTTATAAATTTGTGCAGATACATCATGCGGGAATGTGTTGTTAGTTCTACTAGAAGTTCATCAAAATATGCTCCGAAGGAATGCTGAAACGCGTTGATGCTGACATGGCGCGTTAAACACGAACCCATCATTTGTGACTTGTTGTCATTTGCCACATTAGGAAGGATCATGTTTGACTTTCTTTAGAGCATATAGCTTCCCCGTTCCTCAAATACAATTTTACTCCTTTGTAGTGTTAATGTTAAAAGGTGTTATTTACTCTGCTATTATCGTATTGATTTCATTACCTCTTATCATAATGTGATTCAGTTTAATGCATTTTGACACAATGACGTATATATATATATACCTATGTATATTTTTTTTTCTTAATTTTTTACTAATTTTTACATTTAATAATAATAATAATTGGATGACTTGTATAGCGCCGTTTTTGTGAAAAATCACCTCAAGGGCGCTGTACAAATTTCAATAATTTCTACAATCTTACTTCTAACTACACACTAGAAAATATAAAAAACCTATGGCTAAAACAATGGATGCAAATCCACCGGTTCTTTGATCAGTGATACAAAACTATATGTACAATGCATCTGAACAACTAGCGCGGTGCAGCCCAAAAATGTAAATGTACATGTATTTTTTTTTTTTTTTTTTATTTTTTTTTTTATTATATATATTTTTTTTTTTCAATGAAAATGTACAGGACCATACTTACCTGGTAGGTCACTTGAGATTAAAGTTAAAAGATGTTTATTTATATACAGTTTGCGCGCAGAGGACATAATAGCGAACACATGTTGTTGGAAAAGTAATTATTTGATATATATTATGTTATTTAATGAACGTGTTTGGGAAAAGCAAAATTAATTAATGGGCGGTACAGAGTAGTACATGAATTTTATTTATTTTCTTAAATGAAGTCTCAGTCTCTCGTTAAGCGACGGATTGGCGTGAAGGCTTCGAATGATGTTAATCTAATAAGAAAATAGATAAATTATAGGCAATACATAATACAAATAGATTTATTAAATTTAAGGGTATGAGAGCCTAAATAAGTAGGTTTTTAGTTTTGACCTAAATTCTGTTGGGCTTGTTATGCACCTTAGTTCCGGAGGGAGTTTGTTCCAAGCCTTAGGCCCAGATACTTCGAATGCACGATCTCCAAACTTAGTATTTGGCTTTCGTTTAGGTTCTATCAGTCTACCTAGAGCTGATGATGTTGCTGATCTAAGGGTTGACTGCCTTGGACCAATGTTTTCCGGGACGCATAGTTCAGATATGTAATGTGGGGCCATTTCATTGATGGATTTAAACACCATCCAGCACAGTTTGTACTGGATTCTTTCAGGGCACTTAAGCCAGTGAAGGTTGCGAAGGTGTTCTGAAATGTGCGAATATTTAGAGACCCCGGTTATGAGCCGTGCATAATATACCTATAACATACAGTGAAATAATAAGAGTAATGGGAACCCACTAAGGTGCAGCCTGTGCGTGGGTAATATAATTATATACATTTTATTTATGTACCTAAAAATAAATAAACAGTGGGCATATAAAGAAAAACAGTAACCTTATATTAAAAATGTCTCTAAAAGTTTGTACAAAAAGTGTATATTTTCCTTCCAAAAAATTGTGAAATATTATTTTTATTTGTTTTTAAAATTATTTTGTCTTTAGAAGCCGTTATCAATGTAATTTTTTTATTATAGCGTGCATAGAAGGGGAGTGTCGGCGTTTACGAGCCTCCAGTAGGCTAGTAGTAAGCCTCTATTTTGTACAAAAAGTGTATATTTTCCTTCCAAAAAATTGTGAAATATTATTTTTATTTGTTTTTTAAATTATTTTGTCTTTAGAAGCCGTTATCAATGTAATTTTTTTTATTATAGCGTGCATAGAAGGGGAGTGTCGGCGTTTACGAGCCTCCAGTAGGCTAGTAATAAGCCTCTAGTTTGTACAAAAAGTGTATATTTTCCTTCCAAAAAATTGTGAAATATTATTTTTATTTGTTTTTAAAAATTTTTTGTCCTTAGAAGGCGTTATCAATGTTTTTTTTTTATTATGGCGTGCATAGAAGGACAGTTTCGGCGTTTACGAGCCTACTGGAACCCTTCTAAAAAGAAATTAGTCAAGGGCGCACATTACACTGGTCATAAAACAGATTTGTAAATATTTTGCGTTGATGCAATTTTAAAAGTCCGTTAAATTTAAGATCCATATTCTACTGATATATAATGGATTTATTATTTGTAATTCAGGACATAACGGAATCTTTCAAATAAAAGTTTGGTAAGTTAGTGTTGATTTAAAACTCGAACTGAGAGGAAGGTACACGAGCACCTATCGCAGTTTGAGGTTAGTTGTAAGATTAAAGGAAACTAGACCTTTTTTATTTCAATAGTTTGGTGACCGTGTGATTGAGTGAGGTTTCTAAAGGTGTTGGCTGTGAATGCGTTTGCCCAGCTAGACTAGATGAGGGAGACCAGCCGGACTCTCTCGACACATCGCCATATCCTTCCACCACAGTGGGATGGATTCATTCTCGCCAGATTCATATCCGCCCCTCATACCTTTTTCCTTTCAAGAACTTCCTCTCCTTCATTTCCCTAAAAATACTCTCCACATAGCATCTCCAAAGTGGATATAAATAATATATGGACAGGGGCCTGAGGGACTATTTTCCCTTGGGGTCCCCTATGTAGAGCTAATGTAAAATAAATGTAAATTGTTTGTACAAACGTTTTTATTAAAATAACCTGTTAATCTATCTTCTAGGCGGGTTCTAGTTAATCACAGTACTTGAGAGGTTGGCTATTCAGAGCTTCGCGTTATTTCGGTAACAGTTAATAATTAATAACGCGTCATATGAAGTACCTCGTAACTATAGCAATGGAGCCTTTTAATAAATAAATAATATAAATCAGCCAACCCTTAACGCTACTTTTATTAAATTCCTTGGCTGTCCTTTTGTAGGAATACTTGAATACGTGTCAAAAACGTGAAAAAATATTCTAAATTTTGTATTCGGAATAAGCCCCTTGTTGGAATCCAATATTTCTTTCGTATTGTAACCAGTGTACTTGTTTGCGTGGGTAATAAAATAAATTCCTTGCATATAAAAAATAAAAAAATCTTTTCTGTTTATTTTTATTTTTTAACTAAATAATCAGCTTTTCTTTCGTATAGTAAAGGTTATTAAGTAGGTAAAATAGTGTAACCTGGTATGCATATTTTTCTTGGTTTTAATACCTCCCTAAGTAATTATCTTAAAAAAAAATTTGGCGGCTATTTAAAAACATGTAAATTTCATACGTTGTCCTGTTTTTGCGATTTAAATATTATTTTTTAATGAAATCCGTACATAAGCTCCATGAAAATACGATTGGTACAATTTGTTTTGTAAAAAACAGCCTCACCTTATTACTTTTAAAATCACACTCGTTCTTGTAAATAGTGATCGGTATAATCCAGAAAATTACTTGAATTAATCGATTATGTTAATAATCGAAAGAAAACGATTCTTAGATTTATTAACTTCAAGCTCTCTTTACTCAACAAACTAAAAATGCAACGGGAGTTTATATAAGAATCAGCCTGCCCACGAGATATTACATGTTGATGTATTGAAACAAATTTAAAAACTTTTAATTAATGAAAATCTGAAAAAGAAAAAGATAGGTCTCACTTGTCCCAAAAGATGTAACCGTATCTTTTTCTGATTTTTCTGTTTCAGATTTACAAATGAGTTTCGCTAATATTGTCATCATTTATTAAAATATTACAATTTTAGGTTTTACCTATTGAGTTAAAAATAAAAATATTTTTTTTAAATCGATAGTTTTCTCGAGAACGTCCAAATTAATATGATATGTTTATACAGTCCCATTTTCCGTTCTGATTGCCCGGCCATTCCTAAATATAAAAATATTTCGTTTAAGAAATGTTGAGGAGCTCGATCCTTTGCACACATTACAAGTTATCGTTAAAAGAAAAGAGGTCAGTGTTTTTTTGGTAGAAATTAACGATATTTAAGACAGCAGCAGTTTTAGAATTTTTCGACATTTTATTCGACCATTTAAATGTTACCACTGTATGTTTCGATTATCAAAATTTTTCGATGTTGCCCATCACCAACTACTACAGTATTTTGTACAGAAACAAAGAAGAACAAGATCAATTTCCTGTTATGAAACCAAAATGTAGAACCGATTCCAAAAGTTGTTTCATTTTCATGTCATTAATATTTCATTTTAAATTTAACTTCTGCGGTATAACACGTTTGACAGTTCTGCTTTGATGTAAGTTTTAGCCGGAATAGGATTATCAAGCAACAAGTCACTAAAACAAGATCGATAAATCTCAGGTAGATATTATACGTAAAACATTTGACCTGTATTTTTACCTTTTCTAAATGGCACTTTATCCACGCAAATAGTCGGTAATTTAAGAAAAATCATATCATATCATGTCAAAAAGACAAATAGCATTAACTTCTTTTTGACTCTACCTCTGCCATTTTTCATGTCATTGTTTTCTAAATACGTATCGACGAAATGTCTACTTTACGTAAAACTTGCTATGGGGTCTTAAGATTTGTTGATTTGTTTTGTGTATTTTCATGCAGTGAATGCTTTTAACATTTTTTTTAGTTAGTAACCGGAAACCATATTGTTACAGTATCTTTTGACACTGACATTGTTGGATGGTTCCGTCCACAAGACGCCAGAACTAGCAATACATGCTTAAACATTGATTTTTTTGAAAAATTATTTATTGATTTATTTTATACAACATGAATATCAATTAATACCAACAAGATAATATTTCATTTTGTAACCTTAAATATTTTTACAATACACATTTTTCTTTTTAAATACGTTCATTCTTCCTTCATTCTTCAGACTTTCGGGCATTTCATCATACAGTTTTAGTCCTCTGTACATTAGGCAGTTCTGTGATTTGGATTTCTTCATATGTGGCAATCAAATTCTATTTACACTTCTGGTATCGTAATTATGTACATCTCTATTAAAAACAATTTCATCCTTAAAATATTTTGGCATTTGGTTGTTCATGACTTTATGGACAAAAATAACACATTAAATAACAGTGTCTTTTTTATTGGAATCTAATTTAACTGCTCTCTCATTTGATTAACCCTTGCGTATTTGCCTTTTCACAGTATACATCTCATAGCTCTATTCTGTATAAAATCTAGCTTGTTCAAATTTCCTTCATTGGCCAAATATAATATCGTAGAGCAATAATCAAAATTTGGAGCAACTATAGTTTTACAAATGAGCTCTGTAGTGTTTACATTCAGTGTATTTCTTAGTCTTCTAAGAAAATTGACTTTTTTATACCGTTTTTTAGCACATATTCAAAATTTGCTGTGAACGTTAGTTTTGAATCCAGTATTACACCCAGGTATTTGAACTCATTTACTTTTTTGACTGGAAGGCCCGTATACTTTATTTTGCCCTGTTGCTTGTTGGGAGCAGCTCAGTGCATTGTGTGGGCTTCGTGTGGACGGAACTATTAGTTAAATAGAAATAAATAAAATAAAATAAAATATATAAATAAATAAAATAATAATAATTTCATCTCCTGAGCTGTTTAGATACGTTCTCATTGGTCCGAATAACCAACACATTTGAGACATTGTGTAATTATCTAGAGTCCTAATATTTCAATACTTGAGATTAACCGTCACAAAACTGTGCTACATAAATTAACTGTTATTATTATTATTCAGAAGAGTCCAGATTATATAAAACACTCGTGTAAAGTGCAATTCATTCAGATTATAATACAGAAAAGAAATAAAATAAAACATTATGGTTAAGTATTAAGTATACGACATTTACAAATTATGTAACACAATACTTTTCTTTGGGGCCTATCACTATAAAAAAATATATTTCGAAGGTTTCTAATAGTTTAAACCCACTTTTCAACGGGTTTTTTACACATTTTACACAGAGAGTTTGTATTAACCACGCTTTGCTTTTGAGGACCTTTTCCCCACCATGAATATTATTAATGAACATACCGAAACTTATGGTGAGCCCTCCTACGAGAAAAGACAAACGATGAACCAATTTTCCGAAATACAATAATTTCCGAACCATTTTCTTACGCACCTCCTTCCCGTCCCAATTATTTTATCCTAAAACACAGACACCACTTGGGAGTGCACTACTCCCATTTTAATATAACTTACCAGAAGAGTAGACGTGTGATTGAATGAGCTCTTGGGTGGTTTCTTAAAGTGCGGAATCTATCAATAATTATTTACGTATTGCATGAGCTGGCTCATTTTACTGATATCAAGTTCATATCTTTCTCCTTTTTCTCAAAGTAGTTAATACTTCGGACACTTTGTTTAGAAAAGATGATGGGATCTGGATTCCCTTGACATCCCTGGAAGGCATTAAAAAGAAATTTATGGAGAACCAAGCCAAACTCCAACTTCTCTTATACATTGCTACGGTTGCTTCTTTTGAGCCATTTCAAGGTGGTTCTCTAAGCGCACCTTGAAGGGAATCCTGATTGTTTAATGGCTTATGTCCAGATGGCTTATTAGGTTGCCATGTATACCTGTCGATTGAAATACCCTATTTATCCAACAGAAAACAATATGTCAATATAGGAGATAAAAAACAGTCAGCTCGAAAGTATAAACTATGGAGTTCCACAAGGATCCATACTGGGGCCACTTTTAATTCAAATATATATAAATGACATACATCAGTTAAAACTACATGGTGAAATCTTCTTATACGCAGATGACACGGCAATATTTTACTTCGGCAAAAACTTAGAAGTTATATTAGAACAATCTCAAACGGATCTTGACATACTAATACAGTTGGCTAATAAAAAATATATTAATAATAAATTCTAACGAAACCGGTTGCATAATCCTAAGCTCACCTAAAAGAATAATACCGTCGCATAAACCATTACAAAAAGAAGAAAGAGACCTACGTATTCTGGATAGCGAAAAATATCTAGGCATATATTTTGATAAACATTTAACATTTAAACACCAGAAAAACTAGGGGCAAAAATCATCCCACTAATGGTGTATTTGGTAGAATTGCTAATCTTCTACCAACAGTTATAAAAAGGGGCTTATACTTTAGCTTAGTACAATCCCATCTAAATTATTTATTAGAGATAATATGGGGAAACACAAACGTTACATACTTAAACGACTTAAAAATAATACAGAACAAAGTTATTAAAAAAAATTCAATTATAACCCAGATACTCCTACAAAAAAACTATACCAGGAATTGAACCTTCTGAAAATAACAACTTTGTACGAATATAACTATAATGTCTGGGATTTGCAATCAGTAAGAAGACGGTTGACTTATTATGACGTTTATTGACACTCCGTACATTCCAGGTTATTCTACAAGTGCCGCTTGTGGGCTACCAACATAACGATATTATTGACAAGAGAATACCAACATATCAATACATAACATCCTTTCCTCCTTTCCTTTTTTTTTAAACTTAATCACAATGACACAACTTAAACGTAATCAATATGGCTAAACCTGACAAGGGGTTTCACCACTCTGCCAGACCTAGTAATAACATCATTTTTTGTGCTGGGTACAGGTTCACTATCATGTTTATTTTCTTGACTTCCCAAGTCGAACCATTTTTCGGGATTTTCATAAGTAGATTTAAACTTTTTTTTATCTGGTTAACATGAACCTTTTTTATTTCTGAAATGTATCTATTCATCAATTCCTTCGTTCGACTGTTGTTGACAATTATAAAATTTGTATCTTTGGGCGATTGCACATGTTTTTTCTTCATATTTATTTTGTAGTGTTGTCACAACCTCGTTATAGGTTAACTCTTCAACGTTTTTCGGATGAACTGTTTCTTTTAAAATTTTATACTTCTCTGTACCGATAATCATACAAAGATATCCAATTTTTTCTTTGTCCGTGATATTAATAATTTTTAAATAAATATGAACTCGTTCCAAAAACATTTCGAAAGTTTCGTAGTTCGCTTCGAATTGCGGCACGGGCAAGCTATTGTTAGACATTTTGAAACTGGTTGTTTTTTCAAAGACGAAATCACTGTTTTACACTGGACATATTTCACTCGTTTTTTATTTAACTTATCCGATTTATCTCGTCGCCAACTATAATGTCTGGGATTTGCAATCAGTAAGAAGACGGTTGACTTATTATGACGTTTATTGACACTCCGATACATTCCAGGTTATTCTACAAGTGCCGCTTGTGGGCTACCAACATAATGATATTGTTGACAAGAGAATACCAACATATCAATACATAACAATAACACTTGCCTTTTAATCTACGAAATACAAAATGGACACACAAACAGAACATTTATAAAAATGTCACAAATACACGAGCATTATTCTATACAAAATAATAAATTGTACACAAATTCTGTTATGACTGAAAAAGGCAAGAGAAGCATTGAAGAAGGTTGCGAGGGTGTTCAAACATATAATCTCCTTCCAGACTCCCTAAAAATGGAGAAAAGTATAAACATATTTTAAAAAAAAACTGTTGAACCTTAAGTTAATAGAATAAAATTATTTTTACTACTTTGTATTTAAGTTTAGAAAGTGAAATGTTAATTTCTTTTAACTAAAAACAAAAAACAAAAAAAAACTCTAATCCCCTTCCCATCTGGTGTATCGGTTGCACCGGAACTGGAGTGTTCCTGGCTGGGGTGGCACAATCATCGAGAAATCTTATCATTTTATTTATTTTGTAATGTTTTCAAATAATATCCGTCCAACTATTTTAAATTTTGGTTAGTCGTTATTTGGTTTAATTGGCTTTGGGCAAGACCATGTCGATTATTTTACCGAAGGTTTGCGATTAATTTCATGGATGCCTGGTTCAAATAATTACCAGTCGTACATTGCAATCATCTCATAACAGTACTAAAAATGATTACCAATATATGGTACAATGTGGTGTGAATCTCCAATTTAAACAATTATGAAAAAATCACCAATAAATTCAGGGTCAATAAACTGATTCCTTATCAAAAATACTGATTTCGGTTGTCCATACGTTTTACGTACCTCTGGTTCAATGAACTGAAATTTGCTTGGAATGTAAGTGTTATTTTTTAAATTGGAACTGATTGTGTGAAGAATTCAAACAAGCGAGAAAGTACCTAAGTATAACATAATATTTGACAGAAAAATATTTTAAATATGTCATTTCCAAAATTGGAATTTGTCGAGAATTCAGACTATCTCGTGATTTTTACGGTTGTGCGCTAGTAAATAAATAGCATTATAACATAAATATCCTGAAGAAGAAACCATCAGTTTTGAAAGATGTAGATACCATGTGATTATAATGGTTCACACAAAGTTATTTGATTCATTTAATTAAAATGATGCCACAATGTAATTTTGCATAGATTGAAGAAAAAAAAATTATAAATTATTTAAAGTTTAGGTACCCTTATCTGCGTATTTCTTTAGTCTCAAGATTTAAAAAAAACGAAACTTTTAAAAAACCGCCAAATCCCTCTCCAGATTATAGATTTTGGAGTAGGCAAATCGGCAGCGGAAAAGCTGTTGTATTTTACCAGTGTTTCATTTGTAGGTACTCTAAAGAACTAGAATCATCAAACTCTTTGATTCGGTATGTTTCCACCAACCATTAGAGTCTCTCCAAGAACCACCTTCATGTTATATCTACTATATCCACTCAGTAACCCTAAAGATAAAACATATGTGTGCCTCCAGAGTAAGATATTATGATACCATACCCTGAGACCTTTGAACACACAAACTGCACACGTGTAACTTCCTTAAGTCCTCATAAATTTTGTACCAGCAGCTGGATATGTTCCACACTAAAATATAGCAAGGTATGTTATTAATTATATTAGCACAGCGTGCGTGTGTGTAATGTGTAGAATATGCATTCTGAACAAGTCAGTGTAATTTTGTCAATATAATAATAATTATAATAATTTTAATTCAGGGAGAACTGGGTTCCTGTGAGGTGCAGAAGTTCCTAATAACGCGTTTATAACAAGTTAGTGTAAAAACTAATACCATCTATTGAGATAAGATGGTATTGGCTTTTATGTTTTAGTGTCATTGACCGACACTAGTTGTAGTGAAGATATTTCCAAAAAACAAAGGCCAACAATCCCAGATTACATTCCCATTTCAATATTGCGCCCCGTGATCGTGTTCTGAACGGCAGTCGATTATTTCATGGATAAACAACTCCAGGAAAACTGATGACATGAAGAAGAAAAACCTGGCCTACCACGAACAGCAAGGTCACCCCGATGCGTTGACATGGTAAAGCTTTCTGTTTTGCAATCCCCTCAACGCTCTGCTGATGTTGGGCTGTCTGCTCATATCTGAGTATCGTCGAAACAATTGACAGCCGGCCAGAATACGACCACGAAGCATAATATTGAAATGGGTACGGAATCCACGTTGTGTGGCGACGATTGAGCAAAAAGTATGCCTCGGCAGCGAACGCGCACTCCGCTTTCGTCCACTCGATGATGCTAACTAAACCAAGCTAAAACTTCAAGCCCCGTCCTTTCGAATGTGTCTATCTACACCCTCCTCGCAGTAACCATCGCTTCAGGGTGCCAAATTCAAATAAGCAAGTTGCTCTGCCTCACCCTGTACATAAAAAGGAAGTCTGAACTAGGTACAATTTTGACCAAAAACGCAAATTTCAACAAACACAAACTTTCATTATTAGACCAGTCAGACAAACGTACAACAAAAACATAAAAACACCGACGGTAAACACAAGCTTTGGACAAAAACGCCACAAATTCCAGGCTATAAAGCATTCAACAATATTTCGCTCGTTACAAAATAAAAAAGATGGATTAAGGAACAAGAAATGCAATATTACGAAAACATCAGTTAAAATTTAGGTCTATAACTAATTATATCTCCGTCTACATTTTACATAAAGAACTGTGCATAAATATGTCCATACTTCACAATTCATTTGTGTAAATAGTGAAAAGAACAGGTCCTAGTATGCTTCCTTATGGAACTCCGAGAGTAATTGACAGTGGCTAGCTAATTTGATTATTCATTTTGACAAAACGTATTCTGTCACTCAGATAATTATTCATTAGTTCCTTGCCTTTGATGCCAATGTTTTCTATTTTTTTTTTATAGGAATTTGTGGCAGTTTGAATCAAAGGCTTTAGTTAAATCTAGATATATAACTATGCATTTATGCCCTTAATCTAGGTTGCTACGTATATAATTTATGTTTGTTTGGTGCCTCTTTTTTCTCTCGGTCCATATTGTTGTCCGAGATAAATTTGTTTTCTTCAGGGTATTTTATAATTTTTTTTTACTACTCTTTCGAAGATCTTTAATAGAGACGCTTAATGTGATTGGTTAGTTATTTCCGTTTTGTCCTTTTGTAAATAGGAATCACCAATCCCTGTGTAAGAGTAATACGATTCAAGAGGCGGGTATAGGTACCGCCGCCCTGGGAACCAGTTATTGGATAACTAACACCCTATATCTATATATTATTGACCATCACTACGTTTGGTGATTTATCAGGGGTGCTGAGGGGTGACTAAGACCTTTTGACCTCTCCAGCCGGACTCTCTCGACCCATGGCCTTGCACCGCAGAGGGAGGAATGGGTTCATACTCCAGATTCCTACTCACCACCCCAACGTTTTTCCTTTTTAGTAATTCCTCTTCTTGATTTCCTTTAGAAAGACCCTCGACACAGCATCCCCAAAGGTGACCAGACCCCGAGGAAAATTGTTCTTCTCGGGGCCTCCTGGAAAAAATCTAGGAAAGTAGGTGTGTATTATACTGAGGTTTATTAAAAGCCATTGATTGACCAGCGGCTGAGATTAAAAGTTTAAAAATACAGTACGATGATAAATTATTAATATCCCGTACTTCTTGTAAGTATTTTTGACAATAAGTATTTACGATTTTTCAATAATGTCTAAACAAAATAAGATTGCAAAAAAAATCTGAAATATTTTGATTTGTAAGACCTTAAATAAATAGAAAACTGAGGTATTTTCGCCACAAAACACGTTCTCGGATTTATTTTTTAATGATTTTAAAATAACTAAAATTAAAATTCTGAAAACTGTCTTAACTAGATTAATTATTAATTTATTTTGCTGTATTTATATGATTAGAAATTGTGTTGCATAATACAATATGTCGTTTGAAAATTGAACAAATCTGCCAACGACCAATGGTATAACCTTAGTATATTAAAAAATGAACTTAATTTTTCAAAATTTAAAAAATGCATTTACCTGATAAAATAACAATCTTTCAAAGTCAATTTATGTTTTTTTGTTAAAAAGAGTCAATATGTCTAGAATTTGATTTAAAATGGACTAATTTCCGGTATTCTCTGGTAATACCCTCTTACGTAACATCGGTTTTAAAAACTGACCTTGTACCAGTCCCGTAGATTTCGAAGCTATGAAGTGCAGCGTTCTCTTCTGCAATATATTTTATCAATCTTACCCTTGATTATTTATTGTGTAATCTTGCTGTCATAATACCTCATTAATTTTAATGTCTCTATAATTTACATTGTATACTCTCTACATATCATAACTTTTATCTATGCCTCAAATCATTCCAAGCATGTACTAACCCCGCCCGGTGCGTGTTCTTTAATCACTTCCCAGATATTTCAAAGAAACATTTCATCGGTACCGATTATTCTATTTACCACTCATTTTATCTACTGTTTGTTTCTAAAAATAATAAAATGATAAAATTTTGTGTTTGGTAATTGGAATTTAGGTCACAGAGTTTGTCTTTTAATTAGGAAAGGGTGGAAGGACCTAAGAAACGGAAAATGGTACAGCGAGAGGATGCCACTAGAATAATGAAAAGGCTAACTTTGATGACGGACCTTCACCGTGTTCCTTTGACTGCACAAAAATCTCCACGGTGATACCTTCCTTCACGCGCGTTGAATGCGTCACTAGGTACTTGTATCTTGTTGCTCTGTAGAAAAAATACCGTGAACTATCTCCCAGTGGTAATAGAGGATTATAACGTAGTTACATTAAAAATAATAATAAGCAATAGTTATCACACTTATCACCCTGAAACACTCATCCATATTGAAAAAACCTTCCGAGAAAACTATCGTCGGTCCCGTCGGCGGCATGTAACTTTTCTCGGGAGGTTTTTTCAATATGGATGAGTGTTTCAGGCTAATAATTATTGCTTGTAATAATGTTACCCTTTGTGCTATGCATAAAATCTATATTATTTTATCAATTAAAAATAATCATTAATAATCAGCAATGCCGGAACAATATTTTTTATCCCTGTGACTTGTTGCAGATATTTGATTATTGTTGGGCTGGCTTGCAAAAATAATTTCAGAATTCTAAATAATAATAGTAGATTAATTGAGCAAATATTTACCATTGGCAGAATAGTGCTTAATTCCATCACACTTATCGACCAAGTTGATATATCGATGATTCCGTTATATAATTTTCACAGCTCGTTCGGATAAAATATAATCATATTACTTCAAACTACGTTGGTTATTGGGATTTTTCATCATGCTATTGAGTTCTCGGTGGAAAGCTCATTTGTCATACTACATAACAGTGATGAATGCAGCGCTGCATCGGCGCATGCTGTCCGTCTATTAGTTGCATGATTTATTGATATTGATTCATAAATTCGTGTTGTTCCGAGCCGGTATCATATCCGTATTGTTGAGTAAATTGTGATGTGAGTTTCATTGTGATGAATGTTTTCACATAAAAGTTTAGGCCGCGAGTGGAAGTTTCTTTGTAGATTTGATTGATGGAGAAGCCGTTCGTTTTTTTGGCAGTATGTTTATTATCATACTTACATTCATACAAGACGGTTTGATATTTTTATACCACATTGACTATGTCCGTGGCACAATGATAGATCTTCTGGTAGCGTCTTTTGCCCGACGAAGAGTAAATAAATTTGTAGATTTCATACAAGTGTTTTCACACCCTTTCTTTTAGATGAAATGTTCCAATACAAAACATATGATAATAATTACTACTACTGTTTTGATATTTTATAATATTTTCGTATTCAATGATGCCCTATTTTGAAGACAAATAAATTCTCCCTTGAACGGTTTTAAATTGTAGAATAATATGCATCAGCACGTGTTCGGTATGTATTTTTAAGCGCATAAGGGGAAATAGCTTAAATTTGTAATATGTTATCATTTAAGACAGTATTAGCAACTTTGAAACAAAAATTGGAAAGAGAAAAACAGGAAAAGTTTGGGTCGCACCTAGGAATAGATGCGACTGAATCTTTTTCGGTTTCAAATTTTCGTTATAGAGTCGCTAATATTGCCCTCAGTGATCAAATATTACAATTTTAAGTTTTACTCAGTATAATAAATTAATTCATTATAATTAATTATTTATATTAATATAGCTTCATATTGCGTGCATTTCAATTCCATTGAATGTCTCCTTGAATATTGTTGGGGAGTATTTTTACATTCAAATAAAATACGGGGAGCATTTAGCTCTGCGAAGCTCTGAACTAAAGAGAATACGTATATGTTCAGTCTGTCCTCTCTTAATAAATAAAGTTTTGCCGAAGCACTATTTTCTTATAAGCTTGTTTACCCAACATCTAGTAAAATTAATCGATTAAAATATGACCATAAACCTTTTGTTATAAGAGTCGAATGAATTCATGGTTTCATCGCAGAGTACCTTGGGAGGAACTTCGGCTGTAGGAATTCCGCCTGAAAGTTCTGTAAGTAAATAAGAAGCCTTCGCAGCATGTTTTCTGCCGTTAATCAACGTCTATTCTTTATTACTTTCACAGACCAATTCTTTCTTTTACCTATAAATCATGAAATTATCTCCTCGGTTCGAAGTCAAATTGATTAACAGTGAGTACATTTTCCAGTGTGTTTTTTTTTAAATAAACGAGTTTTCCGGAGCGATATTTCAGATTTTCCACATCATTCTTTTGATAAATGAATACTGCTTTGACTTGAAGGAAATATGAGACGTTTCGTACGCGGGAGGCTTTCGTTAAAAAATGTAAGCAAATAGCAATCCCTAGGCTTTTACCCGCGTGTAACGCGATATATTTGATTAATATTTATATGTATTACAATATTCAAAGACATAGACTGTTATTCTGTTCACCGGGGTGTCATGTTTCATACATTTATTTAATGAGAGTAAAAAGTTTACAGTGGATGTTCATAAAATAAAAATACTTACCTCTCTTAAAATGTTTTACGCCAATGTTTTTAATGCTAAAAAATATAAGATGATTGAGGACAGTTATTTATTATTCATAACATTATACATTTTCATTACAAACAATTACTTATTTTTTTATTTACATCTTCAGAAACTATTTACAAATGTAATAATATGATATTATTTATTTAATCTACATAATTCAACCAACTTCTAAACTACTTTCCATCTGTCTAAAACACGTAATTATGCATTAAAAAAGTTTATTTACATGGAATGTTTCACAAACATCAGTTTTTACATCTTTAACAGTAAGGAAAATATAGTAGCGGACCCTTTTTCTCTCCAATCATTCAACAAATTCAACCATTAAATCGCAGTACAATTACTAACCATGGTATGCATAAAAAAACACGTACCTAGGCACGTATTTAAAAAGAATAGGAAACGATTGAATAAAAGATTTAATTTATCGTTAAATTTAACATATTACGACAAAGATTTAGAAAATTCGTTGGCACTTCTCTATAAATAAATTTGTTTTGTGATTCTCTATGCAATTATTTCCCACACCGCTATAGTAATATAGTCAAATGATTTATGTGCTTTTTTTAGATTTTCACGGCCAAAAGCATTTTCGTTGTTTGTTTTTGGGGTGTTATGCCGTGTCGCGCTACCACCTTCTTTAGCCGACGTTTCGGACAGCGTTGCTGAATGATGATGGACATGATGGACACTGCATCGCTGTCCGAAACGTCGGCTAAAAAAGGAGGTAGCGCAACACGGCATAACACCCCAAAAACAAACAACGAAAAAGATTTATGTGCTATACAAAAATCATTAAAGAACAGTTTTGCATCAGAATTATTGTAAAAAATCTTTGATAGAATCGATGCTTAGGAACACCTAAGTTATTATATTAAACAAAACAATCAGTCAATATTAAAAAAATACAAAACCTGTTCATGATTAATTACCTTCTTATGTTTTAAGAATACCCCGATATTTGTATTATTTCTCGTATTTATACTAACGTAAACTGACCGTAAAAATGTTTTGAAATTTTGATTAAATAACATAGTATACAAGAAATAATACAAATAAATAAAATACTCGTATTTGAAATCATTAAAAAGACCTTGGATAGAGGTAGGATAATTTTAAAGTAATTTTACAATATAAAACATAATTTCCTTTTTTATGATAGATCGGAAGATGGTCCTTAAGTTTTAAGTTTTTAAGATGATGAGAAGTTATGTTAACATGTATTTATCATGAAATTAATATTACTGACACCCTTTTAAAAAGGGTAACCATGTGTATTTTTGCGACGACTGTTTTAATTGTATAACGGTTACAAAAATTCTGCAATCAAATAATTAATAAACAAGAAAAAAATTTCCTCATTTTGAAAAAAAATTTACAAAGTTTTGTAAATGTCTTTTGTTATTACAATTTTGAATTTTTTATTTATTCACTGAATTATTGTCAAGAATGTAGCACATTAAATGAATATAATGTAAACACATTAAAGTCTAAGGTTTAGGTACAACATTGAGATGGAGCCAGTGTGAATGCAGGGGTGAGAGAAGAAATCCTCAGTTAGGCCGAAACCAATGTAACCAGAGAAAAGAAAGTAGTACATGCAGCACTTCTGTCGCGGAGGCGCTTCTTACTCCTGCAATTATAAATAAACATCATTATGAACAATAATATTATTTTCTTTATTACTCTTTCAACAAAACCACGAATGAAATGAAATTTAAGAAAAGTTTTTGTAATAGGGTTGTCAATATAATAACCGAAATGTTTCTATTTCACGACAGGATAGCTCTTTCCACCGGCATGATCATTGGTAAGTTAGTCTAGGTAAGCAGCCACAATGTGGCCCGCGAACAAATTATAAATGGCTCGCGTGAGCAAGTTTAAACAATTTTCGCCGAGTTGCAAATTTTTGTAAATCCTTTTACAATCAGTTTGAATGGAATAATCAGTTATCCTGCCAATATTCAGTTGGGACTTAACTGAACTGCAAAATCATTCTGCACCAAAAAACCATTTTGCAGAAAAAATATCTTCAAAGTCACAAACTTCTTCAGAAGAATTTGTAGATTTTTGGAAATTGGTGCCAACAAAAGACTTTCCTGCTATAACTGACCTGTCCTTTCAATTTTTAAGTAGTTTCTGATCGAATTTGTGAAAAGTTTTTTTTTTTAATCTTAATTATATAAAATATAAATACCGCACATTTCTACTTGAGTAACATATTTATGATTTATTGTTACTGTCAATCTTAAGAAAATTATTAATCCAGAAACATTTTCAGAAATCACATTAATTTACCAATTACTTAGATTTTTAATTTCTCTTGTTTTATTTCTTAATTTGGCAGAATATGCTATTTATTTTATTACTCGAATTTTTATAAACGAAAATATATTAATGTTGCAGTTATTTTTTTGCACGATACCTTTATTAATTTAAGTTGTTATAAAAATTAATACAAACAGGAACCGTCAGTGATCAGTGGGCCCGCCTGTGATTTTTAAGTCGTCTATTTTACCCGACTGTTAAAAAGGTTTTGCAGCCTTGGTCTTTGTTGTCGGCGATTGAGATAACCATCGGGAAGATAGAAATTATTGTTCTCCATAATAGTCGAATTTTCGCATAATCCCTCAATCATTTTGAAGTTTGAAATGTTAAACAAAATATAACAAAAAATCGATAGTAATTTATTTAAGATGATTCTAAAATTCTTAAAATCGAGAATGCTTAGGTTATTCTTATTATTTGTAGTACATATTAGTAACTTATGCCGCCGGTGGCGTAATGGTCAGTATATTTATGCCTTCCAAGTAGTTGATAGGGGTTCGATTCTTGGCCGTAGCAGTTTTTAAAGTTTTATTTTTTTATTTTTTATTTTTATTTCCTTTGATTTTTCAAGACTTTGCGTTAATATTAATATAATATATGTTTTGTTTTCATTGAGTTTAATTTGCAAATTCTACTTTTTTCTTTTATACAGTCAATAATATTGCTTGTTGAAGAAGTAGATAATAATAATAAAATAAAAAATTAAATATGAAAATGAACAAGACAAATAAAAATAATAAAAGATAATAATCGCAACTGAAAAATGTCGAATGGAAAAAAAATTGTCGTAGATAACATTGATAATTCTGAAATTTGAAATATGAAGTTTGACAAATATGACAGTCTCATAATGGGACACAATGGCTGAATTGGATAAAGCGTATGTCCCGGTTAGACATGAGGTTCTGGGTTCGAGTCTCAATTGCGACCATTATCTTTTATTATTTTTCTGTGTCTGGTTCATTAAATATTAAAATAATAATATTAATATTAATATTTTTTTTTTTTTAAATTAGATTATTATTGTTACCTTCTTCTTCAATGATATATTACAATGTTGGGAATAAATAACCTTCAAAAGTTAAAAAGAGAGTTTTTCATTTAAAAAAATTAATAAAATTGTTATTCAATTTATAAAAAAACAGTGTATATATAAACAAGTTCTGCTGTATTATTGTTATTATTACTCATAACAGCTGTTTCGTCTTCTAAAGTCATTATAGAACCGTGGTTAGGCCACTTACAGACCACTTTGATGGCCGGCGTAGTCCAGTGGTAACGCTTCAGACTACCATTCCAAAGTTCGCGGGTTCGAACCCAGCGTGCGGAAATAAATTTTATATGATTGATTTGTGTTATTTCACAATTAATTAATTAAAAATAATATAAGGCATATTTGCGGCATATTCCCGGAAGACACTCTCAGTATCACCTTGGTGAATTGAAACGTTGCTTGAAATGGCTTTAGCCGTGTTTAGTGACTAGATATGAATAGCCAGGTACTTCCCCACCTACCTCTTCCCTATCTCATTCGCTTCCCCTCTTACCTTAAGCCTCACAACATAACCCAATTGGGGATGCCATAGTCTCACTGGCTCCAGACGGGAGCAGTTGGGACTCTTGTAAGGTATTCACTATTAAAAAAATATTTAAAAAGCCAATTTTTTATATTATTTCTATGTAGGTTCTTATAATGAAAAACTAATTGCTTTTATTTTAATTACCTCTCTTATGGATTTCCGAGTAAAATGTTAGAAAATATTAATGGTATGATTTAAGATTTTCGTCTGCTAAAGAAGGAGTTCACGCGTAACACGGCATAATATCCCAAAAATAAACAACAAAAATATTAAAGGTAATTAATGACTCGTTAAAGTTTGATTGTTTAAATTTACTGCAATTACTGCATTGTTTAAATTTGACTAAAGGTTATTAAATGAGGTACTCGTATTTCCAAATGATGACTTGTAGGTTTCTTTTTCCCTGGATAATTGAACATTTTTCTTTTCTCTTAAAACTAAACTCGGCTTAAAAACATATCTAGGAGAAGCGAGTCTGCAGGTGCCCCAACCACAAATTGATAATGCCTTCAGATGCACAGCAAAACTTGTTTATAAATTGAAAAATAATATTATTTAACATATAAAAGGAAAAAATATGTGATTGAAAAAAATTCAATAAATAAATCATATTACGTTTTACGTTTACACTGCGAAACTTCAGGGGTAAATTCTCTGTAGTGTAAAAAATAGTATTAGGTTACGAATATAGCTTTTAATGTACGTGTGTGTTTTATTTAGACGACAAAATGTAATTAAAGTCTAGTTGTAATAAAATGTTAAGTGTAGGTACGCTAATCAATCTTATAAGCTCGTGGAAAAACAAAAACGTGGGAAGGTGCAGTAGAATCATTTTAAAGAGATTTTTTATTGTGTTGTGGTGTATTTCTAATCTGTTTGAACCATCATCGTTGTGTTTAATACATTTAAATGTGTGCTCTTTAAAATAATTTGCCTGTACCTATGTCTACACAAACATTTTGTAAACCAGATGCTAATAAAAACAATTTCAAATAAATTTTTTTTGCACATCCTTATATTTAAATAAAAAGTTAAGCTTTATGGCGAGAAGCAAGCAGCGTTTTGTATTTGTGCAGTTTGACACCTACTTTTTGACATTCATTTTCTATCAACTATTTATTAAAAAAAATTTTAAACCTAGGTATTTTAACAACCTAATTTTTTTTTTTTTTGTTACGTTGAAAAGATATTGTTGTAAAATTGCGATTAGTAAATCTATTTAAAAATGTTTTATTTGAAATTTTAAAATTACCTCAAGGTACCGAAATTATATGTATGCTTTGAATTCGAATATGTGCGAAAAATAAAATGTTTATATCATTTTCTAAATGTTCTCAGCGTAATCCTTTAAGGATAGAAACCATAGATTCCTACCTAGCTTAGAGGACTAAGCCTCAACGAAGCCTTTGTTTTAGTTGTGTCTCATAATTAACACTTATCTAAAATGCATAACTTGGTTTAGGTTATAATTTACAAGTGAAAAACTTTACTGCGCGTTAGGTAAATTTTAATACGTGTTGAAAATCTATTCACGACTTCTTCATATTACGTACATAAACTTATTTTTAATAAACTATTTTAAAGCTGTAAGTATCATTTTAATATATTTCAAAATCAATGAATTCATAATAAATTGAACGTTTGTAAAATTCGTTGAGGTGTGTTATAATATTTAAAATATACTAAATGGAGGAAGCACATCAATCTGAACCACAAAATTTTTCCAGTCTTAGATCCCGGTAAACTAAACTGTGTTCCCTACTTTTCCCGGCAGACCGTTTCCTATCCTTTTTCCGTATGCTATTTCTCACTTCAACATTATTAAAATCTATCCATTATTAACTGAACGCTTATTCTAGAACGAATTCTTTCGTTCCGATCTCAAAAGAGAGGAGTTCTTCCTAAACCTTTCGATAGTGGAAGTAAATTTAAAAGAATTGAATTGAAATAATGAAAAGATTTAATTGAGTCATCTCTTAGGCTAATAAAATAGTATAACTTACCACTAGAGCTTTCTCTGGTTCCCAGCACGGAAGCAATCTGCGGCTTCTCTCCCTCCAGGATGAGGTGAGCCTGCGCATTGTACAGCGAGAAGACCGTCGCCCGGCACGTCACAGTCAGCCTGCCCTGCAGGAAGCTCTCCTGACTGATGACCAGCACCAGCGAGGATCCACTGCTCTTCTTCACTACTATCTCTTGCTTCACCATCTTAGTCTCAAAAACAGATTTCCTCGCTCCATCCTCCAGAGAATCGCCTTGGTTATATAGTCTTTCTTCTGTTGCCCGTTTTTGAAATCCTTCGTCTATATTTCTTTTCTGTTTTACCAACTTGGTTTTAAAGGAAGATTTCTTCACCTTTCCTTCTAACGAATCGTCTTGGTTGTAGAATCTGTCTTCTGTTACTCTTTTCTCAAATAACTCTTTGTCTACATTTCTTTTCTGATATCTGGATTCACGTTTAGTATTTAGCGAATGTAATCCAACTTTATCAGCATTCCTCTGCCCTCTGCGTAGGTATCCGATGTTTTCCTCTGCGGGATCGTTACCGCTCTCGGCATTAATCTGCCCGAAAAGTCTGGTAACGTTCCTGCTAGCCGGGGAATACGAATGTTCGCCGAGAGCGGGCCGTCTGGTGGGCTGCTGGTACGCAGGTGGGTCTAAATCCATCGGCGTTCCTTTTACCTAATTGGAAACAATAGAGAATACATGTAGTGGACACAGGCATGGCTTTTTTTAAACACAGTAGGGAGAGATATATTATTCCGAGCATGTGGCTTTTCAATTTCAAATTAAAATTCTGCGACACCGGTAAATGCTGACCATAAATAGTGTTTCATTGGCCACTTTTTCCATTGAATTTTATCGCCGTGAAAGTTTTGTTTTTAATTTTCTCTCGCGTGTTTCATGTTGAATGACGGTATAAAACAATTTCTTTTGTGAATAAAAAATTCGACTAACATGTTTTTTTAAATAACAAATGGTAATACAAATCTTTGTCCTAGTGCAATAGTTCAAAAATAACTTTTAATTAAAACTAAAAAAATCTGAAAAGTGATTAAATTCAAAATGAACACCGTTTCGTTGTACAAAAATACATATAATTATTTTCAAGGAAATTAGCTTAATCCTATTTTTAGAATACTCTAATAATAGAAAACATTGTACATAAAAAGTAAAATGAATATATATTAACATATAGTATCTACTGTGTCATGTTAGTGTGGGTATTGATTAGATGATGTGATGTTTGATTAAGGATTTTAATTTTTTTGGTTATTCGTTAATGTGAGGAAGATACTTATTTGTCTTTAGGTATAAGGACATTTTTAATAAGACTTAGGACGGTTGTTTCAAAGAATTTGAACAATTCTTCAAAATTTCAAATTTAATTTTCAAGTTCTGCAAAGGTTCCGTTATTATAACATTATTGGCCAGTTGAAGTACAAAACTGAAATAATCACAGAAATTGAATAGGACCTTCACACTTCAACTTCACTTCACTTCACTTTAAAATTTACTTTGAAATTTTGATGAATTATTCCAATTTTTTTAAACAATCCGTCCTTAATGTATAACATTATGATTGTTTTAGTGGAAATCTGTCAGGAGTGTCTGTATGTGTGACTATCAGTATACGTGCAACCAAATTTTACAGGAGGAACATGAATGGGTTATGTTATATGAATTTTAAAAACTTTCCTTTTGATTTTCGTTTGTCGATTCAAAGAAATACAAGCCCCCTAGCACACTCGATCGATAACGATTGATAGGATAACTATCGCATCGTTCCCTAGGACAACTGCACATCGCTAACGTACAAACAACAGTTGTTGTCGAATATGTTAAGGACACTTAGTAATTGTGAACTGTCACTTATTCGTTGGCGATCTGCAGTCATGCTAGGGAACGATAAGAAGTTACCGAAAGTTATCCTATCAATCGTTATCGATTGAGTGTGCTAGGGGGCCGGATATAGATGAGATTGACGAGATGAGTCAATGTTGAGATTCATTTTTAAAAATACCAATTTCGGATGTACCTCTGACTGTAACTCCAGTTAAATGAACTCATGCTTCAAAAAATGCTTTGATTTACATGTTGATTTTCAAATTTGTAAGTTTTTGTTTGGAGAATCCAGACAAAAATACCTACCAGCTACCAGTAGTATAATAATAATCAGAAATATATTTTAATTGCCATTTAAAAAATTGGAACTGATTTTTCAGACTACCCCCATTGATGTTATATATTTAGATAAGTTTAAATAGTTGTTCTGTTTTTTTACCTCTAATTATCTCAATTTTGATTTGATTTCATTACATTATTTATTTTGACTATATTTTATACTTCAATCGATTTTATTTTGAATTTTAATTGATTTTATTTTGAATTTGAATAGATTTTATTTTGAATTCGAATTGATTATATTTTATTTCAATTTATTTTATTATTAAGATTAGTTTATATATTAAGATTATTGGCTTTAATTTGAATTCCAATTTACATTATTAATATATTTTTATATCTATTTGTTTTTCAATTATTTATATTTTATTATATTTGTGTGTTGAATTTGAGATATGGTTTAATTATTTTAATTTAATTGTATTTCATAATTTTTCAATATCATTATTATTAATACAGCCTTTTATGCGCGAAGATTGCCGTTAATTTCAACTTTGCAAGTTGCAATTAAATTTAGCCTTCGAAAAGGGACAATTCGGGCAGACAAGTAAAGTTACAAACTATCCAAAGCTCGGTAAATCGTTTAAAACAAAACACAGCGGTAGATTAAACGTAAAAATGACAAATTCGACGTCTGAACCGACTGTCGACGCTTGCGCCGAGATCGCTGGGGATTGTAAGTGCAGCCGAGTGTTTCTAGTTTCTACTACACATATTGCGATCGTCGATTTTGTGCAAAAAGCTTCCTCCGCCCGCCGCGGCGCTCGGGGAACTTTTTAAAGTGTCATTGTACGCGGAGAGTGCACTAGCTCAAGCTGTCCGCACCGCGCTGCGCCGCACACTAAGACGGCCACGCTTGGAAGGTGGACATTGAAATTCAATAAGGAACGATTTAATTAATTTATTGGTAACAAAAGTTTGTGTGGGAGTCCTTTAATATGATTTATCAAAATGTCTACTACCTTCTTTGAGAAATTCAGTATAAATTCTTCAGACTTTCAAAGGTATTTAATCGCGTCGTGCAGTGCCGATTTGCCTCCTAAAATTTTAAAGTGTACACCCCTCTTCAATTTAGATTGAATTCCATGTGCATTAGCCCTCAGGTCTAAACCTCATTGCGAACTACAATTTCTTTAATCAGAACGATAATAAGTAGAATATTAGTGACCGCTGTAAAAGTTGATACTTACTTTAGTACCTTTTTTTTAAATTCTGATCTGGGTGAAATATTTGATCTTAAAACTAATCAGTATAAATGTTGTATATTCTATCAATTTTTTTTATCTTCTAGACACAAATAGACCTATGTACCCATACAACTTCTACGCTCCTCCTATTCTGTTTTGTAGAATTTTTTAAATTCTATTATATGCGTGTGGATTCTAATTTTCTGTTCACATTTTTATCTACCTACGTATATAGTTCTGTGTTTTTGTTGCAACCTTTTTTATCATTATCTTCACATTTTTCTTTATTGTTTTAATTTTTCTTATAAAAAAATTTATAAAAAAAGCCCCTTAGGGCGTGTAATAATAAATAAATATGATTCTTCAGTCATGAATATTATTTTAAGCACTTTTCTCTTTCTGAAATTTAAGAGGCAGGAATGGGTACCGCCGCCCCGGGAACCATTTATTGGATAACCAACCTTCTGCCATAGATTACTCCAAGTGGTTCGCTACGTTTGGTGACTTAGCAGGGGTGTCCGAGTTTCATGGGGTGAGGTTTGTCCAGGTCTTGGCGGCGGATGATCTGGACACACTGAACCACAGATTCCTACCCATCCCTCATACCTTTTTCCATCCCAGAACTCTCCTTCCTTTCCTTAAACAGCCTCCACACAGCATCCCCAAAGATGACATAAGCCCTGAGGGAAATAACTTTCCTCGGGACCTCCTGTGTGGAGCTAATGTAAAAAAAAAAAGCATTGTACTTGTAAAATAACCAATCTTCCCTACATCAAATAGTATTACCGAGAACTTAAAAGATCGTTACTACCAGACAAAAATAATCTGATAGTACACAATCAATATATGACAATTTACTTTCCGTTTCATGAATAAAAACGTATTCCTTTTTTTCTGGCATTTACACCCTAGTAAGTTTCAATATTTATTCTGATGTTTCAGTATTTATTTGGCTTACTTTAAATGAACTTATTGCACAAAACTGTACGAGGTTACAAGCGCTAAAGTATGATCTCGAAACTAAAATATTTTCATCAGTTCAGTTCGTGTACGTATATCAATCACACCATTGTGCGGGGACGTGAATCACGGATTCTTTATGCGCAGTTCGGGCCCCCGGCCAATGAAAATGGATATTTTATTAACACTATAAAAGCAGCCTAAGTGCCAATGTAACTGGCCAGTTATGCGCGGCGCCTCCGGGGAGGGAAAATGAAAAATAAGCATTCATTAGCGCGTGGGGTTAGGGTAAGAGGCGGGTGGCAGAAGGGGTGAAGCGGAAAGAGAGGGTTTCATTCGCGGGCTAATAAAGATGTTACCAAGATACTCACATAGCTCATCTTGTTTTCTATGTCTTGAAGATGGTTAATGGTGGAGTTATGGTTGCGTGTTTAGTTAGTAGATCTCAAATAAGTTATTTTTTTTAATTTTTCTACTTGTCTAATAGCAGCTGTGACAGCTGAAACAGCTTCCCCACAACAATCAATGGCAATAATCACAACCATATTCAATTTTATATCAAATATGGTTGTGGTTCAAATATAACTAAACCATAGACTTAACAAAAGTATTTTTAATCAGGATTTCGTTAGGTGAAACAAGGTCTGATTAGGAATTCATCGAAATCAAGATTACAAAAAAATAAAAATAAATAATTGTATTTACAAAAACAAGGAACGTGTGTTGGAATTTCATAATATTTGTAAAATGTACATACAAAGAAAACAATTAAGCAGAATCCACTGTTATTACTTCATTCTAATTATTATCTACCTCCGTTTCTACAAATAAATCGCATTTTATTAGAATTCTCCTTTCTTTCACAACTAAACATATTTTTTCTTGCGGTTGTTTGATATATTTCAAGAAAATTATTTAATACGAGTAGTATATTAAGTGCCCGCACCATCAATGGGGCGCTTCCAGTCCCAGTAAGTGGACTGACTCGCAAATCCTCTGAAATTATACAAGTCACGGATCCTCTCCACCGAAGCGGTATCTGAGTTCCTACTTCAACTACTCCTCCGTAATGCAGTTCTAATCTGGCATTTAAGGGATGAGGCGGAGTGAATTACTTGATCTTAATAATATAGCAACCCTTCCTCCTCCCTCCTTATTCTTTATCCCTCTCTCCCCTCGACAGGTAACGAGATGATCGATAATGCCATCTTATGTAGAGGAGAATACTATTAGATAACAATCAACATTTTATTATCGTCATAAATAAGATCTATGAATTATTATATGTATCTAGTTGTGAAAAGTCTTCATTCGATTAATTAAAAACTGTTTATCAACGCTATATACTTTATCGAAGTTTACTTGCGTGCTATTTAAATGTCCCTCTATGCCAGTGGTTCCCAAACTCTTTTGGCCCATGGACCACTTTTCATAGTTAAAATTTGCCCATGGACCCCGGGGTAGGGAATGAGTGATCATGCCAAAATTCCTTTGTAGATTATGAATTCTATATTTTACCTAGGACGTAAAAATTGCTAATCATTTGTGCATTAATATTTATAATAACTTCCATATTAATAAAAATGTGTCTACCCCCTGACATTGTTCAGGGGCTCCCTGAATGATCCATTACTTTGGGAACCACTGGCCTACATTCATAGGTAAAGCCAAGACAACAATTCGGTTATTTACTATCGAAACAAGATAATTTTTCGTGGACCCCCACATACAACTTGTGGACCCCCATTTTTGTATCACGCCAACGTAGACCCCATCGAGTCTCCCGTGGACCCCTGGGGGTCCACCCGGAACACTTTGGGAAACACTGTTCTATACGCTATGGCAAACATTATGAAAAAAAGCCAAAAAACCAAGATTTTGAATATCCTCCTCTATTTTATCCAGTTTTATTGATTATGTGCGGTTGTCAACAGTTCAAAAACATCAGATCTTTTCACGGTGTTGGCCCATCTGCTCCGAGCGACGGCGGTAACCTCTTTTTATAATCAACGACCATGCACCGCGCCGTGCTGCTGATATGATATTTTAACCGGTCATCTAAGTCATCATCTGTCAAACTACGTGCTCATTCTGAATTTAAAGACTTGAGTGTAAAGTCAGCAAATAATGCTTACTCCTAGTCCAATAAGTCGTATGTTTATAACTTATAATGCGATGTGATATCTATCCTGGTTATTTGTGATGCACCCAATATTTGATGGTTCATCTTCCATTTTGCCAAGGGTTGTAAATCCTGGACTTTATAGTGATAATTTGCAAATGAGTTGCAAACTCAGAGATAAAAATATTATGTTTTCGTGAGAAAAGAAAAAAAAAGAATTCTAAGTTAATTAAAATGGAACAAAGGGCCATTCGTGACTTTTTTAACTTTTTTGACTCGTTTGAAAATTTAAAACTTCGAATATTAATATCTACCTATTGAAGAAACTGCAGATAGAACAACGCCTTCTGTTGGAAAGTACTTTCTGTATGCAAAGCATGGAAACATTTTCACGTTTTTATTAAAACTATGAAGGCTTTGTCATTTAGATAAACATAGCATAAATAAACAGCGAGGGTTTATTGTTCCTTTTTATTCTAAGCATTATGGTGCTCGTATTCTCGTAATGGTCGCACTTTTTCGAATTTCCAAAAAGTTTGAGCCATGATATGATTTTACCTACAAATTAAGAGTTATTCTGTGGTTATATGCCACCAAATTATGTGCAGAATAAATATATGGGGTCACCAAATTTAAAGGTTATCGCTTCCGCCAGCTCATATCGGAAGGACGTCAAAATCTACCATATCCTCAAACATAATATATATCCTCAAACGAAATATATATATACTAACTATTATATATATACTAATTGTTGAAATTCTGTGAAATAACTGGCCCTAAAACATGTTTTGTGCAAAATTTTAATTTATTGGTTCAGAGTAACAACAATATTCTCCAAAAGACTAATCCAATAATGTATTAATAAATTAAATTAAGAAGCGCGTTATTTTTACTGAAAAAACATATTTTCTAATTGTTTTCTTTCAACTCTATTATCGTAATAATAAAAAGCGAAAAGTACTATAAAATTCAGTTATTATTATGCTGATGTTATCTAGTGCGTGCCTGTTCTAGTTTTTCCCTCAGTGTTTGTTATTAAAACATTTAAAAAAATCATCTAGTGCATGCCTGTTCTAGTTTTTCCCTTAGTGTTTGTTATTAAAACATTTTTAAAAAATCATCTAGTGCGTACCTGTTCTAGTTTTTCCCTCAGAGTTTGTTAAAAACATTTTAAAAAAATCATCTAGTGCGTGCCTGTTCTTGTTTTTCCCTCAGTGTTTGTTAAAAACATTTAAAAAAAATCATCTAGCGCGTGCCTGTTCTTGTTTTTCCCTCAGTGTTTGTTAAAAACATTTTTAAAAAATCATCTAGTGCGTGCCTGTTCTAGTTTTTCCCTCAGTGTTTGTTATTAAAACATTACAAAAGATAAATCCCTTAAAAAAACTTAATTACGACTTACCGCTCTCAAACGAAGTGTTTATATTTCGCTGCCCGCGGTATTTCAATAACAGTATTTTTTTATATAAATTTTTTTTATGAATATCATTATCATGTTGTGAACATGTTACAATTTTCGTTGTTTGTTTTTGGGATGTTATGCCGTGTTGCGCTACCTCCTTCTTTAGCCGACGTTTCGGACAGCGTTGCAGTGTCCATCATCAGGGCAGATCCGGCAGGTCCGAAACGTCGGCTAAAGAAGGAGGTAGCGCAACACGGCATAACACCCCAAAAACAAACAACGAAAATGCTTTTGGCAGTGAAAATCTAAAAACGTATGTTACAATTTTACTTGCAGTAAATTAACTAAGCAGAGAAATCTTTAAAAGGATGTATGTTTTCATGTTATTTTTAACTTTGCCTATCTACAGAACAATCTGCACAGCTTCAAGTCCCAATAAAGTCCTCGTTTATTTGAACACGGAACTCTCACCCTAATCACTTACACGTAGATAAATATATTTTAAAACACGGTTAGCTTCGGGTAATTAAACCGCCCCGTTAAGAGGTCGGAACCTCCAAAGTAAAGCTTCTTCTCGCGAGTCTTATGATTTGTTCCGAGAAGTTTAGCCAATTGTATCCCAATCCCCGCCCCCGCTATCTGACGAGTTCAGCACTTGGCCATTTGTCTTGCTGTATTCCCAATTTGTTTTCTGTCAGACGGGTTCTTCCACTGCCGGCGGAAATGGATGCAGCATTCGCCAAGCCCCGAACATTCGAAAGCAAATGGGAATTTATATCTTGCATTAGATATGAAATGCATTTTGCTTTACCGAATCATGCAAATTCGTCATTCCTTTCGCTATGGAACGGACGGGTACCTCTGGTACTTTATTTGGAGATTTATGAGTTGTATTTACGACGATCTTTAGAGTCCGGTCCGAGGAGATAAATTCCTGAAGTAATATAGCTTTCCCGAAATGGTTTTTGATACTTAAGACCAACATATGGATTTTATCGATTTAATATAAAAGTTAACATAAATAGAAAGCAAAAACATGATAATTATACACACTACCTACTGAAAAATGTATAAAGGGAAACGTTAATCTGGTATGTTGATAGTAAGTTTAATATTATAGAGTGGTTCTTTTGAAGGTAATGACTAATGACTCTATTAATTAATTGCTGAAATAAAAGTATTTCAATTTTAAACCCCTGGCAAAGTTAATCGCTTACATTCCATTATCGAATAGTTTGACTTTTAATAGTATAACTTTTGTTTTCTATATTATGTGCACATAGTATAGAATGATCACAGACTCGGCGGAATTTAGAGCTAAACTTAAAACTCACCTTTTCAGACAGTCGTATCCATAAAGCATCATATTACCTTCAATCTCACAGCCCGCGACATTATACATAACTAATTGTATAAAAATGTAAGCAAATGTAAGCAATTTACGAAATTAAAATTACTAAGTTTGTAAGTTTAGTAATTTTAATTTCGTAGAAATTTAGTACTAAATACTCTTGCACTTGAGTTGTTTCATAAATTTGTTGCATCATGTTTGTAGGTATACTACCATTATGTGTTAATCTGCATGCTTTCTTTGATATGCACTGCAGAAGCGATCATCTTTGATTGCCTGCTTTTTATAATATATAAACCACAGTTCTGGACTTCCAAATTTTCTTTTTGCGTAACATAACCATTCTTTGCAATAAGTGAGCATAACATTGGCTTATTTGAATACGAAAGTTATCACATTTCATATCATTTAATATTCCTCCTGAATATGTAGTATAATGTCGATCTACATTGCACCACACATTATGTAGGGCAGCGTAGCATATTTATACTAACTACGCTGCCCGCGCTACGAAATATTTCAAATCGGATTTACATTGTAAACCATAAGTGAATCCGCAATTCAATAAAGACTGGGAAACTAGAGCTGTGATAATCGTTTTGATAATAGTACCAAATTTCACATATTACAAAGCTCATAACATGATATTTCAGGATAATGATAATGATAGAAAAAAATAGCTTAAAACGAAGTTTTTTTTTAACTCGCCAAAATCGAATATTAATGTTTTTTCGTAAAGTTGTTCGCTTAGATTATTTTTTTCCTAGGTACTATGGTAACAAGTACATTTACACGAAATTTTCATGCACCAGACCCAAATAAATAGTTGCAATATCAGTTCCTTTGGAAATAAGAAAAAGGATATATTTTTTTAAAGATATCAATAATAATGAAATTTCGTGGTTTGAGTGTGGTACACTTTATAATTAATGCTATTTTAAACTATCAGTTCCGTGAACTGTAGACCTCGCGTCCAAAAAAGTATATTTCTATCTTTCTCTTACATAAATAAACACAAACATTTCTTCTGAAATCATGTAATTTGCATGCAAATGCATATTTGCAAGTTGCTAGTTTTTTTTTTTTTTATCTTTTTTAATGATACAGATTAGAGATACAAGATGTAATTTTTTTGTTTTTTTTTTATATACGAGTACCAACTCGTATAATCAAACACATATTTTTTAGAGATACAACGCCTAAAAATAAAGATTTCAGAAAGATCAAGAGAGCAAAAAAAAAACAGTAGAAGATAATAAAAATGCAAGAGAAAATACAAAAAGCACTCTCTGGGTATTTATAATATTTTTTTGATGTTTAATATGTTACATTAAAAAGTTTAAATCATTGAGAAGCATTATTGAAAGAGTTTTTTCATAGTACTTTTGAATTTTAAATAATTTGTTTGTAATCTAATATTAACTGGAAATTGGTCAAACCATTTAACTCCAATATATTTATAAAATTTTCGGGCTGTGGTAGTGTTACGTCACGGGGGTTAGTTTTAAAACCAAGAACATTTGGTATTTTATTGCTGTTGGAAAAAATGTTTAGGTTTTCGTTATTGACACAATCTTTGTGAATTTGTAAAATGGCTATTTTTATACATAATTAGCAGTGAAGGGACTTTATATTTTTGAATTCATCTGATAATAAGGCTTTTTAAAATTATGTGTATTAATATTATATTTCCAATGGCCAGAAAAACATTTTGAATGAACCCCCCCAGCCAACCATTCCGTATTGCAATACAGATTGATTAAGGGAAAGATAAATGAATAAATTTTTAACTTAACTTAAATGTCTACTTACTTAATTAAAAACCAAATAATATTTTAGGCAACATTTTATAAAAAAAATTTAAATTTGAAATGAGAAACATCACTATCTCTATGAAAATAAATTTATTTTCAAACTTTCTTCGGGCAGACAGGTGCCATAATATTGAAAAGAAAAGCTCAGCCAAAGTTAGCCATCTACTTAAGAGCCATTGACCAGCGGCTGAGAATAAACGTTTAAAAAATGCTTGCAACTGTACAGGAAGGTTCCGATGAGAAAGATCGATTATTCCATCAATTTTTTTAACTCTAAATTAATATCGATTTATTTCACTCTAAACTTGCTTTAACCTTTAATTGGCGGTTAATTTTTTTTTTGTTTTGTTTTAATCATTATTTGTTTACGAGTTTCCATTACAAAATAATATTATTAGTAAGAACAGTTGTATAAACTATTAAAAGTCTGAAAGAATTGTTACTGTAAACTTATAAAATGCGACACAAAAAAATTCTAAAGTGACGTTTGATTTTATTTGAAAAAAAAACGGGCCTGCCAAATATACTTACATTCAAGTAAGCAATAAAAATGCTCAAAACGCACGATGATAAATTATTAAATATCGCGTACTTCTTGTAAGAATTTTTTGATCATAAGTCGGATATGATTTTTCAATAATGTCTAAACAAAAAAGTGTGTAAATAAAATTTTTGAAAATTTTTTGTTTGTAAGATCTTAAATACATAGAAAAACTGAAGTATTTTCGTCACAAAACACGTTCTCGGATTTATTTTTTAACGATTTTAATTTAACTAAAATTAAAATTCTGAAATATGTCTTTACTAGATTATGTATTGATGTATTTTGCCGTATAGATTATATGATTTGAAATTTGTGTTTATTTCGTAAATATTTATTTTGAAAATTGAACAAATCTACCAACGACCAACGGTATAACCTTAGTATAATAAAAATTAACGTAGTTTTTCAAAATTTTAAAAATGCGTTTACTAGATAAAATGACAATCTTTCAAAATCAATTTATGTTTTTTTGTAAAAAAGAGTTAATACGTCTAGAATTTGATTTAAAAAGGACTGATTTCCGGTATTCTCTGGTAACCCTCTTAAAGTAAGGCTTGCTTGAATAATAAAGTGGATGCAGCAAATTTCGAAAAAACAATGCATTTAATTATCTATAGTTTCTAGACAAAGTTAGTCACCTAGTAAAAGTAAGTAAATTTAATTTAGAGGAAACGCTAAACAGTCGAGTTATAACAGGGCTTCGCTAAGCTCCGTCAATAATTATGTTTACTGATTATGAAAAAAATATATACCAATAATCGATTTAAAATTTGAACTGGACGGAATAACCGTTCCATTTAATAAATTTTAAGGAAAATATAGGAAGTTGGTGCTTTTTGTATACAGAGCTCGTACGCACTAGCGGCTGGTGGGCGGTTCGACTAGCGGTTGAATTTTCTTTGAATTTTTCGGCGGTTTAGTGCGTACGAAATGAGCGGTTACATATATTATTAAAGGCGGCTAGCCGCTAGTGCGTACGAGCTCTTAAGGTGCATAATATTACAATCAACATAATAATTCTTTGTCCTCATTGATATCCACGAAACCTCAATTATTTATTGAGCCGTTTTTGAGAAAATGTTTCTCCTTCAAAATATTACATTGATACCCCAATTTGATTGAACATTTCAAATACCAAACGTTTTCAGCTCCGTGTGAAGAAATTATCAATTTTTAATTGCTTCAAAGCTGGCCACAAGATGAAAATTAAATCAGCCATCTTTTTGTACCAAATGTTGCTAAGGAAAGATTCATTTAATTAACGGTTTCTGGGAATTTTCAGTTGAAGAAAGTGGGGGTTCAGCTTTCTTGTAGGTGGAATTCCTTTAGAACCCCACGAGCGTAATATTTTACTCTTGGGAATTTTTCAAAACTCAAAACGGATACAAAACGTTCGTAATATTCCAACTTTACTCTTATTTGAATATGATTTGAGATTTTCTCGCCCAAAAGAATAATCTGTTTTTCCTAATTTAGCCAACGTTTCGGACAAGCGCTACAGTGTCTTTCATCACATCACATCTGCCCTGATGTGTGATGTGATAAGAACACTGCAAATGCCCCCTGGAAAAATCTCGATAATATCTTTTATTAATTTTATAAGGCGATCGATTCCTACTATCGAGTTTTTTTTAACAGATTTATATCAATTATAATACGACGTCAAATGCATAAATACATTTTACTTATCTAAATTATCTAGTATTACAGGTTAAACGTGGGATTACAGCATTATTATTATAAAATCTATTTCGGGTTTGATTGTGACGGTAATGTTGGTAACCATTGTTTGAATAAATTGCTGTTTGGCAATGCTTTCCAATAAGCAATTGAAATAAATTATTTTTTTCTGGAACAGATAAATATATCCCATTTTCTTCTTCAACATCTACTAAATTACAAAAAATACCGAAAAGTTTACTTTTAATGACTACTTTAGCCAGTCTTTCGGTTGCTAGCGCAAATAAACACATAAGTTATACCGAAGAAGCAAACAATAGAATTGGAATTTTATTATGCCAAAATCTATGGTTCCTTATGTACGCTTCGTTTCTTTTATTGAACTATGAAGGTATTTTTATGTCAAATGCAAAAATGTTCCTCATACGAAAGAATATACATTTGAGATTTTATTTCTTGGTTGATTATTCACGTTTTTTCCTTCAATTATAAAATTATAATGTTGTTATAATAAAACACAGTACAATAGCATAATAAATAAGTGATTTACATTTTTTTTACGCCAATGAAGAAATCCGGTTCTTTAGTTTGGTGTAGAAGTGAATAGTGAAATACAAAGTATTTTTACACCAATGAAGAAATCTAATTAGATATTATGCATTTGTTGCGTAGAAAAGAGAGAAGTTTCGATATTATTTATTTATTTATATATTTATTTATTTATATATTTATTTATTTATATATTTATTTATTTATCTATTTATTTGTTTATCTATCTATCCGTCTGTCTGTCTGTCTGTCTGTCTATATATCTAACTATCTATCTATTTCTGTCTGTACGTCTGTCTGTCTGTCTATATATCTATCTATCTATCTATATATCTATCTATCAATCCATCTATCTATCTATCTATCTATCTATCTATCTATCTATATCTCTATCTACCTATCTTTTGGTCTCCGGTGACTTTTTTTATGTCAATTTTTTTTTTTCAAATTATTTTTTCTTCAAAATCAAACAAAAAAAAAAATTCTTTCACATGACCTTATTGGTCATTCAGCCAAGTTACCGCCCCACCACTTACCCCGCCCCCAACTACCCAACACCTACTATTATTTATGTTTTTGTAGAAAAAAAAAAAAAAAAAAAAACATCAAAAATGTCACCGGAGACAAAAATTTAATTTACATTTTTTACTTCAAATAATGTCAGGAATCACTGGTTAAAGTAACTCAAGTACGTTCCTTAACACCCTGTATATATATATATATATATATATATATATATATTTTTTTTTTTTTTTTAATAAATATTTATTTATTTATGTTTTTTTTTAATATATATTTATTTATTTATGTATTTATTTATATATTTTTTTTGTATTAGTTTTTTTGTTTATTTAAAAATATTTATTTGTTATTATTATTTTTATTATTCATTTATTTTTTATTTATTTATATAATTATTCATATAATTATTTATTTATTTATATAATTATTAATTTATTTATTTGTTTATATACTTTTTTTATTTTTTTTTTTTATTAACGTCTGGAAGGCTTTTATATGTAGATAACATTGGTATGTTGTACAGGAGCATCATAACAAGTATATAGTGCCTACATAAATAGTACACTGAGCATTTATTCTCAATTCTGTAAATATTTGTAGCATTGAAACTTTTTTTATAGATGACTTGCATTTTTGGAAAATAGAAAATTTTGGACAGTGGTGCTGAAGGGAATGTAGTTTTTTTTTAAATTTCTTTAATAATTAATCTCTGTACCACCTTCACAGGGCTAACTTTTTTTAAATTATCTAACTTAAGAATATTTATTTTTTCGGACTTACACGTCAATATATAATACCTTAGGCAATTTTCGAAAGGAGCTGAGTGTTATTATAACAGGTCAGATACATTTTTTCTAAAATTTTATTTGATATCTTGTTAGATAAACATAAATTTCCCTCTTTAATCTGAAACGTTCATAAGGGTGACAGTCTACGGTATTTATTTTCCATCCATTGTGAAAATAAGGACAACAAACATTGTGATGAAAAACCTGGATAGGTGGCCATATCCAAGGGCTTGCCATGATTTTTTCCCGAATTGAATATTCGGACTTATAATGTCGAAGTTCAGTTAATGTTTCGTATTGTCATTTTGGATCAAAGATACAAATCTAAATTTATATTAATTTATCAAAATAAATGTCATACGATATGTGATAATTTAATTTAATCTTTAACGTACGCCCGAATGCCGTTTTCACGATCTTTCTCCAACGGCGCCAATCGCGAGAGAGTGAGAAACAATACCAAATTACCAACAAGAGAGTTACCAAAAATACCTTGACTATATACTCTTCAAAACTAATTATCATTTTTTTAATTAGTCTCTCACTGCACCTGCCGAACAAAAAATCGGTTCACAGCTTGGTCTACAAAACAAAATCCTCTCGTTTATAAAAAATAAACCGAAAACTTGTCAGTCTTGGCACGAAATCGCTAACCTTTACATCTTTGAGTGGCGTGCCGATAAATTTGTGACAAGTCCGCACTCTCGTCAAGTCGGGGAGCAAAACAATGTGTGATATTCCGGGATATTGCACGAAGTGAATGAAGTGTTGGACGCACGACTCGGCGGGCAGCTCAGGGAAACAATATCGCAGAGCCTGACAGGCGACTGGTGCGTCGTATAATTCCTCATAATATTTGAATAAATTGTCTTGGCATTTCGGCGATTTCTCCGACAAGGGCGGGGCGGGGGCGGAATAGGGATAAGAATCCGTTTCCAGGTACGACTTGCTATGTTGCTATGCCTTTTGATTACACTGAACAGTCTAAACACGTGCCAGCAAACAAATTTTGTTTTGTGGAAACACTCGAAATTGTATTTGTCTCCTATAAATAGTTTTATATAATATAGATTGAGTGAATTATTAAAATCGTAACAATTTGTCTTTCTGTTAATATTTTCGTGCGTAGGAAGAAAAAATATTCATTATAATATACTAGCTGACACCTGATGCGTTGCAATGCCACTTAAATAAATAAATTGTTTCTCTCTTGTGACATTTCCCATTCGTCCCCGTTCCCCTTCCGCCACCTTTTCCTCTACCCTTTACCCTTTCACCTTCCTCGCGTTCCCGCTTCCCTTTCCCGCTCTCCCCTTTCTCGCAACCCCCCCCCCCCCTTCCCTGCCTCCTAAAGCTTTTCGCTTCCACCTTCTTCCCCTCTCCTTCGTCGCCCATCCCGCGAAGCCCCCTCCTTAATTCCCTATCCGACCCTCCCGCATACCCCACCCCCTAGCTTTTTTTCCCTGCCGCTTAACTCCATAAAATACACCGATTTTTCCACCATCTCTCGTGACATATTTCTTTTTTATTCCAATTTCATAATTCCAGAGCTCACCAGTATATACATACATATGGAAATATTTACGGGCATTTACACAACAATTCAAAAAAATTTAATAGCAATCTGATGATATTTTAATCTCAATCGGATGAATAGTATAGGAAATAATTTCATAACGCCAGAGCTCACTATTCTATAACCATCCCGGGTAGCGCACATCATATTCCCAAAGTGTCATCGCAATAGGATGAATGGTATGGCCGCGCATACGAACACACAAACATTATTTTTTTATATATTTATATTTAAGGTTAATTAAATGAGAGGTAAATTAAATTGTATTTTAATAAAAAAGAGACGGCTGTTTATTTTGTTATTTTTTGTGCATAAAGTTATGAAAATGTAATACTTTAACGATGAAATTGTTTTTGTTTCTGAAAAATTAATGTATTTAAAAGGGGATGATATGCTTACTGCAAAAATATAATGTTATAATATGAAATATTACCTTGTCCAAAGTATAAAGTATCTTAATTAATAATTGGACAATAAATATGGATTGCACGCCACTGAAAGAAGGTATGTAGATATTAAAATAGTTTTGAGTACGAATGGAGCTTGTTAGTGAGTTGGTTAGTCATGTATTATGTAATAATTAGTTTTTTTAAATTATAACGTAAAAAAACAACATTTGAGAAATAACACAATTTATTGATCTTAATTAATAAACACGCCTGTAAGAAGTCAGATACTCACGGGCATGTTGTGAAGCACCTGCACCCGCACCGTTTCTCCTACCGAAATGCGCGTCTTCTCCGCCGTGATCGAGGGTGCAGACAAGGATCACTCTGCAATGAGACGGTTGCAGAGAAGAGAGGCCTAAAAGATTTTAGATACTCACGGGCTGCCAGGTGAGGTTGGCGGGCGGGTGCGCGGGGGTCGCAGCGTGTCTCCTGCGTCTTCTCCGCCGTGATTACGGGCGCAGACTCGGATCACTCTGCAATGGTAGTACAGAGGCCTAAAAGATGTCAGATACTCACGGGAACGTTGTTGAGCAGCCAGGTGAGGTTGGCGGGCGGGTGCGCGGGAGGCGCCGTGCAGTGCACCCGCAGCGTGTCTCCTGCCGACACGCGCGTCTTCTCCGCTGTGATCACGGGCGCAGACTCTGGTAGCTCTGCAAAGAAACGAGGAAGGACAATAAGTTCATCGTTTCCTTAGAAAAAAATCGAGCTGCGTATATGTGAAAGATATAAAATTATCAATGGGCCATAAAACTTAAATCCCATTCGCACATACATGTCCCAAAACAAAAATAAGTGCTAAGATGAAGGTGAAGAGATTCAAACTCAAAAGACAAGACAAAGCATCCATCGTAACAATAGAAAATCAGAATACTGTCAAAAATTTTACAAAATACCTAATGATATTCAACTAAGCTTTATTTCAATCAAATCTACTTCAGGTTAACTATTACTACACGGAGAAAAATGTTATTCTAAAATTCGATCATTTTATTCGTAAAAACGGTTAAAAACGTCACTGAAGTTCTTACGAACAAATTAACAGGGTTTCAATGTTTATTGGCAGGAACATGTAAGAATAATTTGTTTGTATCTGTAATTTCGTACGTATACCAACAAATTATTCTTACATGTTCCCGCCAATAAACATTGAAACCCTGTTAATTTGTTCGTACGAACTTCAGTCCCGTTTTTAACCGTTTTTACGAATAAAATGATCGTATTTAAGAACAACATTTTTCTCCGTGTATCTACATACTTTATATGAACACTACTAAGTTTAGACTGAAATTTTTTTTACACAACAATATCCATTGACCATTCGTTTTCTCTCCTCAAAAACTTATTCTGCAACATTTTTTCGATATTCGTTTATTTTATATAATGCTATTTATAGATCGCCGTTTGAGATAAAATTACTTTATATTTTTAAAATATAATAAATTATTATTTTTATTTTTTCTTGTAAAGCTTATTTTTATTATTATATAATATATATACCACATACCTCGACTAGACCGATCCCCCCCCCCCCTCCCCACCCACACAATTATCATCTTTCAAATCATTTCACTTAGGTATATATAATACTCATGTGGAAACCTGTAAATGGTACAATTAATGAAACTTTAATACTATTATGCTTTGTTATTAATGTTAACCGTTGGTCTCCCGAATAAAATAAAATAAAATCCTAGTCACGGAAGGAATGATCTGGTAGTTCTCATCTTTTGTGTTTCTTTCAAGTTTTGTGTCGAGGGGCGTGTATCACCGAAATTCTCTCAAACTCATAATTGAGTTTTGCAATTTATTTCAGAAAAGCAAACATCCGGAACAGATCATTCAATTGAAACTTTGTTTGTCTTTTTCTTTCCCTCTTAATGTTTCTTTGAAATAAATTTGTTATAATTACGATTTCAAGAGGTACCGACAATAAACCGAGCTACTGGGCGACTCCATATTCTGCGAAATTAAATATATGTTCTGTGTTTATTTAACTTGCGGCTCTATATGAGGGAAGCTTTGCATGTGTGAGAGTGAACGGTGGTTTCACGGGGTGGTTTGACATCACAAAAGGTGTTAAGCAAGGCTGCGTAATGTCACCGTGGTTATTCAATCTATACATGGATAATTGTATGCAAGAATTGAAAGAGGTAGGGTTAGGCGCGAAATTGAGTAATCTGAAAGTATGTTGCCTGTTGTATGCTGATGATGCGGTGCTGATTTCTAACAGTATGGAAGATCTGCAGTCGCTCGTGTCTAGAATGAACGAAGTATGTATGAAGAATGAGTTAATGATGAATGTAAGTAAGTCTAAAGTCATGGTGTTTGAAAGAGAGAGTCCAAAAACGGTGTGCAATATAGTTGTGAATGATGAATACTTGGAGCAGGTGGATGAGTTTGTGTATTTGGGTAGTATGTTTACGAGAGATGGGAAGGCTGATAAAGACTTTGAAAGGAGGGTAAATGCAGGTAACTCCATTAATGGAGGACTGAATGCTGTTGGCGCTAACAAAAAGCTGTCCAAAGAAGCGAAGTTAGCAGTCCACAATGGAGTGCTTGTACCTACCCTGATGTATGGCAGTGAGGCATGGAACTGGCAGAGGAAGGATGAAAGTAGACTGAATGCTGCTGAAATGAGATCCCTGAGGCGTATGTGTGGTAAAACCATGTATGATCGTGTGAGAAATGTGGAGATTCGAAAAGAATGCAAGGCTGATGTAAGCGTAATGAGTAAAATTAAGAAAGGAACCCTCAGATAGTTTGGGCATGTAGAGCGAATGAACAAATAAAGGAGCGTAAGGAGAATATATGATGCAAGTGTGAATGGTATAAGAAGTAGGGGACGTCCGAGAAAGACATGGCACGATCAAGTGAATCAGATACTTGAGTCGGGCCATGTCAAGAGTCAGAAAAATAGAAGAGTATATGAGACGATGTATGAATGTTGATGAGGCAAAGAGTGTGTGCCAAGACCGAGGTGTTTGGCAGTCCGTCCTCTCTGCCTACCCCTGCGGGGAAACGGCGTGATGGTTAGTTAGTTAGTTAGTTAGTTCTTTATTATTATTTCATAGTGTTTCTTTCCTCCCAAAACAGGGATCTCTTAAGATCCACGTTGACTTCTTCCTCTCCTCCACGCAGCATCCACAAATATGACATAGAACTTGAGAGATATTATTCTGGGAGGTTAATATTAACAAATTACTTTGTTTAAACAAAGAGAGATAAAATATTGCACATTCAATAATTGTGTTGAAATAATTTTAACTTTAACATCTTTTAAGATGGGGAGCATGAATGATATCCCAGTATAGATAGACCATCATGAGTATAATCTGATCACCGAGAGGACACAGCCCGGATAGTACACTACCAGTTAAATTTGTATACATAGACGACCGTCCGTGGTCGAGTGGCAAGACACTTGAATACCATTCGGAAGGTCGCGGGTTCGAACCCGGCGTGCGCAAATAAATTTTATTTGATTAATTTGTGTTATTTCACAATTAATTAATAAAAATAATATATGTTATATTTGCGGCACGTTCCAGAGTGGAAGATACTCTCAGTATCGCCCTGGTGTAAGACCACCATTTAGAATTGAAAAGTTGCTTAATAATGGCTTTAGCCGTGTTTAGTGCCTTGATTGGAATAGCCAGGTACTTCCCCACCTTCCTCTTTCCCATCTCCTTCCCTTCCCCACTTACCTTCAGCCTCACAACATACTCCAATTGGGGATGCCATAGTCTCACTGGCTCCAGAAGGGAGCAGTTGGGACTATTGTGAGGTTTCTCTATAAAAAAAAAAATTTTAGGTTTCAAAGCCACGCACGGCATCTTCCTTTGGTTCCCCTTTACAATCTGCCCTCAAATAGCAGTTCGGTGATTTGTTGCTACAGTTTTGTGACCAAGACATTCGAGTTTGCAGCATATAATAGGTAAAAGCGAAATTAAATCATGTTGAAAATTCGCGGTCTGCAAATTAAAAATAATGTCTGATGGTATGTATTACTTGTTATCGTTGTCCACCGCGAAATACCTCCAAGAAAATAACCCGATCAAGCGGCCACTGCCCGAGGGGGATTCTTACCCAGAAATAATAATACAACGGAAAGAGTTCGTCAGGGGGGTGGAGGATAGTGGGAAAGAGATAAGGTGGGGAGGTTGAGGGGAGGTGGTAACAGTAGGGGGTGGCTGGGTTGGGGTTGGTCCAGAGGAACGAAATACTTCACGATCCATTATTGGAAAATAAATAAGCATCAGTATAGTGTATTTTGGCGCGGCGTGCCCGAGAATCCAGAATGGGACAGAATTTTTTTTATATGAAAAAGGGTCGACGTCTATAATTTATGCGAATCCCCCTCCCCGATTCGTCCGCAATATCTAGCGCGGCTTTGTACATTTTCTCCCTTTCCATGACGATCGTATCGGAAGTTGGAAAATGTAATCGCAACGGCACACATGTTATTTCAAATAATTCGAGTTTTCCTACATTGCAAACGAGTCTCTACTAAAATTAATTTAATCTTTAAAAACATCAACCGTAAGTAAAGGGGTAAGCTTTGGTTATAAATATTATTTACGGTTTTCTAATGCTTCTAATATGCTTTTAGTTAAAGAATTAAAACGAATCTCTGAAACGTTTTCTAATGCTTCTAATATGCCTTTAGTTGAAGAATTAAAACGAATCTCTGAAACGTTTTCTAATGCTTCTAATATCTTATCCCATTCTGTTGTTTCTCTACCTTGCATGTTAGAGTATCCTGCTTTTATCAAACTCGTATTTGATTTTGTTTTTGATTATGTTGTTGATTTTGCTTTTGATTTTGACTTTGATTTTGATTATGATTTTGTTTTAGATTCAGTTTTATAATTTTATTTTTTATCAAACTTTTGCTTTTATCAAACTCGTATTTGATTTTGTTATTGATTATGTTGTTGATTTTGCTTTTGATTTTGACTTTGATTTTGTTTATGATTTTGTTTTGGATTTTGTTTTAGATTCAGTTTTATAATTTCATTTTTTGATTTTGTGTGAAAAAGAGCCAACTAATTTTGTGTGAATTGAATTAATTTATGATTTAGATGTACTTTGTTAATTAAAAAAAAAAACATTTAAAAGCCCAACAGGGCGTGAAATATAAATAAATAAATAAATATGCCTTTAGTTGAAGAATTAAAACGAATCTCTGAAACGTTTTCTAATGCTTCTAATATGCCTTTAGTTAAAGAATTAAAACGAATCTCTGAAACGTTTTCTAATGCTTCTAATATGCCTTTAGTTGAAGAATTAAAACGAATCTCTAAAACGTTTTATAATGCTTCTAATATGCCTTTAGTTGAAGAATTAAAACGAATCTCTGAAACGTTTTCTAATGCTTCTAATATGCCTTTAGTTAAAGAATTAAAACGAATCTCTGAAACGTTTTCTAATGCTTCTAATATGCCTTTAGTTGAAGAATTAAAACGAATCTCTAAAACGTTTTATAATGCTTCTAATATGCCTTTAGTTGAAGAATTAAAACGAATTTCTGAAACGTTTTTTAATGCTTCTAATATGCCTTTAGTTGAAGAATTAAAACGAATCACGTATTTGTTTATTTCTTTTTATTATAAAATAAAAAAAACTCGTGGTTTTAAACAAAACAAGTTTTTTTTTTAAAGTGTTTCCGAACTACTTGAATGCACAGTTCAAAAGTGCTAAAAATAGTTCCCCAATCCCTCAATCTTCCATTTATAAAGCGAAACTAGCATGGTTAAAGGAAGATCTAAAATGTGCGTATAAACGACATAATAATGTAAAACTTAATTTAAAACTGTTGCATATTGAACTAGTTTATGAGTTGCACGCTGTCAAATGGGACTTGTTTGACGATAAAGTTAGATACCTAGTTTCAGTAAAAGCTTTTAATAAACTTAACACAGTGAATAATAAACTTTAAAACTTGTGCGCTATTAATAACACTGATAATAATAGTAACCTTAAACCAATGCATACATTTTTTGATCGTGTACAGAGCCTGTCTTCGGTTCATTTTCTTCCTGATGAGATCTCCATACTCGCAAAGGGATTAAAATATAACCTAAAATATTCTAATGATAACTTTAATGCTGCTATTGAAGATGTCGCAGTGGATATAGATACAACTCTACATAATAAATCCAAAAAATTCTTGTACTAAAGTGCTGAAACAATACAAAAAATAATACATAAATTTAAACCTGCCTCTAATCCGGAGATAACTATAATGAAAAATATTCGTGCCAAATTAGCAAATGACGATTTGATCCTCACCAAAGCTGACAAAGGGAATACAGTCATCATAATCCCTCGAAATGCATACCTATAATACTAAAGTAGCGGATTTCATTAACAGTGACAATTTCGTAATACTTGTGAAAGACCCAACTAATAAATTTTAAGAAAATGTGAAACAAACATTAAAAAAACTAAAATATTACAAGACGATTCATATCACCAAGTTAAATTCTTAACAAAAAACCCCTAAATTATATGGTTTTCTTAAGATACATAAAATAATAATCCCATCAGGCCGGTGGTTGCTTGTTGTGATGCCCCAAACTTAAAAATATCGTCCTCTATTACTAAATTCTTCTACACTTAAAAATACGATTAAAAACTTGTTTTCATTAGTGGAAGAATTGAAAGATTTGGTTCTCCCGAGTAATTCTAAACTCATTTATTTTGATGTTGTTAATTTATTTCCTTATGTTCCTACGGAAGAGAGTAAATGCTTAATTTCTGATTTGCTAAATAGTTCTGATCTATCTGAAGACTTAATAAAAGATTGACTTCTCTGTTAAATAAATATGTGCTTGAATCAAAACTATTTCCAATTTAATAATATTATATATAAGCAACGGGATGGCCTAGCTATAGGGGCTCCGACTGATTGTCCTCTGATTGCTGATATATTCATGGATAGCTTGGAGAATAAAATTTAATCTAGTACCTCACTTCTTATTAAACATGTATTGTTCTGGAAGAGGTACGTTTAAAGATGATCCAAATTTACAAAAAAGAACATATATTATGTTCCCCAACCATATATTTTACAAGCTATTTAAGATACCATACAAATTCCGTTATCCAACGAAACTACTTTACAAGGAAACCAACGTTGTGTGTATAAAACAGCTATATATCACTAAAATAATTTGTAGATTTTTTAGCAATACTAAATCTGCAGAAAGAACCCAACAAATCCATACCACTAGAATTGGTCCTACAATGAATTTTGTGGCAGTACATACTAAAACATCCTTTGGCCAAAGAAACTATTTATATCAGGCTCCACTTATGTTAATTATAATCTTCCAGAATATATTAAGTCTTCCAATTCATTGGCTATATTTTAAAATAATGTTAAGATATTTATGTTGACAGAAGGTTGGCATACCATTTTGTTCATCCTTGTCCTTTTTTAAATAATAAGATTATTTTTTTTAAGTAGTAAGATTTTATTAAAATTCCATCTGCCAAAATCAGAGTGTCACCCTAGTTGTGTTGAACTGTCACTTTGCTTCTCAATGGGTATAGTATTGGTTTATTTATGGGTATAGTGTTTAATAATGTATTTATGGTTTAAACATTGTTACAATTTCATCCTCAAGTTCTACCCATGTGGCCACAATGTAATATTTCTTTCTTTCTCCATGTAATATTTTAGTGTTATGTATGCAGTTTTTGTGTTTTTTTTAATTTAACTTATGTGTGTAAATTTTGTGTTTTTTTTGTTTTTGTATTTAACTTATGCTTCTTCACTTAAATGTATTAAAGTTAACCTCAATACAGGCTATTATAGTCCTAGTGAGGTCAATTTCTATGAAAAAAAAATTATATTTATAATATGTGAGAAGATTAATAAATAAATAAATAAATTAATCCTTGTATACCTAAAATTAATTTCTCAAAAAATCAGACTTTGCTTCATTAAATAAAGAAATGGGACATGGTTAAAACACACCCTTTTGATCTAAATGATGAATAAAATAAATGCAGGTTAGACAGACACTGACTAAATGATATAAACTGATAAATTTTGATGTTGAAAATGCATAAAATTCCAATATTCTATAAAACAATGAAAAATCCAATCAAAATCGTTGAAATGTAAAAAAAGCAATGTCGAAAATGCCCATACAAAGTACTGTACTCTTCGACCAAGATATACTTGGTCGAAGACTGTATTTATATGTATATCTTGTCTTATTTAACGTAATGTTAACTAAAAATTTATTGGATTAACAAGAGAATCGCACGCTAGAGAGTGCTGCTAAGAACTACTCCGAGCTAGTGAGACTACGGCATCCCCAATTGCGGTATGTTGTGGGGCTGAAGGTAGTTGGGAGGGAAAATATATGGAGAAAAGGGAAATAGGGAAGTACCTGGCCATTCAGATCTGGTCACCAAACTAAACTAAAGGCATATCAAGCAACGTTTCAATTCTTGTGAATGGTGGTCTGGAAAATCGTTCTATCTAATATAATTTTTATTTAATAAATTTATTGTTATACATTACAAATCAATGAAATTTAAAATTTTTTGTGCACGCCGGGATTTGAACCCGCGGTCCGCAGATTACTAGCGGGGGGTCTTAATCCTCAACCACGGAGATCGTTTCTTTAAAGAATCCGTTTATATTTTAAATCACCAACGTCTACTCGGCGGAAACTATTTTAATCAAACGATCGGAGTACAGCGACGCCGACGACGTGGAGATTCGCGTACACTACTAGCTGTAATAATACTCTCCGCCTCGAGAAGTAACGAACCACATTTTTTGTTAGTTCACGAACATTCCCGATTTTTTTCACATCCTCGATTTCACAATAATACCCGGAAACACCATTAGTCACATAACTCTAACTATTGTAGGAATTCCTCTCCCTCGCTCCTTCTGTTATCCCCTCTCCCCTTCCCCTCTCCATCCCAAAACCCTTCACACCCATTATCCCCTCACCCAAATAGCGGGTTTGCCATTGGTTGAGCGCCTTTCAAGAGGTTTCCATTCGCCTCCCGACATACCGGGTACTGGGGCTGCTGTTTGGTTCTAGATAATATTATATGTATAGGTTATATCTAGGTGATCATAGTTACAATAAATTAATGAAAAATATTATGTTGGTACTTTCACAGATAAAAATAAAACCACAAGACGTTGTGGAATTTTTAAAATAAAAAATAAAAATTTTGAAAAAGAAGATAGCACTAATAATCTACACGATAATATAAAAAAGAACAAGACACCTAAAAATAAATGATAACGGTCGCAACTGGGACTCTAATTAGGCAACTGTCACCATTTATTTAAACGTCATATTTGTCAATCTCATATTTCCAATTTCAGAATTAACAATATTATCTTAGAATTATTTTAATAAAATAACCTTCAAAAGTTATAAAAAGATAGTTGTTCTAATAAAACACAAAATATTTTTAATAATATTTTATGTTTTATTTTATTTTTATTACTCCGACCGAAGAAATATTCAAAAACTTTGATGTCTACAATGTACAGAAACTTTATTGAAAAAATATTTTATTTAAACTGAAAAAAAAACATGTCTGAATACTCCACTGCCCAACATAAATACTCATCCAGGGCAATAAGCGAAAATATACTGGTTACTCCCAGTTTGATCACATCTTTTGGACAGAGAAATAATAAATTCCATGCTATGAAATTGTTCAATGCTCAACCAAATCAAACCAAAAAAATAAATGAAATGAGAATATTTAAAACAAAGGTCAAAAAATGACTGGAGGATCAAAGAAATAATCAACTTACAAACTTATGAAGACGATGTAAAGACAATTTAAAACTAAATACAAAAGTTTAAAAAAACTACAGGCCGCCTCAGAACAGGAAACCCCAGTGAGGAGGACTGTGAAAAAATACTTTTTTTTTACTTATATTATACTTTATACCTACATAATGTACAAACTTTGCTATTTAAACTAATAAAAAAATTTAAAAATAAAATAAATTAAAATATATTATCGGTGGATAAGCCAAAACACCAAGTATTTTCTCCCGAAATATTTACTGGCTAGTATTTTTTTATGATGTTTAATTATCTAAGTGGAGAGAATTAATTAGCAACTCTCTTTTTAATTTCCTGTTGAATATATTGAGTGATTTATAGCTTAATCAGTGTGTCGTGTGATTTTCATATCCTTCCATTTCAAATAATGTACAGTACCAAACAAAACCATTTTTCTTGAAGTAATTAATATGCTGCAAGAAATCGAATTCAGATTCTGCATGACGAAATCATGTTATGCCATTTTAGAAATAAGCCAAAACTCATTTAATATGTACAAATACTGACATTATTTATTCCAGAGTCTCCCAAGCTAGTTTTGCTCACAGCAATCTTTAAAAAAATCTTCTTTCTCACACCTACAGGAAAAATTTTATTTTATTTTAGATAACTTTTGCACATTCGCTACTCAAAAAGTTATCTACTTGTCACATAGATCGGAAACAAATTACAACGAACAGTCAAAAAGTGCACGTGTTTGTTTTGGGCACATAGGAAGGAGAGGAAATTCTGGGAACGAAAAGTCAGTTTGTCCGTACCAATCAAATCCATCCCTACACGGTGCAAGACGTAGGTGTTGGGTTATATCTTGAGAGTCTTACTGGAGAAATCAAATAGTCTCGGCCTCTCCCGACCCGGCCCGTCACACAGATGGTCGGCAAATGCGTCCGCAACCAAACAAAACAAAAAAAAACAACCCATGATCTTGGGTACCCCTGCTAAGTCAACAAACTATGCGAATAACTTGGGGTGACCTATGGTAGAGATGCATCCAATGAATGGTTCCCAAAGCGGAACCCTACCCGCTTCCCAAATTGAATGTAATCATTGTAATGTTGCATTATTTACGTATCTTTCAAAAGCAAAGCAAGTAGAACACACAATTAATGTGTATATTTACTTTTAACGGGCATGACTCTTGCAAGTCAAGTTGAAAACTGAATGGAACTTTAGCATACCAATTATATCGTAGACTAATTGCCTTCAACGCCCCTTTTAGCCTTAAAATATCCCTAAAGCCTCCACCACCCCTGGAAACGATATAACCCACTATTGGAATCCTTTATCGATCCGGTGTCATTTGTGCAACAAAAACAGAGGCCCAGGCTCTTGGTGTAGGCAGTATGTATTATGGCATTGTCCAAGGGCGCATTTTGTGTCAACGTATTTAAAAAGGCCGCTCGGCTGTCAGTTTTTATCCAAAAATTACCAATTTAAATTTCAAATTGCCATTAATCTTCTTCAATTGAATTTTAATTTCACATAATAGAAAATTCTCAGTTGGAAGCTCTCAAATCTAGAAGACACAAACTGATTCTGAAATGATTTATCGTGTCTCTACGATCATTTATCAGAATTATTTTTGTTGCTGCTTTGCAAAATTTATGTTGAATAATTTTATCGAAAATATTTCAAAACAATCTTTTCAAAAAAAAAAAAAACTAATTGATTTTACAGGTAGGGGAGACTGTAGTCGATCGTAAATTTTTTGAAAAAGGTTTTGTAGACCGCTTTTAGTACCAAGGAGGTTTATTAACATCAAAAGAAAATATTTGTCTGATTGGGCAAGTTTTGAAAAACAACGATTTTTTTTTGCTTAGATCGGTTTACATTAAATAAATATTGTAGCAACCACCTGCTACAATTATCCTCACTAAGGTAGTCAATTGTACCACCATGCGTGAATAATTGTAACATCATCTCTAAACCTAGCACAGGAAAAAAGTTTTGTTCAATAATCATATTTTGTCAAATTCTTGTTTTTTTGTATGAATACTGCGTTTGTTTAAGTCCCAATTGGTCCCACCCTTCTGGATCGAGTGAGACTATGGTATCCCCAATTGGGATATGTTGTGAGGTTAAAGGTAGAGGGGAAGGGAAGGATATGGGGAAGATAAAACTGGAGAAGTATCTGGGTTTTCATATCTGGTCACCAAACAATGAGAAGTCAATTTTTTTTATTATTATCTGTATAATAATACATACTCTTTTAAAGTTGACGTGAGAATTTTATTAACCCTCCCCCCTATTTTTTGCTCATGTAATTAATGTACTCCCCCCAAAAAAACCTCAAATGACCCCGGGGGTTTAATTAAAGAAGGTTAACAACACCTGTGAACAGTGGCGGCTCGTGACTTTTGGTGAGTAGAGTGCTAATATTAACAAAAATGGCATTATTGATGTCGTTGTAGCCGAAAAATATATTTTTTTTGTTTTTCGAATTATTTTTTTTGTATGAAGGTTTTCAGGGTTTTTGCGGCGCATGGAAAAACTTAAATTTCCTGAAAATCTTCATACAAAAAATAAATTTTCGAAAAAAAAATAAAAAAAATTTTTCGGCTACAACGACATCAATAATGCCATTTTTGTTAATATTAGCATCTAGCTCACCAAAAGTCACGAGCCGCCACATCCTGTGAACATGTTTCCTAATACCACACTTTCGACGGATATACCTAATATCCCGCAGCCATTATTAATCCGAAGAATGCTATTATTAGCGTCGTGTAGGCGTTCTGTAAAAAACCGCTCGTAATTTTTTCAAGTTGTTTACCAGCATAACATAATTATTTGACGTCTAAAATAATTTTCTTGTACGAGAAGCTTGTTACTCGAGCTGAGTCAGAGTGAATAAACACCCACGAGAGGATGTAGCTGATTGTTTTTCCTTACACAAATGATGTCGTTTTACGCTTTATAATATTATTACGTTGGTACGACACAGCTTAGCAACAATAGTAATTTATATCAAAATTTACGAATAAACGTTCTAGAATGACATTTATATGTATTTATTAAATTTATTTATTTATTTATTTATTTGTTTATAAGATTTACACAGTACATTAAATATAAGTTGTAAGGTATTTTAAATAAATTACATGGTTTTGTACCTATTACGTAAATCTGTAAAATATCAATAGGTAATTTCGCCTGGGTTTTAAAACTATATTATGATGAAACTAATGAAAAGAATCAAACATTGGTTGACTAATAAAACATAAATGAAAGAGTATGGGTGGAGAAAATTTTACATTTTAAAATCAAAAATTATTTGCTCACTAAAGTTTAATAAAATGATAAGAAATTTAATAATTTTGTTTTGTGTGTTCGCAATGAATCGTGAAAAATGTCTAATTGTAATAATTTTTCATAATGGGTATAGGTTGTGATTGCGCGAGTGATTGGTGAGTTATTTGCTGCATTGGTGTTGTGGGCTTCTATATGAAGAAGAGAAGTGTGCCTGGTACGCCTCATTGGAGCATTTAAACCAATGACGGATAGTAATTCGGGACTATCAATATTATTATTAAGCAGGTTATACAGAAACAATAGATCCGACAATGTGCGTCTTTTTTGTAGTGTTAACATATTATTTGTAGTTTTGTTGTATTTTAAAAGTAAATGTTTCGAAAATTTATTTTGTATATTTTCTAATAAATCTATGTATACCTTATATTGAGGATTCCATATTATGGACGCGTACTCCAGTGGACTTCTGACTAATGAACAAAACAACATTTCTAGTGTCTTAGCACTTTTGAAAGCTTTACATATTCTTAATAAAAAACCTAGCATCTTGTAGGATTTTGTGATAATTTTTTCGATATGCTTATCAAAAATTAATTTGCTGTCTAAGTAAACACCTAGATCTTTACATATAGACATAGATTGTAAAGGTTTATCATTCAAGTTGTAATGATAGTTGATTTTATTTTTATTTCTAGTAAACGTAATAGAATGACATTTAGAAATGTTTAAGGACAATAAGTTTGATTCACAGTATATGCACAAATTATCAAGATCGCTTTGTAATTCCATACAATCGGATAAAGACTGTACAGGTTTAAAAATTTTCATGTCATCCGCGTATAACACAAAATGACTATTTTTAAAGCATACATAAATATCATTTATGTAAATATTAAATAGGAGTGGTCCGAGATGCGACCCCTGAGGCACACCTGAGACGATTTCCATTAAGCAGGATGTGAAGCCATTGACAACCGTAATTTGTTGCCGATTACTAATATATGATGCGATCCATCTATAGAGATCACCGTGAATTCCTAGACCTAATAACTTCTGTAAAAGAATATAATGGTTAACACGGTCGAATGCTTTGGAATAGTCCGTATAGATGGCATCTACTTGGCATCGCATATCCATTTGAGCATGAAGAAAATTTATAAAAAATGCAAGATTTGAGGTTGTGGAGCGATTTTTCATGAAGCCGTGTTGATTACTTAAGAGTGAAGGTGAGATAGTAGAATATAATTGATCATAAACAATTTTTTCCAGTACTTTACTTAGAATCGGTAGTTTGGATATAGGTCGATAATTGGATACATCATTTTTACTGCCATTTTTAAAGATTGGGGTAATTAAGGCTGTTTTCCACTTTTCGGGAAATGTTCCTTCAGATAGCGATAGTTTGAAAATAGCAAAAATGGGAGGAGTCAATTGTTTACTACAATAATTTATAAATATCCCTGGAAGTTGATCATTCCCTGGTCCCTTTTTGATATCAATGGACTTAAGGTATTTGAAGGTGATGTCTTCATTGATCTCAATTGAGTTAATTACGCTATTTGAATTTGAACAATCACTGGTATTGCTTGTATGAGTAGGTTGAACATTCGAAAATACAGATCCAAAATATTCAGAAAATAAATCAGCTACTCCTTTACTGTCCTTAGCAGTTTTTTCACCGTAAATCATATGATCGGGGATGGTAGGAGATTTTCTTTGAGAATTGACATAGGACCATATTTTTTTAACATTATGCTGTATACCGGATTCTATCGTAGAAATATAGGTTTTGTAAGCCGCTGAAGCAACCGTTTTTTGCCTTTTTCGGAGCAAAGAAAATGAGAGATAATCGAGAGGGTTCCGATGACGCTTCCATGCTCTAAAGAACTTAAATTTTTCGTTTGTTATATTTATTAAGGCTGCTGTGTACCATAGAGGATATTTACCAGATTTTACGACTTTCTTGGGAATAAACGCATTGATAATTTGTTCAATTATAACATAAAACGAACTTAGTGCTGTGTTTACATCCGTTGCATTTATAACAGTAGACCAGTCAGTCTCTTTCAGTCTCTCGTTGATTTCGGCATAATCTGCTTTATGGAATAATTTTATTGTTCGAGGAGTTGAGAGGGTTGCATTAGTGGATGGGAAGTCTAGTTCTACAATCAATGATTTATGATGAGCATCCTCTTTAACTAAAGGGTGATCGGCAAGCGACACTTTAGCTAGAGTATTACAGATAACGAGGTCCAAGATTCGTCCATATTTGTTAGGTAAATGGTTAAATTGAGTTAAGTTTGCAAAACATAAGCAGTTAAGTAACGCAAGTGAACATTGGTCTCTGTTAGTTGACGTATGTTGACTATTCCATTCAATATTCGGCATGTTATAGTCGCCGATTATTAAAAACTTGTCATTGGGAAAACGGATTGTTAAGTCAGAAATAATATTGGTATGACTAGTAAATAATGCTAATCTTTCTAAAGATGTTAATTTTGGACCGACGCTAGGCAAGTACACGCAGCACATGTGGATGTTATAACATTGATGATTAGATCTTGATGTATTGACAGTTATCCAAATATCTTCAGCGTCTGATTTCCAAGAGCGGGGGGTAACAAAAAATTCCTTTTTAATACCTATGATTACGCCTCCGCCAGTTGATTTACCAGTGCGATGGCTATCCCTATCATTTCTGTAAACAGAATAGCGATTATCAAATAATTCCTCATCTAGGATGCTATCAACCAACCAGCTTTCGGTAATAAAGATCAGGTCATAATTATTGAGCAGCATATTTTGATGAAACTCTATCGTTTTTGAGCGCAAACCTCTAGCATTTTGATAAAAAATTAATAAAGAATCAAGCATTGTGAAATTTTGTTAATTACATTGATAAATTCGGTTTCTATAAAATATACTTTACGAATATTATATTCAAGAGTTATGTTGATAGTCATAAGTCCACTGGGAATAGCAAAGCAAAGCATACAATTGTCAATTAAAGTGTGTGAGTGTGATATATAAATCATTAGTGAGCAATAATTATCAGCAGGTGGGGTTAGTGTAAAAAGGGTGATATTGAAAAAAATATTTAAAAATGTAGGAGAAAAATAGTAGTTACAAGATAGGTGATTTAACATGGGAATGGTGATCATATAAGGTTTTTTAGCTGCGATTCGCAATATACTTGTATGGGAGGTGATGTTTCGTTCTTCCGTAGGTAGATTTTTGAGCTTCTTATCCATAAAAACTGATACTTGTGTTCGTTTTTAAATCCTTTGGCGAACCTCAGTATGGATTTATTCTTCCTCGTAAGATGGTCATTGACGAAGATCCTCTGTTCAGCTCCGGCCATCCCGATGCCCTTGGTAGTCATTCCTTTTTTCCTCTTGATGGCTGCTATGAATTCATCCTTCTTCTTGCGAGAGGTGAATTTGGCGATGATGTTTCCTGGACGTCCGTCAGTCGTGTCTTGATTACGATTACGCTTACTAACTCTGCTAACGTATTCAATGTCACTTTGATGTAGAGGGCATCCAATGACTGTTGCGATAGTCGACATCATTGTAGGCAGGTTCTCGTTGGCGATCTCAGGCATTCCATGAATTTCGATGTTGTTAGAGAGAAGTTCCTGTTCCCTTTCATTGTTACCCCTCTCTAACATGAAAACAGTTTGTTTCAGCTCGGAAACCTCCATTTCCAGTCTATCTACTTTTGCCAATTTTTCGTTAATTAATTTCATTTTATTTGAGAAATCTTCCATAAAAGTGTTATTATAAACTATGGCCTTTTCGAATTCATCCATTTTAGTGTTCATTTTTTCTAGTTGTAGTGACATTTTTCTGATCTCCACAGTTAATTCGTTGCTTTGATCTGAGGAGCAAGATCGAGCATCTTGATTGACCGGGGCTTGGATACAGTTATTGCACTTCCAGGCATCTTTTTTACCTTGCGACATACGTTTAAATACACTTGCTGTAATATTAGCACACTCAATGTGGATGATGCATTTGCAGGTCGAACACTTTATACACTCAGCCTCTTTTAGCTGCTTAACGCAATACTTGCATGTTGTATCCATATTTTGTTTTGCTTGCGGCTGCAGTCAGTTAATGGTATGGTTAACAATACTGTGGGTAGCTTGAGTTTTTTTTAATGAATAGTCCGATTTTGCACTGTTTTTTACACTTAAACAAGCACTCACTTTTGTGTTTGATTCACCTCAATTTATATTATGAGCTTATGTTGAAATTGTGAGAAAAGAATCAATGTTTTTAATAGAAAATGAATGATTATTGGGGAGCGATTGACAAACGTCAGACGTGTGTTATTGTTATTTTGTACTTTGGTTTAACCAAAGTTAAACTATGTTTTATCTGAATTCATTTTAAATCATAATTTTATTAGAACAAGAAGCGTTCTGAAATTAAAATGTTATTGACCTTAAAATTCCGCAAAAAAGCTGTGCAAATTTCATAATGCCAGAGGTCATCGGTCAAGAATTTTTGACACGTAAGAAAACCGATTTTTGCTGAATATTTAATATTTTTTTTATGTTTAAAAAATTTTTCTTGCGAGAGTTAAACTAAGGGCCTTCCGAATTGTAAGAATTTGTTAATAAATGCAGCAACTAATTCGACAATTAACCGTGCTCTTCATACATTCAATAATATTTGCCTAAATTCTAACATTGTCATTTTTCCGTTTCACTGCCCAAATTTAAAAAGAGCATCATGTCAATGATATAAACTATTCAATGCGCATACACTTCTCACACCTACCAACATACTCACACATACACTCACGCACATATACACTACGCACATCACCTGGTAATTACAAATAAAACATTCAAAGAAACATATCATAGGTACCCACCATGAAATATCATTTAATATCTGTAAACTGTCTCATCACTGTAACCAATGTACTGTTTGTTTCTGTAATATAAAATAAATAAAAATAACATAAATAAATAAAATATTAGTTTTTCTTTCTCTGTAGTATTTTTCTCCTATACTCCTCCGAACATCTTTATAGGCTAAGATATTGCTTGTGTAATGAGTAATGATGGAGGACTTAGACAGCAGAGGAGTCACTGACCGATCTGTTCTAGTAATACTTTTAAGTTTAATTATGTAGGTTCTTCTGGAATGATTCCAAGCATTAATTAGTATTCAATTTGTTACTACAGCCGTTAAAGAAGTAGTGTCGTCGCCTGGAGCACCATAAGTATGGATTTAATAAAACGGAATTTGTGCCGTACATTAATCAAATTCTCAAGTGACAGATTCATTTGCAATTTTGACACAAGACTGTGCTTATTAAATTTGCGCGAAATTTTCCCGCTTCTGAAAATAAGATCTAAAGCAATAAAACACAATCTCCTGTTATATTAACAAATAAATTTATGTGTAGGTATAATGTGAACATGCCAACAAATACATCAAAGGAAATAAAAAAAATACCTAAAGATACCCTGAATTGAAATATGAAAAGGGAAAATGTTAAACATTCAACATTACAAGTTTCAAGGTGTCCAACAACGAAAGATAAAAAACACACTAGGTATCTTACCAATAGTCATTGAAAGTTTTTTACATTAGCTCTACACAGACGGTTGGGAGGAAAACAATTTCTATCAGGTCAAGTGCTATCTTAGGGGATGCTGTGTGGAGGGTCTTTTTTTAAAACGAATGAGGAGAAGTTCTAGGAAGGAAAAGGGTACGAGGGTGGGTAGGAATCTGGGGGTCAGTGTGTCCAAGACTTTGAGTCTATCTCTTCAATATATCTTGCATATAGAATATGAACCATGTGATACTGAGTACATTCTGAGAAAATCGATCAAAACTATTTAAAAAATTACCAAAACGGAAAATAACAATACCTTATGAGAACAAAATGGGAAAAATATATTTCGTTCATTATAAGAATATATTTTTTATGGCAAAAATTTATATTATGCCAAAAAATTTAATTTTAACGCGTTTTTCTCACATGCTTCATATTCTATGCACAGTTTTTTTTCACATGGTTTATATTCTATACAGAGTTTTCGTCGTAATTTAAATACCATAATAATTTCAAAATATTTAATTTAAATTTATTAAAATTTGACAGCTGGGCATCACAAAATGATGTTAATATTAAGTACATACCAAAGCAATTGAATTGTGTAGTGGTATGCAGAGGATATGACTTTTTTTATTATGTACTATTTTGATTGTCCGCATATAATTTATTTTCTATCGCCTTAAATATTTGATATTTTTACATGGCTTATATTGTAGAAGATGTAGAAAAAAAACTGTATATTTAACCCATTTTCGTCAAAAACGTCACATTGTTATATATCGATATATCGTTTGAATCTATCCCTCCAACTGCGGTGCAAGGCGAAGGCGATGGCGAAGTCGAGAGAGTCTGGCTGGAGAGGTCCAAACCAGTCTTCCTCAGATGCATCATGCAAACAAAAAATGGGGCTCAATTTACTCGAAAATAAAAGCACCAATCAAAAAAGTTGTACCACAAAATCAACTCTAAATGCGGTGTAGTTTTCGGTTCGAGTTTCCGGACACCGTGTATCACTGCGGGTTGATGTCTAGTTAAATTGATGGATTTAATATCCTAATAAAATAATTTTACACTTTAAAATGTACCTCTTTTATTATTTTTGTCCAGATCATTTTTCTTAATCATCATCGACGCTACAACCTCTGGGGAGTCCTGGTCGCATCCCCCCCCTGCCGGTATCCTGGCCGTCTTCCTCTGGTTCTATCTACTTAATGATATACCCTCCTCTTATCCAGGAGTAAACTGGAGTAAATCAATACCCTCTGTGGTTTGTATCTGTTGTATGGATTGCAAGATCCTTAGCCCTATTTTAAAATAGGTAAACCACAATGCCATGAAGGATGCCGATACCTAGACATGTGTTTTAGTCATAAATTTAAAACTTAAGAATTGGAGGGCTAAAATTTCGCTTTTGTTACGTTTATAATTTATAACTTTTCTATAAATTTGAACAAAAATAATGAAATTTTGATTTAGGATTTTTTTTTTACAGAGAATAAATAACCTCACAAGAGTCTTAACTGCTCCCGTCTGGAGCCAGTGAGACTATAGCAACCCCAATTGGGGTATGTTGTGAGGCTGAAGGTAAGTGGGGAAGGGAAGGAGATGGGGAATAGGAAGGTGGGGAATTACCTGGCTATTCAGATCTAGTCACTAAACACGGCTAGAGACATTATTGAGCAAAGTTTCAATTCTGAATGGTGGTCTTATACCAGGGCGATACTGAGAGTATCTTCCACTCTGGAACGTGCCGCATATATAGTATATATTATTTTTATTAATTAATTGTGAAAAAATACAAATTAATCAAATAAAATTTATTTGCGCACGCCGGGTTCGAACCCGCGACCTTCCGATTGGGAGTCAAGTGTCTTACCACTCGACCACGGACGGCCGTCGAATTTGTCTCGAATTTGGAGAAAATGAGTTGGGTTAAAAGTATCCTGTGTTTAAAAAATAATTTCGGTATTTAATCGCTCTAATATCTCCATGCGAATAGTGCTTGCTGTGTTGTTAAATATTTTGCTCCAATATAAGACAAATGCATACACATAAAAAAATCTATGTGTAGTTGAACTTAGATTGACGGACTTCCGACGTTTCTATCAATACGAACCATCTTACTAAAACCGTAACTTGTCATAAACACAACACGATGCCATGCTGCAAATTCAAACCCTATTCTTACAAGTATTTGTGTTTATACTAAAGAGAACCTTGTTTGTGTGGTGGAGTATCGTATGGTTTCCAAATAACGTTTATTTATCCTTTTACGCTTAAAGGTAGGATGCAAACTCAAATTTAAAAAAAAGCCCGAAAGGAAGCTTCTATTTCTTACAGTTAACCTTTTAAACGATAAGTAAAAAAAGTACATTTTACGCATTAATGGTTTTACACATGTTTACGTAACTGATAAACAATCAGAATACACAATAGAAACTAACCACTCATTCGATAAAACCTCTGGCACCAAAATCTTACTAATATTATAAACGCTAAAGTTTGTATGGATGTATGTATGTTTGTTACTCTTTAAATCGAAATTTAATTAATGCATTTTAATGAAACTTTACAATAATATAGCTCATACATCAGAATAACATATAGGCTATAATTTATAAAGCTAGCTATTTATTTTCAATATATTGAAAATAATAATTATTGTTTAATAGAAAACGTCAAAATTTGAGAATGACATTTTGCAAAACAATGATTGTTAAATAAAAATTCTGTTTTGGAAAATATTTAAATTAGTGAATTTATTTGAAGTACTTGCCTAATACTTCGAATCGAATCAAGAATTATACATATTTTAAATAAATAGGTTAAGAATTTTGGTATAAACGTAGATGGGACCTAGGAAAAGAAAATAGATTACTCAAAGTACTAATTCTGCGCAGACGAAAAGACGCGGGCAGAAGCTTGTATTACATAAAAATGGAATTGGAATTATTTTAAACAATTTAGTCAATAATAAATCAAATACAATCAATAATCAAATTAATTTAACTGATAGTCCCATATTTAATTTATTCCGCTAACCTCTGCTGAAACTCTTTCCTCCCCTCCCCTCAACCTTCACATCCTTTAATAATTTTGTCTCCCTCTTTTCTATTTTGAATCTCTTTCTAGCACCAATAAGGTGTCTTCTGTATGTAATTATCTTTAGTTGATATAATAAGCTCTGACAAAGCTTGAGCTAAGCGAAGCCTGGTTGGCTGTTGAATATTAATTCAAAAATAAAAGTGATGTTTTGCAAAGTGTGTTTTTTCATTTAAATATATAATGTCACACTCCAAAGTATTTGTTTCCTTCGATAAAATGATAAACAATCATTAATGTGATGTAAACGTTTGATTATCAGTTGTACAAAAATACGTGTATTTTTAAGGGGGAATGTCGACATTATAAAGTGTAAACATGTTTACTCAAATCGTTATTCTAAATTTAAATGGTTTACTTCTGCAAGAGTACTTACTGATAGGTGAACATAATTATTTAAAGGTCTCTAGGCACCCAAAATATTTTAGCATTTGACGGGTGAGAGGGTAGGTGGCGGGGCAGGTAATCTAAACTAGATAGAAAAACTTTTTCTCAACTTTCGACACTATTGGTGTGAACAAATACATTCAAACGTGTCATCTTTAAAATGGTTTGAATGTAAATGAGTTTCTTGTGAAATTTTATCAGATTTTTTAGAAATAAACTCTTTTGTTTAACCCATAAAGACCAGATTAACCGAATAAAGACCAGCGTGGCAGAGCGGAAAGACCTCTATCTCTAGAACTCATATATATGTAATTTCACATCCCTATAATATATGTGTACGTAATATCACACACCTATACTTCCTGATCTTTCTTTATCCTCCTAAACCCATTGACTCTAGGTAGCTGGCCATGTTGTGATTTTATTATTACCTTTGTCATTGAGTGGTTAAGATACTTGGCTACGAATCCGAAGATCGCAGGTTCAAATCCCGGCGTGCGCAAGTAAATTGTATTTGATTAATTTTTATTACTTCGCAATTCATCGATTAAAAAAAATATATAAAATATTTTTCTGGCACGTTGCAGAGTGGTAGATAACATCAGTATCCCCTGGTCAAATACCACCATTCAGAATCGAAACGTTGCTTGAAATGGATTTATCGTGATGGTGTCCAGATCTGGCCCCCTGGCACACTCGATCGATAAGGGTCGATAGGATAATTTTCGGTAACTTCTCATCGTTCCCTAGGACAACTGCAGATCGCTAACGTACAAACAACAGTTGATGTCGAATATATTAAGGACACTTAGTCATTGTGAACTGTCACTTATTCGTTTGCGATCTGCAGTCATGCTAGGAAACGATGAGAAGTTACCGATAATTAGCCTATCAATCCTTATCGATCGAGTGTGCTAGGGGCGTAGTCAGGAACTAATAGTCAGGTAATAGTCAGGAACTTTCACACCTTCCTATTTCTCATATCATTGATGGATAGGAGCAGTTGGGACTCTTTTGCATTACTCACATATAAATAAAAGTAATAATATTAGTCTTCTATACATACCTAATGTTCATTTATGGAATTCAAGAAACATTTTTCGTACCGTGTAATTCAGCAGAAACACGAGGGAAAAGAAATTTTAGAAAAATATTTACATTTTAATCAGAATAATAAAACAAAATAATATACCCGGAAACACTTTTGCAAAAAGATTATTCTCAAACAATATACGTTTTATTGTATTGTATTTTCAAGGTGAAGAAATGTCACGTTTAGATTCGTTTAACCAGGGACAGAATAAATTATAAGCAAATATACATTTGCAAGAAATATTACACTATTACATTGCATGAACGATAACTAAACAACATTGGGATCTGGTAGAAGAGAAAACGAGAGAAAAAGGATAGAATTATACAATATTTTCATAAAATAAACACACTAATGGAAATGTAACGCGGCGGTAAAGCATTTTCCAGTACAAATCGCGTTTTATGCTAATTTGACGAGAAAAAAACAAGTCAACTATTGCGCCGGGAAAAGTTGGCGTTTATCTGAGAGTCCCCTCCTTTCAAGTTCACTTATCGTATGAATACGTAATGACTGGATCTCCATTTGGCTGTCTACTAAAATATCTGCCATTAAGCCTAAGCGTCCGGAGAAAAATAAAGCGTCCATTTAGTCGGAAAAGACAACGATTGATGTTTACAGGCAATTGCATTCGCAGACCCCCGCGAGCTACTTACAAACCAACATAACTTGAGAAATGAGATTTGCCCTCTTTGCTTACTGTCATTTGACATTTTGCCTTGTAAATAGGATGGTGCAAAAGTTATCACCCTATCGAAAAATTCCACTTTTTTTGCAAATGGCGTCAAATGTCAGTTTTACTCTAATATTTGTAAATTAAACAGATAACAAAATACTCTGTACAATGTCAATAAAACATGGATCGCTATATTCCTGAAGAACACGGAAACATCGTTTTTTTTTATTGACACCGGCCAGTGCAAATCACCAAAACTCTCGTTTGGTGAGTTGCACTACCAGCAAGATCGCCCGTATAGTCACAATTTGGCGGCGGCCACTTGGCCGATATCATTTTTTCAACTTAATAAAAAAAATTAAGACGTCAAATGAACACAATCCATAAGCAAAACCTGATTTTTTATTCATAAAAAAAATTACAGCTAAAGAACATCGGGTGATAACTTTTGCGCCACCTTATATATATAAAATATGGCACAATGCGTTAACAAATGAGCCAATATGGTATATTATAAGTTTGGTGTGTGTTCATAGCTGTTCTCCTTTCTACACCTTGTGCCGTTGACTACGGACAGATTCACTAAGGTCTGGGTGTATCGCAGAAATTCAAATGTAAATTGTGGTCAGCTGACAAGCACAACAACACGACATTTTTGCTTTTCTGCTATTCAAAAATTGTTCGAAAGCTGAAACCAACCTAAGTGGAGGGGAAGGGAGATGGGAAAGAGGAAGGTGGAGAAGTGCCTGGCTGTTCAGATCTGGTCACCAAACACGGCTAAATCCAATTCAAGCAATATTTCAATTCTGAATGGTGGTCTTACACCAGGGCGATACCGAGAGTATCTTTACTATATATTATTTTTAATTAATTAATTGTGAAATATCACAAATTAATCAAATAAAATTTTATTCTCGCACGCCGGATTCGAACCCGTGACCTTCGGATTGGAAGTCAAGTGCCTTACCTTTCGGCCACGCGCCGGCCACATTACACAGCTACAAGAGATATTTTTTTTCAATTAACTATAAAAGAAGTATATTTAGATAATATTGGTGGTTTATGTTGCAAACTTAGTGATTGACCTCCCACTGGCGACCATGGTTGAACGTCACGTGCATAGCGGTAAGGGTTATCTCCAGAAAATCCGCCCGTCAAAAGGAATCCACCAAAGACATGCTCGTAATAAAATTTCCCCTGTGGCTTGAGTTGAGGTAATCATGTTCTCTCCATTATTATACCTGACGTTATGTCAAATGCCCAGGTTATGAACCTGAATAATATATATGTTTTGATGGTAGGATGTCTGGCATTTGTATTGTCAAAAATTTTTCCGAAAACGCACATTCTGATCAAACAACATTAATTCATATCTTACGTAAACTTGTGTTTTACGGTTTGCAGACTTTTTTATGCCGAATTTAAAAAAATATATAGGTAAAATTGTAAGGGAGTTTTTTAAAACATGTACGTTAATTTTGATTCACTATCATATTCCTACCATTAGATCAAGTTTCTCAAGTATGTATTTTTGTGACAATAATACATACTTGGGGAAACTTGATCTAATGGTATGTATTATTGTGACAATAATACATACTACGGTTTCAGGATACAATTCAGTTATAAATAGATTATCCATCGTTTGTAACTGTTTTTCTAATGATCTTTATGCCATAAAGCTGTTTCTAACACTTGCAGTGTATATTTTTACGAGGCCACTCTGCATATATTCTAAGTGGGTAAGGCTTTTTAAAAATAATTCTAATTATTTTTTGTGATTTATTTTAAGAGGTAAGTAAGTACACGGAGAAAAATTTTGTTCTAAAATACAATAATTTTATTCGTAAAAACGGTTAAAAACGGGACTGAAGTTCTTACGAACAAATTAACAGTGTTTCAGTATTTATTGGCGGGAAAATATAAGAATAATTTGTTGGTATACGTACGAAATTACGTATACCAACAAATTATTCTTAAATGTTCCCGCCAATAAACATTGAAATACTGTTAATTTGTTCGTAAGAACTTCAACCCGTTTTAAACTGTTTTTACGAATAAAATTATCGTATTTTAGAATAACATTTTTCTCAGTGCAATAACATAATTTAAATGCGGAAAATGATGCATATGCTCTAATAAAGAACAATCTTAGATATAGTGCGTAGGTAGGTTATATTCGTAGCTGTTATTTTTTCAAATAAGCCTGTTTAGAAATAATAAATAATGATTTATCAACCCATCGCGTCCAAAATTATTTTGACTGAAACTGACCACAGCAGCTAAATCAATGTTGGTGCTAACTTGTCCTGGTTTATTGATTAATGATTTTTCCTACTCAAAAAACTGTAAGATGTCAATGCGTACTACTTTTTTAGTAAAATTAAACATGTTTTCAGGAGCCCTAAATTATGGCGGCTCGGAGGGATCGCCTTACATTATGGCGGCTCGGAGGAAATGCATTACATTATGGCGGCTCGGAGGGAATGCCTTACATTATTGCGGCTCGGAGGGAATGCCTTACATTATGGCGGCTAGGAGGGAATGCCTCACATTATGGCGGCTCGGAGGGAATGCATTACATTGTAGCGGCTCGGACGAAATAGGTTTCAGCTTGAAATCATTATGATACCGCTTATTTATTTCGCTTCTTCTGTAATTGTTTTGGAAAACCATCTACTACCTGGTGCATCCTTAAACCCTATGCAACATGTTGGTTTTCAGGGATTATCACATTCATAATGCGGAGTGTTTGCAGAAATATCCCCGTAAAGCCGAATCCTCGGCCGGTTCCCGAATCAACACCTTAATATGGCGGCTCGGAGGGAATGCCTTACATTGTAGCGGCTCGGACGAAATGGGTTTCAGCTTGAATTCATTATGATACCGCTTATTTATTTCGCTTCTTCTGTATTTGTTTTGGAAAACCATCTACTACCTGGTGCATCCTTAAACCCTATACAACATGTTGGTTTTCGGGGATTGTCACATTCATAATGCGGAGTGTTTGCAGAACTATCCCCGTATAGCTGACTCCTCGGCCGGTTCCCGAATCAACACTTATGGCGGCTCGGAGGGAATGCCTTACATTGTAGCGGCTCGGACGAAATGGGTTTCAGCTTGAAATCATTATGATAATGCTTATTTATTTCGCTTCTTCTGTATTTGTTTTGGACAACCATCTACTACCTGGTGCATCTTGAAACCCTATACAACATGTTGGTTTTCAGGGGTGCAGAGTGTTTGCAGAACTATCCCCGTATAGCTGACTCCTCGGCCGGTTCCCGAATCAACACTTATGGCGGCTCGGAGGGAATGCCTTACATTGTAGCGGCTCGGACGAAATAGGTTTCAGCTTGAAATCATTATGATATTGCTTATTTATTTCGCTTCTTCTGTATTTGTTTTGGACAACCATCTACTACCTGGTGCATCTTGAAACCCTATACAACATGTTGGTTTTCAGGGATGCAGAGTGTTTGCAGAACTATCCCCGTATAGCTGACTCCTCGGCCGGTTCCCGAATCAACACTTATGGCGGCTCGGAGGGAATGCCTTACATTGTAGCGGCTCGGACGAAATAGGTTTCAGCTTGAAATCATTATGATATTGCTTATTTATTTCGCTTCTTCTGTAATTGTTTTGGACAACCATCTACTACCTGGTGCATGTTTAAACCCTATACAACATGTTGGTTTTCGGGGATTGTCACATTCATAATGCGGAGTGTTTGCAAAACTATCCCCGTATAGCTGACTCCTCGGCCGGTTCCCGAATCAACACTTATGGCGGCTCGGAGGGAATGCCTTACATTGTAGCGGCTCGGACGAAATGGGTTTCAGCTTGAAATCATTATGATAATGCTTATTTATTTCGCTTCTTCTGTATTTGTTTTGGACAACCATCTACTACCTGGTGCATCTTGAAACCCTATACAACATGTTGGTTTTCAGGGATGCAGAGTGTTTGCAGAACTATCCCCGTATAGCTGACTCCTCGGCCGGTTCCCGAATCAACACCTTAATAGTCGGACCGCGTTTGCGAAGATTTATGGCGCGGACCCGCCCGCTGCCGCTCCCGCCACGGGGAAATTCATTCTTTCTGCCATAAATTCTGCAATTCGAGCGGGCAGCCGTTTATTTCACTTACCTTTATACGGCCGACTTGAGTAAACACGTCGCGTAAAAAAACATCGGGCCTTTCGCTTTCCCGGGATTACAATCTATCCCGCCTGCGCCCCATTATAGCCCGGCCCGGCTCCGGCACGGCTGTCCTGCCCTACCTACTAACCTCACGGGAGCCATCTAATAGTATAATATGGTATTTATGTCACCCATATCTGATTTATATTGTTATTTAATTATAAACTTACCATTTTTGCAGGTTAAATTATAACTATTTTAGTTAAAGTGATTGAAGTGTGAGCTTCTGAGATCGTGCGATCATTACGACGGCTGGCGTAGTCCAGGGGCAAGGCTTTGGACTCCCATTGCGAAGATCGCGGGTTCGAACCCGGCGTGCGCAAATAAATTTTATTTGATTAATTTGTGTTATTTCACAATTAATTAATTAAAATAATAAATACTATATTTGCGGCACGTTCCAGAGTGGAAGACACTCTCAGTGTCGCCCTGGTGTAAGACCACCATTCAGAATAGAAGCGTTGCTTGAAATGGCCTTAGCCGTGTTTAGTGACTAGATCTGAATGGCCAAGTACTTCTCCACCTTGCTCTTCCCCGTCTCCTTCCCTTCCCCACTTACCTTCAGCCTCACAACATACCCCAATTGGGGATGCGATAGTCCCACTGGCTCCAGACGCAAGCAATTGGGACTCTTGTGAGGTATTTATTCTCTATAAAAAATATAAAAAATCCAACATTTAATCAATGAAAAAGAGCGTTTTTTAACGGAATATCTAAAATATTTTAAAGAAGTATGTAGCAACATCCGACTAAATATTTATGTTAAAAATTGTAAATTGTAGTATAGACGGCCCTAATTTGTTTAACCTCATTAAATTTCATATACCTAGTTGAACTTCTCATTCCAAAATTCTGTATAAATGTAATAATACCAAGAATGAGCATTTCATACACTGGCTTGAAACTAAATTACATGAAGTTAGTAATAGATACGTAGATGTGGCGGAGCTATTTAAGTGCTCGGATGGTTGGTACAAGAAGGCTATACTATCACATCTTTTCAATCAATATTAATTTATCATTGAAGAAGAAGATAACACTAATAATCTAAATTAAAATATCAAAATGAATAAGACACAGAAAAATAATAAAACATAATGGTCGCAACTGGGACACGAACCCAGAACTTCTCGTCTTACCCGGAGGTTATTTCTTTTAATTTTTATTTTATTTCATTTTCATATTTTAATTTAGATTATTCTTATTCAATGTATATCATCAATGATATATCTTCTTCAAGGTATATTACATTTATGGGAATAACCTTCAAAAGTTATGAAAAGAGAGTTTTTCTTTTAAAAATTGAATATTAATTTAAGGCCCAGGTTTTACGGTAACATTTTGTAAATTTATTCAGTAATGCACATTTGAGGGGAGAGGTCGCGCGCTCGCATTGCAGTTCCGTCCGCTGAAGGAAATTATTATTCACGTATTTTACACAAGGAATGAATGGGGAAATGGGTGTTATACAAGCAATCAACCAGTCAGTAGAAATTAAATAATTAATTATTTTTTCGTATAAAAATGAATGTTTCTTTGTTTGTTCCTCGTGCGGAACCTAAAGCATTGTTTAATGCAGATATTGTTTATGATATATTTATACCGTAGATATAAGTATATAAATAAACATTTGGGGATGGGATAAGGCAGAATTTAACTGTAAATATTTTAGGTGATTCAGTAGTACCTAATGCAGTTAACGCTATTATTGTTTTGTATTTGGACTTAAGCCTTTCATACCTTAATTAAAACTGGCAGTAGTAGAACGTATATGATACTTTTTTGTAGTTCTTGCTATTTTCATTTGAAAGAACACTAGGTCTCAGATGGCGTATTTCACATACAATGACAAATAGGAAACTGTACACTAAAAATATAACTCCAAACTCCATAAAATACACCCATTTTTCCAACAACTCGCGTGACCTATTTAATTTTTTACCTAAATTTCATCACTCCAGAGCTCACCAGTATATATATATATATATATATAGAGGTATTCACGGGCACGTTCACAACAATTCAAAAAAATTAATAGCAATCGGATGAAATTTTAATCGCAATCGTATGAATAGCATAGGAAATAATTTCATAACACCAGAGCTCACTATCCTATAACCATCCCAAAGTTTCATCGCAATCGGATGAACGGTATGGCCGTGAATAAGGTACGAACAAACAAACAACAAACCAACAAACAAACAAACATTAATTTTTATATTTTAGATTTGAAAAATATAATAACTGTTATCGACTGAACTAGTTGCTAAAATTATAGTGAGAAATATCAGTTATATTAGCAATTGGAAAATGAAACTTTATTCCCTGTGGATAGTGAAGTTTTTAATAATTGTTAATGAAGTTTTTAAATAATTTCTGAAATCAGTATATTTTCAAATATAGACACGACCTGAAAGGGTTAACCGACAAAATGGTTTCTGTATGATATTTAAAATTTATTTTTTGATTTTCTTTAAAAATCTTTAAAATGTGGTTTGTAGTTATAATGGCAGTATTATATATTAAAGAGGGGAAACCACAAATTTAAAAAAAAAAACTATGACAAAAATTAAAAAACTTCGTTTCTAAAAATATTTGGGTTAATCTCAAAAATCCTCTTTCACTTCCTAAAAACAATATTGCAAACAGTATAAAGTCCTAAAAGACATATAAGTAAAAAGCATTTTTCCAGTTGAATGTCCAGTTCTATCTACCCTCTGTGCTTAGAGCTTAGTACAGAAGTATGAGTATATTGTTCAGCCGCGTTCCGTCCCGTTGTTTCGGGATACTCCGGCTCTGTGGAAACATTCCGTACCTTTTCATATATTCAAACATTTGTGTCCAAATCCAGGGGATTTATTGCGGACCATTGTATAAGCTGTACAGTACATGCGAACGACTTTGTGAACGCGCTGTATCCCGATCATTCACTTCAAAGGCATATTGTTATTTAAATCCTTCAAATGAAAAATCTACATACTTTTTTATTGGAATTTTTACCCGAACGATAAAAAATGGTCAATAAACAATGCAGAGTTTATTTCTGTACATCAATGGCGAAAAATAATATTCATTATGAAAACAGTCAAAAGATTTCCTGTTTGTAAAGCAATTTTTGGTACCAAAGTGATAATTCCTAACAATATAGCCAATTAATTTCAATTTTCCTGGAAAGCAATCACTTTGTGGCATATTCGAAATAATAATCGCATTGAATGAACTAATTAATTGAAATTGAGAGAACGAATACTTCAGTAACTTTGTGGTTTTTACAAAGATATTGTTTTATTGTAATTCATCGTATATATAATAATTTCATCGAATCAAATGGCACATTTTCACTAAACACGGATACCGTTAAAAAGATTTTATGTTTATTTTTCCAATTGTGATCACCGTACTAAAAATGTATAATTTTGATATTTTCATTTATTATTATTAAAAGATTGATGTTTGGCCACAACGCACATAACCCTACTGGCTGCTAATACAGCTGTCATCGGGAATATGCCAATATCGGCTGGCTTGACGTCACCAACCAACGCCATTCGGACGAACAAAAACGAACATGAACAAATCAAAAATGGCATACCTGGAACCATCAGGAACAGCAAAGCGAAGAAGATTGCGCTAAATTTCGAAATTGTGCATTACATATGGATTAAGCCTACAGGGGACAGACACCACGATAATATAAATGCGCCGCTTATTCTTCTACCTCAAGGTGGTGTGAAAATAAGTTTTTTAGCCAAATCGAATATTGAAGTACATTTTGCGGCGCTCGTACGCCAAAACTTTTGATTTTACAAAAAAGTTTTTCATAAATAAATTGTAGGAAATTTTATCTAGTTTATTTTGTACATACGTGTTTCTATTCGGAAAGGAGATATTGTCAAAAAACTGCTATTAGGCGTCATTTTTCCAAAATGGCAGCTTGAGCTCAAAGATAACGCTGAAATTTGGAAAGAGCACATCGAAATCTATAATATCAGCAATTTTCAAAAATCCCGATAAACTTTCCAGGTAAACCCTTTTTTCTTCCCAAATGACTGGACTAATCGTTTTAGAAAATGTATTCGTCGGCACAAAAAAAAAATGCCAATCGTATTTTTTTCGATAATTAAAAAATTAGTGAAGTGCCCAATTATCAATTCCCCTAATCCAATTTCGGAATGCCAGAATAAAACACTCCCGCAGAAAGTGGCAGCATTACATATGTAATAGGACATGTATGGTTGTTTATAAATTTAAAGTGTCCGCAGTCCAGTTGATACATTTTGGGGACGATTTATCACAATCAGCGGAGGCTCCAGCCTCCTGGGGAAACACGGCCAACTCAATTAAGGGGAGGAGCGAGACTCGTACCCTCTCCCCGCCCGGCCCAACCCCGTAGACCCTGCCCTTGCCGCAGGGCTGTCGGACGTCAAACGGAGGGTGACATTTCTGTCCGTTTTTTATACAACATCCTTGAAGGTTTATCGCATATCAATGCCGGCCGTTGTCCATTGTTAAAATCGTGATTGATTGAGAGAAAAAAAGATTATATTGAGATGAAAAATGTTTTTATGAACTACCCGGCAGTTTTTAAAACGCTTGATTCACATTTTTACTGTTATTTGGAAAACCAACCAATGTCAAATATCACTTTCTAAATTGATATAAAATGTTAATCATAATATTATTTACTCCTTTAGCTAACATTTACCGGCATACTTTTTACACGGTTGTTATAGATTGCATATATTCTTTTTTTGAAAGATATTATTAGTAAATTGAGAGCAATTGTATTTCAAGACTACGTTTCCCTCTTTAGCGAAAACTAACAATTGTTTGCTAATGGTAGCAATATCTTAATTGTTCTATGATGTGCGTACTACTTAAGTTAAATTACCTCTTGTAATTGAGCATTAGTATTCCTCGTTCCTGTAAATCAGGGGTAAGGAACCATCGAGCCGTGAAGCTTTTTGATGCGGCCCGCGAGCACTTTTGGTGCGCCTGCTGAAAGCACCACAACAAATTACACTCAGAAAGCGAGAACGTTTTTCTTTCACGGTATTTCAGATACATTTTAATGTTATTGTTACAAAACCCAGAGAAAGTTATCGCATAGCTGACAGGTATGTGCTTACGTATATGTTACTAGAAATCAGTTTAGACGCAAATAAAAACATGATCTAACATCTTTTTTAGTTTTAATTTGATTCGTTATTATTGTACCATATCACAGTATTGACGACAACTCTATTCAGAAAAGAAAAAAAATATGTGCCTCCTTTATGTATTTATATATTGCCATAAAAAAAAAATATTAAAATATTAAAAAAATTATTGCAATCACTAAATTTGCTGTGAAATGCAGAAAACCCATTCACGTGTTCAGAGTACAATATAATTTAAGCTGATCCACCCCTTATCAGATCCATTACTAAGTTTAAACCAGTATTGTGTTCATAATGCAAAATTCCAGTTGCGGATTAATCTGCAGAAGCATTTCGAAGAAAACCGTTCTAATGTTTCGAGTGGGGTTAAAAATTTAGTCATAATCCATTTTCATGTTCTGAGTGTAGTTTTAATTCCCCGCATACGATACAATAGGATACGATTGTACCACCCCGGCCAGGGGCAATCCTGTCACGGTGAGACCGGTGCACCAGGGGGCACTGATTTGTTAGGACTTGAACACGTGCTCTAAGTATTGGAAGAAGGTTGGAGTTTAATCGACCGGTATACATGGCAACCTAATAAATCACTATTGGAATGTAGGATGGGCTCCTGCCCATTATTATTCCTATAAAGGAAGTGGTTGAGCTTCTGTTTCGGTTCTCGGCTTTCGCTTATTTTTGCTTTTCATTTCTTTTCGCTTCCTCCTTCCATCTTCCCGCTTTTTTGGTTGTTGCCTCCTGATGCTTCTTGCTTCTCATTTCTTTATTTTGTGCTTTCCGCTACACGCTTCCAGCTTTCCTATGCATCTTCCTTCCTGTTTTCCGCTTTCAGTGCTTCTACTTCCGATTTCCTGCTTCTTAGTTTCTTTTTTGCTTCACGCTGTTTCTTACTACCTGCCTATTGCAACCTGGTTCCCACTTAGCGTTTTCCGCTACCATTGTTTTTGACTTCACCTCGAGGCTTCTTGCTTTCCGCTCCCGCTGCTTTCCGGTATTTGCTTCCCGCCATGTCTCCACCGGGAGAAAAGTTCCAGTCTTCCTTGACTAGATACTCCCTGCCCCGCCACGTGTCGACAGCGTTTGATCTTCTTATTTGCTTATGTGTTCTGTTTCTTAATTTTCTTCTTTGAGGCGGTTTTATGTGTAAACGATTTCTTTCCAATATTCCAAGGTTTCTTTTTCCAGTGTCCGGTCAACCAACCACATATATTGACCCATTTTCTATAAGATTGGACAGAAGGGATGTAGAGATATAAAATTAATTCCGAAGAGCAAGAAAATCACAACTAGTCCGATTGAAAAGCGACAACTCTATCCTGTCGTTTCAATTCCCCGCATACAGATTTAATTTAAAATAGTTTTGTGTTCAGAATATAATAAATTAAATAAAAAGTTGCAGATTCATCGAGGGAAGCCATTCTCATGTAACGAGTGAAGCTTTACATGTGAGTTGCATACCATGTGCTGCAAAATTCTGAGAAATTGACTCTTTGGTTTAACTATTATTTAAACTTGTGAACTCTTACGCAGAATCAATCTTCAATTAAAACCTGCCACGTGTTGTAAACACAATGTAAAAATTCGAGATGCGATATCCTCTGCTGATGCAATTCAAGGGCTACCATTCTGGCTTTCCGAGAGCAGTTATAAATGATTTTTTTTATTTGAAGAATACTCGTCACCTGCGATGTAAAAAAAATCGGTACCTATTTGGTAAAGTGAGATCATAATAAAAGGGGGATTTCTTCCCCCCCCCCTCCCATCTTTCCCTGGCGCATGAAAATCTATATGCGGCCCGCGGGCGGTACTACAAACATCCAAATAGCCCCCGAAGGCAAAAAGGTTCCCCACCCATGCTGCAAATGAATGAAATGAAACCTACGATAATTATTCTGTATTATTTTAACAGCGTATCGGTTGCTTAAAATTCCACCTAACCGCGATTCAATATTCTTATTAGTTAATTTAAAATAATATCTAGAAGTGGATAGAAAATAATTTCCTTCAGGCTAATGATTAAAGTTGGGAATGATTAATTAATTATTTATGATTTATTAATAATTTATTTTAATTAATGAAGACAATATTAGTGAAACTCAATCGAAAATCTGAAATGAAAAAATCATAAAAACTACGGTCACATCTGGGATTCGAACCCAGGACCTTCGCCTTGCCGGGGCGCAGCTCCACTAACTGGGCTATTGTGACCCTATGCGATTCGGTCATATTTAACTGTATCATACTTCCACTGAGAACTACCAACATTATCTTCATTTTCGTAAACGCATATTTTTATTGACTGCTATCTTTATGTTAGATTGCAAGATTCGAACCCGAACTAAATGCTATCTTGGATAAATTTATTAATTTTTATTTAATATGCGACTTCTATTAACTTTTCTGCAAGCCTAGGATGAAGATTTATTTTTATTTTTAACCTAATGAGTAATACGTAATTTTCGATTGAGTGTCGCTAATATTGTCTTCATTAATTAAAATATTACAATTTGAGGTTTTACTCATCAAGTTAAAAAAGAAAATAAGTATTATCATTTAATAGTTAGTGTTCCAATATAACTACTCAAAATTAATTTTATTCAATCTGTCTAGTAATTAACAGTGATGCCTTCGATAACGTTGAAAAAAATTATTTTTTTTAATAATTAGAATTTTGTCATATTTTGGTAAGCTATTTGAATAGCCAGGTACTTCCCCACCTTCCTCTTCCTCGTCTCCTTCCCTTTCCCACTTAATTTCAGCCTCATAACATACTCCAATTGGGGATGCCATAGTCTCACTGTAGGTCAATTTAGACAAACACTCTTTTATTAGAAAGTTTTACCTTGAAGAAGATAAAACTTAAAAGAATATTACATGAATTAAAGTTGCTGTTTTATCCTTCATTGCTATTGATAAATGCTTAGATGGTTGGCAGGGGTATCACTAAAAGATAAAATTAAAAGTTCACGCATTCGTGATAGCCTGGGTGTCATGGATAAATATTAAGCTGGAGGAACGACAGTTGAGATGGTATGGGCACATAAGATGGAGACCACCACACTACACAGTGAGGCAGGCAATGTCTAGGAGCTTCATCGACAGTCATCCAGAGGAAGACCAAAGAACTCCGGATGACTCAATAACCCAATACTCCAAAATTCTACATAGAAACGGCCTGGATGAAAGTGATACCCAGAATCGAAGAAGCTATAACCCAACTATAACCTGAGAACGAGAAGAGCCGACCCCAACAGCCTACCTAGGCAATGAGTTGGGACAGTGAAAGGAAGAAGATTGCTATTGATAATATAATTATATTCATTCGATCTCTCTAATTTGTCAACAACAATGACTACCTATTTCTTTTTCAAATTCACAAATCCTACAAGTATAATATATATCCTGTGATTTTTCTCGGTTATGCGCTATTAATTAATTAAAAGTTCACACATTCGTGGGAGCCTGGGTGTCACGGACATAAACAATAAGCAGGAAATGTCTATGGAGCTTCATCGACAGTCATCCAGAGAAAGACCAAAGAACTCCTGGATGACTAAATGCTCCAAAATCCTAAGTAGAAACGGCCTGGAAGAGAGCGATACCCAGAACCGAAGAAGCTACAACCTGAGAACGAGGAGAGCCGACCCCAACAGCCTACCTAGGCAATGAGTTGGAACAGTGCAAGGAAGAAGATTGCTATTTATAATATAATTATATTCATTAGATGTCTCTAATTTGTCAACAACAATGACTACCTATTTATTTTTCAAATGCACAAACCCTACAAGTATAACTTTCTGTGATATATCACGGTTAAGCCCTATTAATTAAAATATCTACTATTAAACCCTAGATTAAAAAATAAGTTCCACAAATATTAATATATAAAACAAAGTCGGGTTAGTTACACCATTTATAACTCAAGAACGGCTTAATCGATTTTTATGATCTTTGATTTGTTGGATTTGTCTCCGTCCCGATTAACAGAATAACTATTAAAACATCGGAAAAAATCACGGGAAAAATAATTATGAAGAAATTAATTTTTTCATATATTTTGTATGGAACAGCTTTTCAAAAAATGTGCGTTGGTCGACATAATTTGAATTAATTCGAACTGTCAATGGTGTAGTGTGCCGAACATATCGTGCTTAGTCAACAGCTCAATTTCATTTTTTGAACTTAGAGTATTTATTTTAACTTAATAAAAACTTTATATATTTCAGCTAATAAATTAAACACAACATTTATTGATTCTTAGGCGTCACGAAGTTTGCCGGGTCAGCTAGTTACAAATAAAATGTAGGTACTATAATAAAACACGTACCTACTAGTACATTACAATATTGTCTTCTCAGAACGGCAAGCTAAAATTTCATCGTTTAAATCGGGTGAAACGAAACGGTATTTTGTTAATGGCGTATTTAATGCCTTTACTGTGAAATTATTAGATTTTTTAAGTCCCGTACGGCAGCACTCAGTGTTATTAAAGCAGCGCGCCTTCTACCCAATTAAGTAAGCATGGATTATTATTTAGGATGTGTACATAAATAATTACTTACGCGTGCAAGTGGGAATATCGCGGTTCCAGGATAATAATCGTGGTGTGGTACATACTTCCACATCAATTATTTTCTACAACAAACCCACAATGGGTGCCGCTATCTTACTCTAATGTATCAGCGCGTGTCACAATTTTATATAATAGCTAGCAGGTACTGAATATATTATTAATTTATCGGAAAATACATTCAAAGATTTTTAGCATTTTCAGACATTTTCAGGCATTTTTCACGAAAACACTCCAAGCTTGTTTCCAAGAATTATACAGAACCTACCTTTTAATATAGAATTTTAAAGACAGTTATGCTAAAGAGCTGCGCGGTATTTTGCATCCAATACTTAAATTTGGATTTAATACTTGACCAAACTGAAAACTTTAATAAAAAGGTGGAGCAAATATCTTATTTACTCGTAGTTGTGTTCTAAATTATAATGTACGCCATTAAATAATTCAATTTATCGTGTTTTTAGAGTTAACTTTATCAATGGTAATTATTTAAAAAAATAACCTTGCCGAACCAAATAAAAATGAATATGTAGAAATTTAAAATATAAAATAAAGTTTTTTTTTAAATCCTTTTTTTGGGGTGATTTAAATTTATGGACGACAAATTTACGTTCCAACGTAAATCGGTCTTTTGTAATTTATATTTAAGCCCGTAAACACTCCTTGACTCACTGAACCCCAGATTCCTTCTCACCCCTCATACCTGTCTCCTTCCTTTCCTTAAAAAGACCCTTCATACAGTATCCCCAAAGTTGACGTAAGCCCTGAGGGAAATTATTTTCCTCATGGCTTCCTGTGTAGAGCGAATGTAAAAAAAAAAGAATAAGGTCACTGTCCAAGATTGATTTTGAAAACCTCCATGTAAACTAACTAACTAACCCAAGTAACTCCAGTGACTTCAGCTAGTTCATATATAAAATATTATCTTGTGCTTTTCCTTTTTTAAGGTTATTTAAACGTCCTTCATTTATACTTCTCATTACATTTATAATTATAATACCTACGTATTTTATCTAAGTTAACTAATTAAGTAAAGTTTACTAAAAATTAATTAATTAACTATTATTTATTTAAGTATACTAAAAATCTCCATGTAAAGCCCGAACATCTCTTGAGACTTTTTCTAGTTCATGTATAAAATATTTTTTTATTTATTTATTTATTTAATACATGTTACATAATTGTGACATTTACATAAAGTTGATATATTAAATCACCATACTAGGCGGCTGCCTGTATCATGGTGACCAATATAGTATAGTTACATTGTATGAAATATGAAGTCTAGTGTAAACATGGAATTAGTATAAATCATGTTAAATATTGGAAAAATTATAATAAAAAGTAGAAAATAGAAAGGAGAAAAAAAGTACATTAGATTATATAAACAGGCTTCCAATTCTATCACATTCACTCATCAAAAAGTCTCCAAGCGTCTTCCTGAAAGTGTGATATTTGGTTATTGTCTTTATTTCAATTGTTAAGTTATTGAAGATTTTTGGAGCAAGAAAGTTAAACTGTGACTGGGCCATTGAGGTTTTTGTTACTGGAATTATATAGTTGCATTGGTTGGAATATCTTGTATTATATTTTGATTCAAAAACATATTTTTTAATAAATTTAAATTTAAAATAGCAAGAAATGAATTTTACATATAGGGATTGTATATTAAGTATTTTAAAGTCTTTAAATAAGTCCTTTGTGGGATGAATGTAATGTACTTTGTAGATAGTCCGTATTATCAATTTTTGAGCCTTTACTAATGGATCTAATATAGTTTTAGAACACCCTCCCCAGACAACAATACCGTAAGAAATAATTGATTGACATAGAGAAGAGTATACTGTTTTTAATGTCTTTTTATTTAGTATATTTCGTAGTGATCTGAAGATATATGCTAGTTTCCGTATACGACTTGTTACATTGATTACATGATCTTCCCACCGAAGTTTGTTATCAATTATTACCCCTAAGTATCTAATGGAGTCTACGCGTTCCAGTGGATTGCATATGCAACTAGCAAGATCTCTGCAATAATGTATTTTTAGTGAATGATTAGTTGAGGGTTGGCTTATACTATTGAGGCTAAATGTTAAATATTTCGTTTTAGCTATGTTTAACGTGAGTAGATTATTATCCAGCCATTTTTTAATGTTTTGTAATATTACTTCTGCTTTATGGAATGTTTCTTCCCATGTTTTACTTTTTAGTACCAGGGCAGTATCATCGGCAAAAATGATCATATTGGCATCAATTTGTAATCTACATAGATCATTAATGTATATGAGAAACAGTATGGGACCGAGTACACTGCCCTGTGGTACACCAAAGTTGATTCTGGTTGGATTAGACGGTTTAAGTGATGGTAACTTAACAAATTGCTTTCTGTCTGTTAGGTATGATTTGAACCATTCGAATGCCTTATTCTTTATTCCGATTTTCTGTAACTTGGCTAGAAGGATTGGTCGAGATACTGTGTCAAACGCCTTAGCCAAGTCCAGAAATATTGCCAAACATTTGTCACCTTTGTCTAGGGCTTGCGTTATGTGTGATGTTAATTCTAGAATAGCTGAATCTGTGCTTAGTCCTTCTCTGAAACCATACTGGTTTGAAGAGAGAATATTATGTATTGTGAGATAGTCAATAAGTCTTTTTTTAACGATTTTTTCAATAATTTTGGAAAGTGACGATAAAATTGAGATAGGTCTATAATTTGATATATTTGTAGGAGTACCAGTCTTAAAAATTGGTTGAACCAAAGCAAGTTTGAGTTTATTTGGAAATATACCTTTATTGAGACTAAGGTTAATGATATGTACCAGTGGTTGGTTTATAAAAGGTTCAATTATTTTGAGTATGTTTGAGGATATTTTGTCGTGATTACATGAATGAGAGGTCTTTAATTGTTTAATAATTTGTGAAATTTCGGCAGAGTTAGTGGGGTCAAATGTGAGTGAATTATTTGTTTCACAAACTGATTTATTTATTTTGTCAGCAAGAGCATTTTCATCTAATGTTTTGTTTAAAATTTGTGACGCTAAATTTTTGCCGATGTTACAAAAGTATTCATTTATATGATTTGTCACAGTGTCTGGATCGTCTTTTATGGAGGTGTCTAGTCCGTTGATGTTCAATTTATTAATTGGTGGTATTGGATGGTCAGTGTCAGATATTTCTTTAATAATTTGCCAAATTTTTTTATTGTTATTGCCGGCTCTAGACAATTTTTCTTTATAGTAGTTTTGTTTAGTGATTTTAATGAGGTTGTTACACATATTTCTGTATTTTTTGTAAAATATTTGTGATTGTATATCTGGATTATTAATTAAGTTTTTGTGGAGCTTGTCCCGTTTTTTAATACAAAAAATTAAACCATTTGTGATCCATGGTTTAAGTTTTTTGTTTTTTGGGTTATTCAAAGGAGATTCAACGGTAACAGCCTCAATAAGTTTCAATAGTGTTTCAGAAAATGTATTAAAAGCAACATCTACGTCTGTGGAATTTAGGGTAGAGAGCCAATTTTCCAATTTAATTTTAGAGGTGAGTTCTTCGAAATTGGTCTTAGTCTTTATTCTATTATCACATGAAGTTATGGGAATAGGTTTTTTATTCATAAGGCCAATTACTATTGAGAAGTGGTCAGTTATGGTTGATTGATATACAGTTCCTTTCGCATTTTTTTTTGTTCTTAGGAATATGTGGTCAATACATGATTTGGTCATGTCAGTTACTCTGGTTGGGGCATTAATGTGAGAAACAAGCCCGTGTTGAGTCATTAGATTTTTATAATCAAGTATTTGTGTTGACATGGGCTTAAGTATATCAATGTTAATATCACCGATTACCATTAGTTCTTCATTTGGTGCACAGTTCATTAAGGCCAAGTCTAAGGATTTAAGGAAGGATGAAATATTTTGTTGTTTAGGTGACCTGTATAGTGCAATAATGGTGGTCTGGTTTGTTATTATTTTAAGGCAGTTGGCATTATCGATGGATAATTCAGAGACAATCGGATCTAATTCGGATTTTACATAGACAATTACTCCATCTGACTGTGTCTTATTATTCAGCGTATTGAAAACTGTAAATCCTGCAATGTGTTTTTGAGTGTAATTTGATTTGATCCAACATTCAGTTAAAACTATTATGTCAAAAATATTATTCAAACCTGCAAGCGTTACAAGTAGATTATTATAGTTCTTGTCTATGCTGCGAATATTTGTAGAAAATACTTTTAATCGCGTATAGGGCTCTAGTATATTTATGCACTTTGAGGGATCATTAATTTCCGGAGTTATTATTTTACCATGGTTTTCTATTTGTAGATTAATATCATTCATTTGTTATGACAAAAATAGTTTTTTGTTTTGTTTTCTCTATTTGGTTTACAATGTTTAAAAAAGAGAGAACAATGATTCTTTAAGTACAAACTGAATGTAACATAAACATTTATAAAAAGAGTATGTGAATGTGATAGATAGATAAGAACAAGGTTAGTAGTTATGCTGGAGAGAAGTGCATACAATAAATATATTAGAACAAAATCAACAGTTATAATGATATGATAAAAACCAAGCTTGAGCATTTGCAGTATTTTTTTAGCAAGTTTTAGTATAGCGATAAATATATGAAGTGTTGCAAGTAAACCTACAATGAAAATGTAACTGTAAATGTTGTTGTTGTTAGTGAATATAAGAGTGTATAAAAGAGGTGTTACTTGTCTACATGGTGAGAGTATTGAGCAGTATCGTATGAAATAACGCATTTTTAAGGTAATTATGTTAGAACCAAAGGAATCTATTAAGGAAAGTATGAATATATATTTATATTGACGATAAATATAATTATTAATGCTATGACTCATATAAATTGCATGCAAAATATTGTTAACTAGATTAGTTACTTGTTTCTCAAAAAATATTAAAAAACTAGAGTTTAGAATAAGGGTAGTAATTGTGTATGTTTCAAAATGATTTATTTGTAAGATAAGATGTTTAAAACATATATTAGTAATATAGTTGATATATGGATGAAAATATTTAAAAAGATGTTTAAAGTAAATATGGTTCGGTTGCATTTTGCTCAAAGTTACAAATAAAATTGAGTTTAGGATCAGTAGAGCTCTAGTAATACTATCAAAAATAATTGCTACATGTATAAGATGGATGGTAATATGTATTATATTGGTTCGCTGTGTTGTTTGTATTTGAGTAGTAAAAACTATTAGTACATGAATATAATATACGAGCGTAATATAATATAATAAAATATAATAATAATATAATATACAATATGTGAAAAAAAGATAGAATATTGTAATATAATCATTGATATCCGATATAGTAGAGGGATGTAGCTGCACGGTACCTTGTATAATCAGTCACAGTAATTGACGTTTTACACGTTCAAGATCGGTTATATTATATATTGTAATTATCTTAGATGTATCAGTTTGGCGCAAAAGAATTCTCCCTCCAGCAGTCCAAGAGTGTTTGAAATTATTTTCCCTTGCAATTTTTTTTGTTTGCGATAACAAAAATTTTCCTCTTTGAGTCAAGTGTTCGGAAATATAAATGCGGTTGGCGTCTTGTGATAATCCCAGGTCCCTTGTGTTTAATTTGTTTGTCTTGATAGTAGTAGATTTCTTGTAAGTTTTGCATTTGGATAGGAAGTCATCGCGGGATTCAATGTTTTTGAAAGTCGCTACGATAGATCTTGGGTTTTTATCTGAAGTCTTCGGTCCAAGCCTGTAGATTTTTGTTATTACAGATTGGACGTCGGTATCTTCGTAGTTTATGATTTTAGAGATTTTTTTAAGAACTTCTGCATTTTTTTCAATATCTGCCTCCGGAACACCTCTTATATCGATGTTGCAGGTTTGGCTTAAATACTCCAACCTATCATTTTTTTCGTCTTGTTTCGAAATAGTATTTAGTAGGATGTTATGATGATTTTTTTGTGCAATTAATTCTTCGTTGGCTGTTTCATGGGCTTTTTCCATAACATTTATGCGCATTCTAAGATCCTCTTGTTGATCTGACATAAATTGGATTGATTTTAAAATTTCGTTATTTTGTGTGACAAGTGATTCGTATTTATTTAAATATGAGTCAAATTTTTCTTCCACGAATTTCATTATCAATGTTTTAAAGTTTGTTAATTCTTTTACAAATAATTCTGTCGTTAAAAGACCTTGGATTGTGCCATCTGTGTTTGAGTTTGGTAAGTTTTCTGTGTCGTTTGATTCAGCGTGTACAGATTTCAGCGGTTGGGTTAACTGTTTTGCTTGTTTGACGGTAGATGGCTGCTCATGTTCGTTTAATAACATGTCACTTGTAGGTTGTTTGGGTTTGTTATTTTTTACATTTCTGGTACACTTTTTACACCTCCACTGTAAACTTCTGGCGTTGCGACGTGATGTTTCAATAATTTCAGCACAGCCAAGATGGTAGTTTCTTTCACAGACACTGCAGCATATGAAGTCTGATGGGTTGACAATGTTTTTTTCACATACAATGCACTGTGTATTCATGATAATGAATGTGTTACACCAGCTTTATGTAAACAGTGATGTTTAAATGTTATTAATGTTAATTTTATTATGTGGTAATCACTTCGGCGTCAGTTAAATTACGGTAGGCGGGGTACGTCACTATTAATGAATTTTACAATAGTCGATTCTTTCTAGAGGAGATCGACACTTCGTGGCAGATAGAAATGAAGGAAAAACACTAAAGATAAGTCACTTCGCGAGGTAAAAATTCGCTGGTTTGACGCGCGGTTTCAAGTTGAATATAATTGAGCACTTTAAACTCGGTTCAATAACGTTTTGTTTGGTGATTTTTTATTAATTTAGTGTAGACTTAGAAATACGTCAACACTAGACTTGGTAGGGTAGGGTGAGTGATGTATTATGATGTGCCTTTCCTCTTTTAAGGGAATTTAAACTTCTTTTTTAATTTAAATTTATGCTTCATTTATTCTTCACAGTACATTTATAATTGTAATATTTGGGTATTTTTAAGTATGCTAATTCCATGTAGGTAATTTTCCAAAATGTTGTTTTAAAATAAAATACCCGTAAGCTTTTTTATAGTACAAGTTGTTTTATTTGTTGCGCTTATTTAGTAAAAATACAGTCATATATATATACATTTATGTTACATTTAATTGTGAATACACTATAAGCCAGTTAAGTTCCATTTACAATATTTTTGTTGCGATGCAGATTAGAATGCAAGTAGATAAATAACTCAGGTGCTGGGCATACGTCATTCCTGTGTCTACCTCCGTTAAATTGTCGTGAAAACAAGCTTATGTGCCCTAGCGGTTAACAGTTATAGTGTTACAAAATACAAGTAAAAAAAATATTTTTTTTTAAATAATAGTTTTGGATAAGGTACACTAAGGTTTCTGTGGTACTGTGGAATATATAAATATCTCTTAGGACATACATATGATTTGTGAACATATTCGTATATGTATTTCGATTTGAAATGTTGTAGCAAAATAAGATATTCTATCTGATATTGCGTTTAGGGCAACGAAATGCAATCCTTTCTAAAGGGGCTGACGAGTCAATAATTCACAATCTTATACATAAACAATACGTCAAAAAAATGTTAATAGGGTTACACTGAAGAGCATATAAATATGTTATTTTTTATTGATGCAATAACATTAACAGTCAAAAGGGGTTGAATTTAGATACCTACAAAACAAAAATTGTGAACAAACCTAGAGAGAAACATTTTTATTCTAAAGATCAATTTTTTGAATGAACTACATTAATTTATACGTTTGGCTTCACTGGAGAAATAAGTTAAACGGAATAGCATTATATTAGAAATATAAACAAGGGTTTCGGATATTTGTTTATTCTCTGAATGGCTTATAATCGCTAGTGATTTTGTGTAATATTTATTTAACGCCGTTTGCACGTGTTGCTCGCTGAAATGCAACAGTTCACCGTTTCCCCTATATTTGTATTCAGAAATCGTATCGCATGTACTTTACCCAAATACACAATGCGACGAAATATTTAATATTCTCGTGTTTTCTTCACTACTTCATAAATGCCACCGATAAGTAGGTATCGTACCCCTATTTTCATAACGGGTAGTTTTCATGAGAAGCCATTCATTTAACGAATATTATACACTGGTTTATTGAATCCTTTTCATGTGGCTTATTGCGTGGGCAATAATACTCATTTTTCTCTAGGTCCAAAGTCAACACGTAGATTAAATTTTTGACGATGCAATGGCCGAATAAATCTTTTTTTATTAAATAAATCTTGTCTTAAACATTAGTTTATCAATTTAAAAAATAATAATTAATATTTGACGAGTTAAAGTATTTCACCAAAAAATGTAGACATCATAAAATATTATGTCTCGACGCCATCTAGTGAGAAATTTGGCACTTACTATGCCTTTCTCATATAAAAAAAGTTGGTTGTTTGCAGGTGAAAAATGTGTAATTAGCGGTAATTGTTGAATGAAACACTAGTATATATTGAATCATTTGGCGGGTAAGAGATAAGCCGCCGTAGCTCGATCGATTAGAGCACCTGGCCGGCAATCTGAAGGGCATGTGTTCGAGTCCCGTCAGCGGCATGTATCTTTTCTCGTTTTTTTTTTTTTCAATATGGATGAGTGTTTCAGGCTAATAATTATTGCTTATAATAATTGTAAAATCTTTTTTAGTTGTAGGTTCTTTTTTCATAAAATATAATTATTTTTCATAAAATATAGCAAAATCAAAAATAATCTTATCATCTGGCCACCCCATAGCTAGCACGTTTCTGTGAAATGTTGAAATTAAGAAACCTCGACGGGTTTCAGGTTGGCTACTCTCACGTACTATGGACTTGAGTCCCATGATGGGAGTGAATTCTTTTTACAAGTCTTTTTAATGGGTTGAAAACATTGAAAGCACTCCCAAAATAGCAATTGACGAAATCTGCGTAACCATTTGACATCACAAGAGACTAAAAAGCCGAGGGAATTTATAAGAAGGTCCTAGGGCCAGATTTTTATAAACAAAACTTAAATATTAATTTAGAAATTTTCTGTGAAACAATACGTCCTTAGTGTCATAATTTGAAAACACCAATTATTTCTAACATCATACAAATCGTGATCCTCTTCTTGTTGTATTTTCTTTCCTCACTTTAGTTTATCAATGTTGTTTTTAATAATAATGTGCGAGCTTCGTTCCAGTTCCGGCAAAAATGGATTATTTGGGAAACAAAACACGTATCAGCCAGAGCAGAGCCATCTGTGAATACCAATAACCAACAACCTAGTCTGGCAAGGCTTGCGAACTTTATTGCACCCCTACTTATGTTTTGTTTACTGTAATATCAAGTTCTTTTGCGAAATACCTAATTGTTTCGTAATATATGTATTCAGATGGTTTTAGGGTAGTAACAAATTAGTCTGAAACATGAAGTGGAAAATCTGTGTGCTGGAACACCATAAACTCGCGAATAGTAAGCTCAAGCTTCGTGAAATTAGCAGCTCTTTCTATGTAAAATTTTTAGGTAGGTAAAAATGAAGCAAATTTTTTTCTATCGCCTAATGAGAAAAGTCTGGAAATCTAATGAAGGAAAATATTAAAATGAAAACTAGGTTTTAATACTATTTAGCGAGAGTTCCTGTCAAAATTAATGTATTGTACCAAGATACACCATATGAATTACTAATTTATTTTATTTGTGGTTTTTAAATAGGTTCGTAATTACCTACGTCCTAATACAATCCTTAAATATGTACATTTTTTTAGAATGAATCACTAACATGTTTTAATAAATTAAGTTTAAATTTGTTCATATTTCTTCTAATTTTATTTTCTTTGATAATTCGCCAAATATCTTAGTGGCTCCGTACATCAAGGACTTTGGTTTTTTTCTGAATTTCTTATTTCAATTCACCCACGTGTGTTTTTGATGCAGGTTTTCATTTTTTCTTAGAAATTCACATGATGTGTAGCGATTAATTATTTTGTAGATAAAAAATAAAATATTAAAGTAAATAATTTGTTTAAAGGACAAGATATTTAACTCCTACATTAATTTTCTTACGTCTATTTTTCTTCTGTATAATTCTCATAGCTTTATTTTGTAATATTGCGATTTCTTTCCAATCCATCATTGGCTAAGAATAGAATGCTGCTATAGTAATTTACGTGTGGTACATTGATTGCGTTGTTTACATTTTTACTGTGTTTAAGAATCTTCTTATTCTTCCAACATTGAGATTTTTTTCAGGTTTTTTTTTATAATTTGTTGTGTGTTTTGAGAAAGTCAATTTGGAGTCCAATCCAGTCCCTCGCAAATATTTAATTTCAAACACCGCTTGTAAAGCTTAACCGTTAATCAATATTTCTCTTTTTTGTCAGCGTTACTCGTTTTCAAATGTTCATAATGGTTCTGTATGGTATTTAAGTCCCTTAATGGAATGGCTCCTGCTTACTTATCAGAAATGTGTATTCCAGAAAACTCCAATTCCCGACAGTCAACTCTTCGGTCAGCGGCATCATCAGCAATCGGAAGGTTGAAGGAGCCAAAGCGCACACCAAATACTAAGTTCGGTGAGCGTGCTTTCGGAGTGTCGGGACCTAAAGCCTGGAATGGACTGCCACATGACTTAAGATTGATCACAGACTCGGCGAAAATCAGAGCTAAACTTAAAACTCACCTTTTTAGACAGTCGTACCCATAAAGCCAAAAACAAAAACCTTCACTTTCACCTTCTCAGCCCGCGACATAGTAAATAACTAATGGCATAAAAATGTTAACAAATTCATAATGGTGAATTATTTGTACATCTAATTTCATTCAAATCCTCCAGTCCTAATGAGACCTAAATTCACAAGTCTTTCGAAATAACTTCAATTTATTAACTCCATTTTTGGCAGTAATCTTCTTATAAATGTAATATGAAAAATGATGGTGTAGCAAATGTAAAGTTATGCAATGTCCAGTGTTTTAATATAGCGTCCTCCGCGCGCAAAGTCGTATCTCCTCCAAGCATAAACTTTCTAATTAAAGTGTGTTTATCGGAAGTGACCTGCCAAGTAAGTATTTTCTATGTGTCCATTTGTAAATAATAGTTCTAGGTAGAGCCTAAGAAATCATAATAAGATGTACAGCGCCCTCGAGGTGATTTCTCACAAAACGGCGCTCTACAAATTATCCAATTATTATTATTATTATAAATGTTGTATTTTTTATGAGTATATACAATAAAATTTAAGTTTATTCTTTCAGCATTACTGTATTTTTATTACAACGAAAAGGAATTACAAACTAGGAGTTGGTGCAAATTATATAATTAAATAAACAAAACAATTTCCATCACATTAAATATTTTCTAAAATCTTTATCATTTCAATTTACAAAATATTGCATGGGACTATATTATTGCGAGTTTTCAATTTAGATTTTTTTGTCACTTTATAGTCTAGATACAAATCGTAATGCCCGTTACTTCATACAATGTCCATTCATCAATCCCTGACAACAAACGGGCGACGAGGGGTGTAATAATACTTTTTTTTAAGTGATTTTATTTTTTCTGCAAGAATGTGGGTAAGCAGGTTTTTTTTCGTTCTTATTGATATAGAAATAGCAAAAATAATTTACTCGTTAGTACCTTTTTTGGTCATTTGCGTAGATAAATAGGGTGTGTAACTGTAACATCTATTTTCCTGAAGAACTTGTTGAAAACCCATCTAATAAAAAAAAAATCAATAAAATATCTGAAAAACCGTAGGTCAAATACTTAGGACACATCGTAACAGCGGAGCTCAATGATGATACTGATATTGAGCGACAGAGAAGATCACTGTGCTTTTGGGCAAATATGATTTCTCGAAGATTTAATAAGTGTAGCCCAGAAGCAAATAGGAAACTTTTTAACACATACTGCACGAGCCTACACGGAGAAAAATGTTTTTTTACATTTTCCCGCCAATAAACATATAAACCCTGTTAATTTGTTCCTAAGAACTTCAGTCCCGTTTTTAACCGTTTTACGAATAAAATGATTGTATTTTAGAATAACATTTTTCTCCGTGTGGTGTTGCCAATTACTAAGTCAAAACATTCAAACACGGTAACAACTTGTTCAGTGTTTCAATCCAAATTACTGAAAATGGCTTAATTTTAAAATAATCCTAAACCTACTAGCACGTGATTTAGTATACACGATAGGATAATTTATTCCACTATTAAAAACAGAGGCTGTCCTACTTTACTACTTATTTAGATTTTTTTAAATATTAGATTAAGGCAGGAGTACGAACTTTATTGGATGTTTTCTGGGATGAAGGGAACTGTAACGTGAACTAGAACGGGGCATCTAAAACACCCAGGGGCTTTAGCACAGTGAAATCGATAACTTTACAATATCGGATCGATAGGCACTTCCGACATTTTTATAGCGATGTCCACGGTTTCACTGTTGACAGCCGAACTATATTGACAGGGAATTAATAATAAATCGACGTACGCAGGCAACAAACACTGATTTTACGTTCCAAAACGTCAAACGCCAAACAATTGCGTAAAATATATATATTTGTATGTATTATTGTACGTAAAAGCAAAGATAGCAATCTCCATGTCATTTCAAAAGCAAACATAGCAATCTGGCCGGAATGGAGATTGCTGCCTTTGCTTTTACACACCTCAATTGGGGTAAGTTGTAAAGCTGAAGGTAGTGGGGAGGAAAGAATTTGGAGAAGAGGAAGGTGGAGAAGTATACCATACACCGCTAAAGCCTTTTCGGGTAACGTTTAGATTCGGAAAGGTAGTTTTTCTCCAAGTTTATATTGAAAGCATGTACCATTCGTATTTTTGTTGAAGGAGAATATTATATACGCAAACCAAATGCGAGTCAAGTCAGGTATGAAAGTTAATATTTTTATAGTAAGCAATTTGAGAAAATTAAATAGAATCTTGAAAAAACTGAAAGATCTTATCATTTTTTAAACATTCTATAAAATTTCCTAAAGTAGTTCAATATTATACAATTTGTATATGTAGCTAAATTTTATAATGTTGCTCTCCTAAGAAGACATTTTACGGGCTATTCAGTTCGGAGAAAACGACAAAAAATACTTAAAAATGTAAATTTCTTTTAGAATACCATTAGTGATATTTTAAGTTAATGTGACGTAAATGTATGTAGAGGAGAAGCACTTGAACGCGTAATCCTGTTTTTGATTGCATTCGGACTTTCCAGCGTTACACGCCAATTTCTACCCTATTCTCCACCGCAGCTGCGGCCGCCGTATTTCAATGCGAAATAGCGCGCTAATGACGTACATTTACTTTTAACTTTTCCGAGGGCATTTCCTCGTGAATTTTAAATATGTATAACAGATCGGCAAATATAAAATCCCATCTACCTTCGGAACAATGCCGGAGAGAACAATACATGTGTTTTTTTATCAAAGAAAATGTGTTTTTACAAAACGCTCCATGTAAAACATCATTATTTGATTATATCCTTTTATTACGTATTTCATCATTTTATATTGCTCTCGGTATTTGTATAACAAAGCAGAAATAACTCGCTGAACCGTGTGAGCGTTGAAGCGTATTGAAGTTTTCGTAATTACAAGCTAGCCGTGTAATTTTAACATTATGTATATTTGGCTTGCAATTTCAGTATGATGCTGTGGCGCGTAATTACTCAGTCTTGAGAAATATGCTTTTTAACTGTATATCTTGTGAAGAACTACTCAGAAATTTTATTTTATTACATATAAGATAAACAAAGTTCTCGTAAAATTAAATTAATAATGAATCTCAAGAATACCGAGGTCATTTGATAAGTAAATACACCCGCGCATGAGCGTGATGAAGGGAAAAACTTTACGGAATGAATGGTAGGTGAGTTGGTAAATCTGGAAAAAACTAGATCAGAGAAATTAAGTGAAAAATAAGTTGGGCCAATTAGCATGCTTTGCCATATCGAATCTGAAAGGAACGATATTGAATAGGTGACATCCCCAAGAATTGACAAAATAACCAAAACAAGAGGTATTGTGAGAAAAGGCTATGGCTCATGAAGAAGAATAATAAAATATAAATGAATTAAAAAAGAATAATAAAAGAATAATAAAATTTTCTAAAATTGCCCAGTAATTCAATGTATTTAAATATCACAAATCACCAGGGAATGAAACAAGAATGAACAAATCTTGTGTTCTCTCCCGATTAACAATGTAAAAACGTATTTATTAACAAAATAAGACTATAATTAATAGATCTCTTTTTTGTTTCACAAACAGGCATTGGCCCCGGGCTTTTTGCTGAAGAGCGCCAAAATCGGTCAAAAAACGAAGGAAAAGTTAAAAAATATATATATCGCAAAATAAAACAAACACTTCAGGCATCTTGATCAATTTGTGTAAAAGAACATGTACCTATCGATCAACTGCCACGACGCCGACGACGTTACGTTTTTTGAATAAATTAAATACTTCATTATTTTGTCGTGGGGAAAACATTACATCATGGCGAGTTTTTCATTGCTGGTACATTGTCCCTCTGGCAGATTTTATACTGCGTTCATTTTGTAATAAATTGTTTACAAAAGTTCTTATCGAACACCAACACTATGAAATATTATTTGTAATTTGAACAAGTCGGCGTATTATAAGTAAGGAACAAACCGTTTTTGTGTTTCTTAATCAAATTAAACATTTTAAATAAAATACACTTACTTTAAAATAATTACAGTTAAATACTACAGAATCGAATCAGGTTAGTTAGGTAGTTTTCACCCCGCGTCAGAGATTTAGCAATATGTTGCATCTTTAGATACACATTTTGGCTTTATAACGCCCATACAATTTCTTTCGTCGAGGTAAATTATATGAACTTACTTATATTTTTTATTGTGGTATCTTCCCAGGGAATTAATTAACGATGACACTTCTTTGTAATGGCAGATCATTGCAATATAAAATACGGCATTCTGTCAGAACAACCCCACAAATTCACAGTTTTTCCATTATAACGGAGTATGTTTTGCCATTATACGGGAGTCTGGTCGGAAAGCAGAGGAGATTATTTAATTTTCTCGTTTCTCAATCTATTATTTTAATAAATAATTTAAACTAACTTAAAAATAGTTTACAAAAAAATACTGTAGCGAGTTTTTCACTCTGGTAGGTGAGATTAATCAGGGGAGATTGATTCATTTTCTCGTTTTTCAATGTCAAATTGTTGTTTTTGTTGCAAACTTATTATCGGTCGTAAGCCGGGTAATTAATCATTTATAATTCTTCGATGAGAAATCTCATAATCATTCACCAAACAATCTGAAATGAATAATGACAAAGAGGTTATACAACTTACCAACTACGTGCATATAGCTCGTCTTCATAGCAGTGTGAAATGAAGGGGCGTCTGCAGAAACCTCGCAACGGAAGCGGCCGGACATGACGGGAGACACAGAGCGGAGCACCACCACCCCGGGGCCGGACCTGCCCACCTGCAACAACAAACAGTAAGTCTTCATAGCAGTATGAAATATAGGACGTCGGCAGAAACCTCGCAACGGAAGCGAACGGACATTGGGTGGGCCCAGGCGTTCCGTGTTCGATTCCTCGGCTGGCTAAGACCTCCATCACAACACAAGCAACATCTTCCGCTTAGTGTGGTGGTAGTAGGAGATTTTCAAATGTTGTTGGGTTATTCGTAACCTGGGAATGTTTTTCTTTAAAAAAAAAAAACATGACGGGGGACACGGAGCTGAGCAATACCACCCGGGGCCGGACTTGCCTTTCTGCAACACAAACCATCACCTAGGGCAGTGTTCCGCAACCGGTGTGCCGTGGCACACTGGTGTGCCGTGAGCTGGATACAGGTGTGCCGCGGTCAAATTTGTATTTTGACATTTTAGTATAGAATAATAACAATTATTATAATATAATTTTTCAATGTTCCTCCAGCGCCTGGTGCCAATTGTTGAAAACTGCGCAGTATGCTTTGTACACACCATGACCGCACCCAACTAGTCATAAACAAAGAAAAAATTACCCTTATGCGCATCGCTGAAGACTCATGCCCGTGCGCATGCGTTATAACGCATTTGCACTAGTAAGATGTATTTAAAAAAAAACATGAATTATGTCATTAAACACTAATGGCATTAATGTGAAAATTGTTAAAAAATAAAGAATTAATCATAAGTTATCATCATATTTTTTTCGCAAAGCTCACAAAAATTCAAACTGGTAAAAAGTCGTCCTTACACTGGAATTTTCAGGACATTTTGTAGGTTTTCGAATGAAGAGACTTTGTTTGAGATTAATGCTTCATTCATAATTTGTATTGTCCGTTTTACTTAAAGCATAATTAAGAAAAAATGATTTTTTTATCATAACGCTCACTCCACATCTAAACCCAAGCGTTCGCTTCAATGGAACATAAAAAACAACGAATTCTAACATTAATAGATACTAATATGTTATAGTTATATGTATGTATACTTTTCAAATAATGAACTAAAAATTATTGTAAAATTTTGTATCAATTTAATACCTATATATCTTAGCTTTTGGTGTGCCGCGTAATTCTAGGAAGAATTTTGGTGTGTCGTAGGCGAGAAAAGGTTGCGGAGCACTGACCTAGGGCACCACAGTTAACTAACTAACTAACTAACTAACTAACTAACTAACTAACTAACTAACCATCACGCCGTTTCCCCGCAGGGGTAGGCAGAGAGGACGGACCGCCAAACACCTCGGTCTTGGCACACACTCTTTGCCTCATCCACATACATACATCGTCTCATACATACTCTTCTATTTTTCTGACTCTTGACATGGCCCGACTCAAGTATCTGATTCACTTGATCGTGCCATGTCTTTCTCGGACGTCCCCTACTTCTTATACCATTCACACTTGCATCATATATTCTCCTTACGCTCCTTTCTTTGTTCATTCCCTCTAGATGCCCAAACCATCTGAGGGTTCCTTTCTTAATTTTACTCATTACGCTTACGGCACCACAGTTAGTCCTGTTTAACATACGTTTCGCTTAAATTCATGTTCGTGTAACCAAGCAATATTGAGAATGTGAGTGGAAAGAAGGGGAAGAAATGAAAATAAAATAGTATGAGCAAAGAACGAAGTTAGAATCAGACTATTTCGCTATGTTATTTCAAACGGCCATGCCATACTGAAAAATGCACATATGAAAAATCCAAAACTTTATACAACAGAAAAGGATATAACTTTTAGAAACTAGATTTAAAACATTTTTAGATAGGTCGCAGGTCACAATCTTCGCATAAATTTCACCTAAATGTCAGCTAACACTAAGGTTGACATCATCGTACATGTATTTAGTTCTGTAGGTGTTTTTCAAGATATCATTAGAAATTATATATTTGTCTTAATTCTGCCGTACGGCAAATATAATTCCCCGCTTTTAAAAACAGCGAAAAATGACCTTATTTTTCGAAGCGTAAAATGGTTAATTGCGGGGAAAATAATGTGAAATTGAGCACATTAACAATTTAAACGACGAGAAAAAACTAAATAAATCAAGAACAGCGACAAGGAATGTATCAAGTAAGTGCCGAGCCTATGATTAACACGCAAACAACAGTGTCCCAGTCTCTGAAGCCATCCAAACGATAACGTGTCCTGAAATGGCTGGCCCTTGCCGTGATTTACAGCCTTATGGGAGGAGGGCAAGAGACTAGGGCTTTTAAACCGGTTAACCGGTTACTTTTATTCTGTTCACCGGATATATATATATAATACACAAAGGTCAATCGAAAAGTAATGCCTCCTATTTTTTTCTCCTTTTAATTGCCAAGAAATTAAAATGCAATTACACAGATTGAAAATCACACTATTGACCATTAATTTGCCACTTTTCAATATAATCTCCGTCCACAGTTTCCACAGTTTTGGTCCATCTTATAACAAAGGAATGTATTCCAGTATGGTAAAAAGTCATGCTTCCTATGGACGTTTCCATAGCCTTTTCTCGTGATCTCACGATGAGCTGAGGGAGAGAATATGTCACAACTCATTTAAGTTATCTGGCGGTTACCACGAATGATGTCATCAAATCGCTGAATGTTGCGTGGAGTTTCTGCAGTCAACTGCCTACCGCTCCGCTTTTTATAAAATAACATTTTTTATAAACAGACATTTTTAAACATTACTCAGACTAAATGCATCATTTGTTGAAAAAGTTTTTCTTGGTGGCCTTTCATTTAAATATTCGGCCTGATCCATATGTTCGATCGCTTGTATGTACGTCAAATCTTCAAAACTCAACATTTTTATAATAATTAACAAAAATACGACACACGCAAATCGTACAAGTAACACTTATTGACAGTTGAACTACTGCTAAAACCAATAGTCAAATTATCTACTGCTTTGTAATAGATAATTATCTGTTAGAAATTCCAAAATACGCTTTCTATCGAAAATTAGTAGATAATTACTTGATGATAGAAAAACCATAGACAACGTAGATAATTATCGCATGCGAGCAATTATCTACTGAAATGAAAATTGGGTCCCTGGTGAAAGACTGCGATTTAGATTTGAAACGTTGCTTGAAATGACATGTGACCAGATCTGAATAGCCAGATACTTCTCCACTTTCCTTTTTCCCATCTCATTGTAAGTCAACATGTTATATTGTCTGATTTATTGTATAGGGAAAGAGTTTGCCATAAACATAATACAAGATTCACTCAAAATGGATTGGTGGTTCCGAAATGTACCAATAAATATGGTGAAAGAACTTTAAACTATATTGTACCCAAAATATTTAATCAACTACCGATTACAATTAAAAATAATAACATTTATACTGCTAAAGTTAAATATAATCTAAGGAAATGGCTATTGGATAATAATGATTCATACTGATGCCCCACTGAAGTCCTTTGTATTCCAGAATGGAATTCACATTCTTAGGCGATCCGCTCACTGAGGCAACTGAAAACTGCCAACTGGCAACTGTATTTGTATGACAATGTGATGGCCCGCGCACTTCACAATCACACAAAAAACCGGTGTCAAACTAGCTAGTTTTAGTTTGTTTTCAGTTGCCTCGTCAGCGGAGCGGAGCGCCTTAGGAAATGAAAAAATAATTATTTTGTAATACCTGACGTACCTACCTCTATCTATGAAACTATTGATGTACTTAATGATTATACTAATTTGTTCATATATTTATTTTTACTTGCTTATTACATGTATAAGGCTTATGCTGCTATTTATGTATGTATACTTTTCTATAATTTAACCAATTTAAGTATCATCATATACCGTTTAAATTGTATCATGTAATTGTATAAAATGTTGTATCTATTTCCCTGCTGACAAACTACATAAGTAGTTTAGCGGGTTTAATTGTGAATAAATAAATAAATAAAATAATAAAAAAATTCCCCCCCACTACCTTTTATGAACACGTGAACATAGCAGTTGTACAGAGATAGGAGTGTCGGAAGGAATATGGTGCGCCAGTGGATAGAAGATAAAGAAAGAATTGTCACAGCAGATATAGTAAAATCAAGTTAATCAAAAACTGTAGTAAATTCATGGCTAACCGGTTTCTTGCTCGTTAAAATAACCGAAAACCGGTTATTTTGAATAAACTGTTATTTGGCAGCCCTAGCTCGGGACCATTTAAGTATCGTGTTTCACATCCTCGTACATAGTTCCTCCCTCCCATCTCAGGTCTGAATACGCGGCCATATTCGCTGAAACATCGCTCTCATGTGCCACATTTCTCACTGATTGATTGGCTTTTTCATGAGTTATGCTTCCGGTTATAGTCAGCGGGAATTAATATCGCATTCATTCATAGTATAGCTTTTATTGAGAAATGAAGCACACGCATTAGTAAAAGATATGGTCCAAAGAAACCCTAAAAGTTGGTTATATATAACTTATATTTTTATATTAGGGGGTGATCCCCAAAACCGCTCGGGGAATTTATTTTCGTTTTACTCTCATTTAAAAAGAGGTATTCAAGTTATATCGTATTTTCATAGATTTATGTTGATATAAAATTGTATAAATGTTAGTGTTGCAAAGCTGCGTGTTCGCTTTTTTTCAATATATGGCTAAGATCTTCGATCGAATCTCAAATATCGTAATATTTTTCCAAAAATTTGATTGCGAATTAGATCGTTAACTTTTTAAGTAAATAGCAACGGAGGGGAAGATGAACAAATCTATGTCTTTCTACTATCTTTTAATCAAAATTATATTTCATAAATCAGCAAGAATCACTTTCTTTTTAACTCCACACTGGAGGTCCCGAGGAAAATAACGCCATCTTTGAAGATACTGTGTGGAGGGTAAAAAGCTGTAATTATTAAACATGTTTCGTATGGTTGGTGCTGGGAGATAAGCGATTATATAGATTATTGGAAGAATTTTCTGGCTACTTCAAACGGTGATTCCTGGCGACATTTGGAGTACAACACGTAAAAGAAATTTTGGTCTTCGGTGACTTTTTTCATTTGTTTTTTTTTTTTTCAAAAGCTAATAAAAAAAATGTCTTCGTATGTTTCAAAACAGTCGTCACTCTGTCCAGTAGTCAACTAATACCCACCACGACCTCACTGTATATTACTTTTTTATTTTCTATCCTCCTAGACCGTCTATAATTAACATAGTCAAACGGTCTCGGTCAAACCCGGAAGTTTCGGGTAGGAACTAGGAAGCACATATTGGATGGTTGGCTATAATTAATATTTATAGGTTTTATGGCATAGAAAATCGAAAGTAATTATAAAATTGTGCACAGTTTGAAAGTTCTTCATTTTTTTAATCTTAATTAATTAATGAAAGTTCTTCATTTTTTAAATCTTAATTAATGAATTAGTTACTTAGATCACAATTACTTTTCCAGTAACGTCTTACAGTTCAGCAATTTTGAATTAAATATTATGTTAAATGAAACAAATTACTTTGTGTAAACCACTAATCACATAACATGTTATTTCCTGACGAAGAAACCATCGGTTTTGAGACATGTAGATATTATAAGATGTGATTAGTGGTTTACACAAAGTAATTTGTTTCATTTAATTAAAATTATGCCATAAAGTAATTTTGCAAAGATTGAAGAAATAAATACTATGTCGTTAAAAAATAATATAATATGTGTTTTTCGACGGCAAATATTTCTCAGTTAGACTCAATGATACATATGTACATTATCTACATTCAAAGGAGAAAAGCCAACACCCTCCCTTCCCTCTGACATCTCTCCGAGTCTCCCTCCCTACCTGAATTTCGGATAAGTCATAATTCTTTAGGGCCTTCGTCAAATAAAAAATGCATTTGGCTAAAATCTCTCTTGGTATTTTAAGCGTTGTACATTCTTAGAAACACTATTTTTTTATTGATTATTGATTTGTAGGTAAGGAATTCCCGTCACGCATACGTATTTACTATCAATATTTTGATATATGATATACCTACATAGTAGCAATAGTAAATAAAAAATATAACAAAGCTCGATTTTAGTACATGGTGTGCAGAACTCAACTTGAATAAAAATTCAGCAATCCGACAACATTACAGCATTGCTTATTCCGTGGAAGCAGATTGTGTCTTCGGGACAATTTCTAGTCAATTTACTTCTCTGTGAAAATACCCAGGAAAACTAAAAATAGGTGTGGTTTTCCATTAAACCTCTGCCGGCTAGAATCCGTCATGAATACGAGGCGGTTTAACCCAATCTTAACCATTCAAATAGAAAAATTTTGCGTGCAGACGTATAAGTAATACGGTTACCTAATCAATTCACGTTTCAGGATTGGAAGCTGCAGCCCGAAACCCGGTGCCTAGCTCGCTTGAATCCGGACGCAGTTGGCGGAACGTGCGCGGGAAGATGACATCCCGCGCCCGTCTGGGGACGACATTACCAGGAGACAGGAGGACCAATGTAAGTGCACAGCACATACAGGGAGATTGAACAGGTAACTGCAGTAAGCTGGTTACAGACTTCAGACTGCTTCAGACTGACTGCCGCCAGCCCACGGAGATCTTTCGACAGCGATATACATTTTATCAAACGGAAATATTTCAAATTCGGAGAATTTACGTCAAGCGATGTAGCACTTTTCCGCTGAAACACCGGAAATTCGTCGTCTGTCCGCACTAGCAACCAATTTCTTGTAAACGTATGACGGTGTCTAATTTATGCAATCGAATATTTAAGCTATACATAGAAAAAAATCGAAAATTCAGTACTTCTACACTGCAAATATTCAGTAAGCTATCCAAGGTAACCGGTAAACAGATTGTTTTTATTAAGTATTTAAGATAATAAATTAGAAATTAAAATATATATATGGAAAATGAAAATAAAATGCAAATAATTACGTTAGAGTAGCAGAGCCGAATATTCGTTTTTTTGTAGGTAAAGGCTGAAAAAAATTCGTAAGAGAAAAGGAAAATGAGAAGGAGTTACCTAGCTCTTTAGAACTACTAACCTAATATTATTAAGTTAGTAGTTCTAAAGAGGGCCGGTATTTCTGTTGCTGTTTAATCTCGGCTTGAGATATTTTTATGTCAGTCAACTTAGTATCGGCTAGGTTTCCAGACAACCCATAACAATCTGACAGATTCCCGGAAAATATAAAAAAAATTAGAGCGGTAGCGATACTATCTGCACCGGCTAAATCGATTCTTCATAAATGCACACTACCACAAGTAGAGCCATTCCAAATTTCGGAACAGCGTGGAAATGGTCGATCTACGGAAATCAACCTATTGGTGTTTACTGATTTCGTATCAAAATCGTTAGATAAAGGCCATCAGGTAGATTGTTTATATAATGTATTTTCAAATGCCTTCGATACTGTTAAGCACGATGCCTTACCCAATAAACTGGGATTTTTTTGCTAACTGTCTTGCAGACAGAAAACAGTTTGTGTCTCACGATCCATTCTATTTTTCTACGTTCTGGAGTACCCCAAGGCTCTAATTTAGGCCCACCCCTCTTTTCCATATGTATTAAAGATATTTCAAAGGTAATTCTGCACTCTAAGTTTTTTATCTTTGCTGATGACTGATGACCTAAAACTATTTATTTGCCAGTTTTGGTTTGGGGGGGGGGGAATATTTTTCCCTTCCCAATGAAGTGCTTTACACCACACGCCATGACTGTACATAATACTATATTGTATAATTGTTTATAACTAAATATAAAAAAATGCTAAGGTATGTGAAACAAGCTAAAAATACATATGACAGCGTTATAGACCCGACACCCACTACATTAAAATATTCCTGACCTTACGTAATGGCGATGTACTAAAAATTCTATCTAGAAAGAAGACGATGTTCTAAGACAATATCTAGACAGAATTTAATTCGAATTAAATCTTGCTATCATACATAAACATAGCAAGCCAATGAAAACATGCGTTAAGAAAATGAAGATAATGTTGTTAGTTCTCAGTTGAAATATGATCAAATCGGGTAGGGACACATTAGTTCAGTCGGTAGAGCCGCGGCCCGGAAAGCCGAAGACCCGGGGTTCGAGCCTCACAAGTGACCGTATTTTTGTCCCATTTTTCTGTTTCAGATTTTCGATTGAGTTCCGCTAATATTGTCTTCATGAATTATAATATTTAATCATTATATTATTTGCCCAGGTTTCAAACCCACGAACTCTCAAGTCAAGAATCTAACCCCTCTCCCGCGGAGGTGGTCACTTAAATTATTTACAAGTAGTGTATATCTTAGGTTTATGTAATTCTGCATGAATTATCTCTACAATATGATTTACCTCTCTCCAAAAAGTAGAAGTTAAACGAATTCATTATAATTTCGAGACTGAGTTGTTTCACATCAAACGTCTTGTTTCATAACAAAGGTGAAAAGCAATTTTCGTCAAGATTGTTTTATGTTGACTCGCAGCCTTTACAAAGTTTAAAGAATTTAATACCTTAAATAGCGTGATGTTGAAAAACAGAATAATTGTTTGTAGCTTTGCGAATAGAACCATCTAAGTTGTTCAAAGGGTCTCTAATTACGGAGCTTCCACTTTTAATCTTTAATTCAGAAAAGGGAAGAAGCGGAATAGTTTCTCGTGTTTTCTTTTCTACTTTTGTCTCGAAGTGAAATGTTGGCAGGCTATACAATTTAATGCAGTGTGTTTTTATCAACACCTGAGCTGCTGGCTTTTATGAGAAATGTTATTATTTTTACTTAACAATGAAATCATTTTTTATATAACAGCTTGGGTGGCAAAATATTTTAAAAGTACATGGGGTGAAAATATGCATTTTATCTAATTTCTCACATGCTACTTCCGAAACATTATAAATTTTAGTTAAGATGAAGCTATACGCCAAATTACTACTTATGTCGGCAGAATATCTCTTAATCCTAAACATGCGAACACCTCAGCAAAGGTTCTCCCAGTGAGGTGTTGACAAAATGCTACTATTAACCTTCTTACATACCTTTTTACATCGTGTTACTGAATATGAACTTTTTTTGTACTACTGTGTAAACCACTGTAATTATTTGTTAAATTTATGTACAAGTATAGAAATAAATAATATAAAAAAATATTTTTATTACGAATCGGTTTACATTATGCATATGAAAAAATATGCTATGGATACATTGAAGCTTTTCCTACCTTCTCTATTTATTGGAGTTAAAATAAAATTATTAATTCCGTTATAAAACATGTAAGCGTAAAGTAACAAGATTATTTTTTACTCTTTCCATTGACTAACTTTTTTCAATCTTCATAAAAAAAAAACAACTTTGGCGCTATATTCCTCGTGCAGATAATACTAAAACACGCGGAGTCTAAAATGGTAAGAAGTCAAATATTTCTGGCGTTTATATACTTCTTAATAATTTTCATTGTTTATTGGTTAGACAATCAGAACCAATATTATTTTTACAACTGCCGCGTAGATGGTAGGTAAATACTAAGTTTACAGGCAGGGTGTTGTGTTAGGGTATTGGTAATCTTCTGAAAGATCTGTGTTATGTGAAAAACAATCCGTTCTCGCTGATGTGAAAAAAAGGAACACCCATTCAACAGACACTTGTCAGCTCGAAAAACGGGACAATATCGTGAGCAAGGAGGAAACAACAAGAATCGGAAAGTGATTTCAACTTTTTATTGTTATCGGAGCGCAGCCCCCGCCTGGCGCCTGTTGAGAACGGGTTCCCCCTGCGGGATTAATTGGGAGAGGGTGAGGAGGGGGTAGAGCCACCCTCCCCCCTTTCCACCCACCGAGGGTGATTGATCGCCATTGACAAACACATTAAAGACTCGGCCGGGAGTTTTTTAAAGCACGCCGGCAATCTGGGCAGATGACGGTGCAAGATTTCCATACAACCCAGCATCCTCGGCCCTTTGATAAAACTCTAAAAACAAGAATACCCCTCCCCTTGAATAGCTCTTGTGGGGATTCCGCGAGTAAGCAAGATCAATCCCCGTCTCGCGTAATAGAATTAGAGTAAACCGAATCACATTTACAAATCCGCGGTGGTTCGTTCTGCATAATGGATTACCAACATTTAATAGAACACTTAATGTGATGCCTCTTTTTACCAATTTTCAAAAATGAAGCCAGCATTTAAACGACATTTTCCTCAGCCCGAATATTTTCTTATATTAGAAAACTTTCCAAGCAAGTTCGGCAAAGTGATGAAATTTTACCAATATTATTCTTCTTAAAGATCACTTTAGAATTTAATACGAACAGAATATTTTTTATCGATATTTCTTTAAAGGCTGAAAGTTGAGAAAGGGGGGTTGACCCCTGCGATAAACTTCAGAGCGAAAACAATATTTTTAAACCACAATATTTTTTACCATCTTTTTAAACAGTAAATATGCTACGCCTAATGGGAAATTAAAAAAAGAATTAATAAAATATTATTTATAAATAATTTCCCTACCCATTTTATAATGAAATCCTAATTAGGGGTTTAAATTAGTTTAAAGGAACAATATTATAAAAATGATAGTAGGTAAAATTAGCATGTTCATTTCAACTGAGTACAAAGAATCGCTTAATTTATACCTAATTAACCAATTTCATATTTATGAATTTATTTCTTAAGAGGAATCTACCTAGTATTCGTTGTCGTTTAAATTCGGAAAAGTGACGTGAAATATATAGAGAATATTACATGAAATGTATGTAGATGGTTTAAGTGTCAGGAAATCTGAAATCAGAACGGAAGATCACAAAGATCCAACTACTCCCGACCGTCCGACGCATCTGTTGTGAGGGTTCACGGTGAGTTCATCGAAAACGAGTTCAACTAACTAAAATTCAACCTAACCTAACCTAACCTAACCTTTTTTGTGTATTTTGTAAATTTGCTTTCGATGAATTGATTTTCTATGAACTCGGTTACCGTTGTATTAGGACTTTTGCGTCGCCTATTGGGGTATGTTGTGTGGCTGAAAGTAGTGAGAAGGGGAGGGAGGCGGGTAAGAGGAAGGTAGGTGAATTACCTGGCAACTCAAAAATAATGTTTTTAATAAAATTACCTATTTCGTATTTTATAATTACCTTTTTTATTGTTAGATGTTTTTTTAATGTAGGCTTTACATAGAGTTATTTATTATACTTTTCCTAGCGCTGACCCGTGACAAATCACGGGGTATTATGATTGTAGGATTAGTGAAGCTAAAGATATTTAAAAAAATAATTGCCTCCCGATCATTGGCATTTAAAATACGATCAGAAAATCTTTCAAATTAACGTCGTTTGTAAATTACGATATCTGTCAAAAATTAAAACAAATTAAAATCTATAATAAATTGTTAATGAATAAAATAATTTTGGTAGATACCTACCTACTTACTTTATCGCTTGTCTAAATCGTTCCCACAACCAATTTTGAAAATCAAAGTAAATCCCAGCTCTAGAGGTCATTAAACCAAAGTCAAAGACATACTACTGAAATTGTCATTTTTACTTGTCTTTTGGATAGATACAACATGTGTTCCAAGATATTTTTGTTTTCTTGAATAGAAACCTTTTGACTTCATTCAATGTGTATCGTGTAAAGCCATTGGATATTGATTTAGAGCATTACTTTGAAAAAAAAATATTAAACATTGTAAAAAAAATTCCACGTTATTACTTTTAAGTTTTCCGTACCGGTTTAACTCTGCACGAGCATTTTCAGACTGGTATAATATTGTTCTAGTGCAAAGGTATTTATAACTTTGAGATCTTGGATAAATATTCATTTGGGAGGTGGGAATGAGTACCGCCGGTCCCAGAACCATTTATTGGATAACTAACACTTCTGCCATAGGTCACCCCAAGTAGTTCGCTACGTTTGGTGACTTCGCAGGGGTGCCCGGGTTTATGGAGTGAGGTTTGTCTAGGTCTTGGCGGCGGATGATCTGGATACACTGAACCCCAGATTCCTACCCAACCCTTATACTCTTTTCCTTCCCAGAACTTCATTTCCTTAAAAACACCCTCCACACAGCATCCCCAAAGATGAAATAGGCCCTGAGGCAAATTATTTTACTCAGGGCCTCCTGTGTGAGCTAATGTAAAAAAAAATAACATCGATTCTAAAAGAAATCATATTGACGCATTCACAAAGTAAAACATTATTTTTATTCTTCAATACGGTAACCGAATAACTCAGAATGAATTCAACTCAAGACCTCCTTTGAAAAGTCATTAAAAGTTATGAAAAAAGTATAAAAAATAGTTAAATAGGTTAGGTTAATAAGGGTTATTTTTTTTTCACAGCTTTTAACGACTTTTTAAAGAATTGTTGAGTTGAGTTGATTCTGATTTGACATGGAACCCTTCAATACATTGTAGTCAAACGTGGAGTTCTGAAATCACTGTCGCTGTGATCTTCAGATAAAATATTTCTTAACTGACTCTCTCAAAATTTAATAGTCAGCTTTCACATTATGGTCGATGAAATATGGTGCTTGATTTTGAATATTTGCCTACTGAGCTTGCAAGTAAGTCGTTTGGGTTTCTTTCAAAACGCTACTCTTGAAAAAAACCTGATTATTTGGAATGAAAAACGTTGAAATTTACACAACTCTAGTTTAATTTAAAATGTACGGAAAATGTTTACACTTCACAATCGGTAGAGCCGCCATTCTTTATTACTTTCTCAAAATGGTTACATTTCTTTTTTTTAAGTGTGCTTTATGGCTTATTTATATCAATTTAACATTTTAGAATTAGATGGCTTAATATTTTGTGGAAGGCTATTAAATAAGAGTTGAACCCTTAAAAAAAATCTTTGACCAGCAGATGACATACATAGTTTGAATTGCCACAAAATTCAGACCACAACCAATTCTAGTAGTACGAATCTGCTGTGTTCTTTCTATACTATTTATATTATTAGAAAATTTACGAGCGATTTTGTAATATATAGCTGTTTTACATGAATAATAATCATTTGTGTAATAAATTGCTATTTTATATTAATATATCATTTTATATACATTGTTTTGTTCATAAGCACAGCTAAAATTTTCATTCTCACACCCAAAAGGAACCCATTGCAAAAATTGCCGTTTCCTTGGAAAAGTGATATGGTGCAATCCAGTGGAAGAATGGTTCATTGGTAGGTAGAAATTCCTCTTTCTAACCCATTCACAAAAATTGGACGTCATTCCATGAAATGAAGCGAGAAAAACAATCTCAAACCGAGATTTAGCACTTTAGTGAAAGGGGTTTATAATTAAATCCGCAAAACCTTCTAAAAATCCATTTGATTTTTAAAATATAGATAAAACGTAGATGTGGGTTAAACCAACGCTTACAGAAAAAATATTGGGTATTTGAGAGATGCTTTGTTTTCATGGAATACAACAGTATTTTAAAAAGAAATCCTTAATGTTTATTTGATTCCAAGTATTTTATAATGCTTTTCGCCTAAAAACATTATTTTCTTATTTTTCTCCACTATAGTTACTTTTTTGATAAGATTTTTTTTTTACTTTTGATACACAATCGAATTCTCTCTTTGGTTTCAATCCTGGGATTGGTTTGCAGCAATTTCCTCTATTCTTCTCTTCCATTCTTCCCTGTCTTGTTCGGCTCTTTTGAAGTCTGCATATGATGAGCAGCGCATGTCCACCAGCAGGTCCTCCAGGTACTCTCGACGTGGACGTCCCCTAGAGTTTGTCCCTTTGGTCATACCCTCTATTATGGCATACAAGAGGCTTTCTTGTCGTATTGTATGGCCGATCCATCTTGCATGCCTTTCGGACAAGGCCCTGAGCAGGTGCCTTCCTCCTTCGATTCTTTGGAGAACCTCCTCATTTGTAATTCCTCTCCATCTCCAAGAAATTCCTAATAGTCTTCTATAGGACCACTATCACACTATCAAAAGCCTCTCGTCTCCGTTTATCTCTTTCGGATAGGCACCATGTTTCGAGATACTCCATACATAGGTCTTGATGAGGATTATTCTCAGTTTTAGGTCTATATTATTCGATTCTATTATTTTCGACCTTTTATTGAATACAAGCCTAGCCTGGTGTATACGGCTGTCAACCTCGCTCTTAGACCGACCGTCCCAATCGAATTAAGTTGCTACAAAACGAGCCTTAAAACGACTTGTCAGGCCATTTTGCAAAAGATTTATTCTGCGGAATGTAAAAAATTGTTTGGGAATTCTGAGATCAATCAGATCAGATTCGACTTCCATAATAAAAGGCGTATTATTTTTTTTTTATATTTTAGATTTTTAGATAACAATGACATGTTCTATGGTACGAAAAAAAACAAAATCTTGGCTAGAATCTTTGCTAGAAGGTTTTTATAATGTAGAGGTAAAATGTAGAATTGAAGCAGCAAGAACTGCATTCAGTAAAATTAAATCCCTCTTCTGCAATGACAATATATTTAAAACTAAGGCAGAGAATGTTAAAATGTTATGTGTGGTCGGTCATTCTACGTGGATGTGAGACATGGACTTTGAAAGTAAATACAATGAGCAGGTTATTAGAGGCTTTTGAAATGTGCATTTGCCGGAGAATGCTCAAAGTCCCATGGACCGACATGATCACCAATAGAAAAATTCTCAGAGGGGCTAGAGCAGATAGAGAACGGCCGACATTAGTAAAAGTGAGGAAAATTTCATTTGCTCCAATTAATACTAAAAGGCAAGATAAAGGGTCGCCGAGATCCTGGTAGGAAATAAATGTCTTCGCTGCGAAATATACGAGAGTGGACCAGTATTAGAAGTGTGGAGGAGCTATTCCGGGCAGCGCAAGATAGATACTTATTCACCGGAGTAATCGCCAACTTCGGGGGGGCCTGATAGGGCACATGAAGAAGAAAGGTTTTTAGGACGAACCAGTCAGTTTTAGGCAGAACGTAGAAACAGGTGAATAAATAAATACATTAATTCCAGTCTTTATTTGCATGTGAATTGAATTACTGAAAAAAATGTCACACAGATATGATTTTTAATTACATCATCTCCTCTCTATGGAAATCTTAACCTACGATATTGTTTGTTTTATAATAACAATAATGACATAATTGTTCCACGTAACTACATAAATATGTAGAGCCAAAGTTTATTTTTGAATTTTCAGTTTTAAATAATCTGTTTAGAGATAGACATTTACAATCAGGAAACATCAAAGCAGAAAAACAAACAAAGCTAGGGTTAAGATGTCTATAATATTATTTAATAATCTCCGGTGATGATTAAAATAAAAGGTTTTTGACTTCCTTTGTATTGTTAAGATGTCCTCGTAATATCTTGAACATCTTTAAGCCGTGGAATTTAGGAGAAGGACTTTCCCGTGGAATAATCATTATTATGAGTACTGCGAAGAGACGCGGAAAGGTTAAAGAGCAAAGTATCAGCGATCTCTCAGTTCATCCGGACCGGCCGTTCACAGATATCTGACGCTTCTGCTTCCTACTTCCCTGGTAAAGGGAGTACTCTATTTTTATTCCAGGGGCGTAAAGTGACATTTTAATTTCACAATAAATTTACTAAGAAATCTGTAAGCATCTTTATAAGCGTAAATACTGTGATTTAAAATCCATAAGTGATCCCAGGCAGAATAGTTCCTCCTTATTTCCTTACTTAGTTCAAACACGTGATCCGGAATAACATCATAATGTTAACTATTTAAATATCTTCGATCAGAATTTAGGGTTTTTATTTTATTTTTGGGTGATAACTTTTGTTTTCTAATAAGGGTATGTATGTGGACAAGGTAGGTATTGAACAAAAAAAAGTTATGTCGATCAAGTGTGTTTTTATTGTGATTGGTAGTTGTGATGCACCGGGTCGGGATGCATATTACCTAACACGTCGGGATGCGGATCTGCGTTGATGTTGCCAAAGGCTGTGGTAGTAATGTGGAGTGCTATTATATCTTCCGCCACGCATTGTAAGGTGAGATGGCGTGTATTCTAAATGTCCTGTAAGTGGCCCAGTTTAGTCAGGAGTGTGAGCAGCATTCGAAGCTGGCCGTACTCCAGATATTATCCGGCACGAACTTCGAGGGCTGGGACGGTCACAGCAAATCACACGAGTAGACTAGCTTGTCATGGCTTGGTCGCGGTTTGCTACATATCCGGCATCAAGGCCTAGATGGTCGCAGCAAACTCACGAGTAGACTAGCTTGTCATTGCGTGGTCACGCGTTGCTACATATCCAGCAACAGTAACCCAGGCCGAGACGGTCGTTTAGAATACTTTTTCGTTGCACCGTTCACCTCTCCGGCTTTTCATTTCCGTTCCATTCGTCGGACACTGCGGCCGGGACGATCTCCGGCGATGTCACTGGTAGCGCAAGCCTAAAATAATTGCTAACAGGTCTGCAATCTATTGGGCCTGCTTTCTCTGCATGACACGCATCTCTCGACGGTTTCATCAGTTGACAAGCATAGCGTTAGCATCAGAGCATGTATCAAAGGGGCTCCGGGCAAGGGACCCTGGAGCAAGATGACCAGGGATAGTGGGCGCAGAGACTAAGTGCTCGGTAAGCCTCAGCAAGTTCAGAGAAGCCCGACGTGAGGGGCCTCAGCCGCCTCAGGCGTAGCGTTTAGCGTAGGAGGTGTTGTTGCGAGCAGTGTTTTTGCGATTAAAGGGGCCGTTGCCTTCTTGTGGCGTTCTACTTATAGTGCCGGTTCAGTTTATTTCACCATATTGTGGTATTGCGAATTTTGTGAAATACCTTATGCCAAAGTATTGGAAAATCTTTTACGCGCCGTTCGTTATTTTGTTTTCGACAAAGATACATGTTTTAAAGAAGTTTTTGGCGAAAGTTATGGTTTAATTTCCGTTCCTCGAAGCATTGAAATATTAAAGTTTATGATTTATACATCGAGAGTTGGTGGCATTGTATATATCACGTTTTATCCAGTCTGCTTAAGATGTTCGATATAATATACAAATTTAAAAAAAAAAAACTTTTTTTACCTGGTTTTAAGCCCACGAGCTCTGGGGCAAGGCAAGCTTCTGATGGATCTGGTTAGGGACGTTGTAATATACTCACTCCACTTTACTGAGAGATAAATATTTTTTTAATTATCCGTAGAGTGTACTCACATCCACGTCGAATCCCGGCAGGGGAAACACCCTGGTGTGTGGCAGTTCCTTGGGTATGTAGCGGAAGAACTCCTCGCGGCCCTTATACCACTTGACGCTGTAGAGCACGTCTTGTTCTAGGTCGTAACGGCACTGCAGAGATACCGTGTCACCAGCCGCCGCTGCCTCGGGTACAGCCACCTGCACGTCCCGCAGACCCGCCACCGGAACGCCTGCAAACAAATCAAAGAACTCATTTTATATTTTTACATTTTATTTTATCGATAATGCATGTACATCATCTGTAAAGATGACACACGTTCTTAGGGAAATATTTTCTGTGGAAAATGCAAACATGTAGGGTATGCCGGGTGCACCAGTATGTAGCCATGTGATTATAATCAGCCATTCCTGAATATATTTGGAGTTAAAAACGTAAGCGACATTTTTTTCTGTCCGTTGTTTTTCAAAAAAAAATAAAAGTCAAAATATTCTTTTCATCACACCTCATCACTGGGTAAATGGTCACGTGATACGTAGTCCATATTATTCCAGCAGCACGGTAAAAGTCGAGGCAGAGCGCTTATCATGTAATTCATCGCGACGTGTAGTAATGTGATCAATGACGACATGTGATTTAATTAAAATAATATTTCATCAGACAGCAAAATGACATCTACAAATACGCTCAGTAATCGCTGTTTAAAATCCTTTGGGTACGTGCTGTTACACCCCGTATAAAGATTTAATTTAAAGTTGCAGGGCACAAGAGGGTATAATTGTGTTGGTTTTTTAATAAGTTTTTTTTTTGCTCGTGCTGTGGTGGTCAAAAATTTTTTTCTGCGGATTTTTATTGGCGAATAAATTTTCTATAATATTAGGGCGGAGGGCGTTTATGTCATCACCCCGATCAGCGTTTGTAGGACAGTTCCAGATTACAATAACTGCTGTCTTAGCAGCTAGAAGTGTTTATTATCCGCGTCATGGCTAAATTCTAACCGAATTTCCGATTTTATATGTTTTTAAAAATGAATAATTAAAAAAATTAATCAATTAACCTCTTTGGTTTGACGATACAGAAAACATTATCTTTAAAATTAATATGCCACGCATTTTTAACAGCATTATGCACAAAAAATAATTCCGTTTACATCCATAATGTAATGTCTTCAGGTTGATAGTTGCAGGTTGCAACTGGCGCGGCGATGCGTGATGATTTTAAATGTATTTCGTGGTCTTTACGAAATGCTTCAATAGGTAAAAAGCATTTAAAAAAACTAAATGTAAAAAATACACTTTGCAATACACCACTTATTTTAAAAATTTACAAATGCTGACATATATTAATTCAAATAAAAGGTGGTGTATTACAAAGGGTATTTTTTTTCTATATAATTTCACTTCCCAAAGTATTTGCTTCCTTCGAAAAAAAAAATTTACATTCTTTTTATAAAATGTACTTTTTCAACCTTAACTGTAAAATCAATATTCAAAAGGGATTCCAATAGAAAATGAATATTCCAATAATATGGCCCAATCTTAATAGTTGCAGGCGGAATTTGCGGGGTCGAGCGGAGCGTGTAATGCTCCTTTAACAGCTATATATAGGTGGCTTGTTGTCGACCAATAGAGGCCTTTATACCTGGCGCTCCATGCATCCGACAAGTGGTGCATGAGAGAATTTCCTACTCCCGGAAGGTATTGCTTCCTCGCCTTGAACAAATCTCCTTTGCGAAACTGTGTTTTCGGGCGTCGCGCGTCAGAGGAGGTTTTACACATTTCAGGGATATTTTCAGAACAATTTATGTATCAATTGTTAATTATCAATTAACACACTTAATTGATAAAATCCTAAATGAGAAACTTAAGCTCATTTCAACTAATATTTTTTTATTTGGTACACCTGAAACTAATAATAAAATCACAAATATCTTTCAATGGCGTAGGATCTTATATATATATCCAATTTTTTTTCACTTAGTACAAAAAAAATTGCCTCCCAACATTTTATTTTTTATTTTTTATTATTTCTTTACAATTAAAATACATTGTTTAGCATTAATTATTAACCCCACTAGGGTTCTCCTGTATCAATTATTAAACCCGCGTTTTATACTGACAACAACTAAAGTAAATTATTAAAAAACACTAAATATAGAGATCATAAATTAGATCGTTGATGTGCGGAGCTTTGAAGATATTTGGAGAATTACCAGAAGAAATAAAATTAGAAGAAAACATAAAAACATTTAAAATTAAATTACGTAAATATGTGGTTGATATTTTGTAAATGTATTACTTTAATTATGTACAATACAATACAATCCTTATATATATATATAAGGATTGTATTGTATATATATATATATATATATATATATATATATATATATATATAAAAAAGGATTTTATTAGGATATGGATAACTATGTGCCTAATTAAAATGCCTCAATAAACAATAAATTAAGCCACTCAGGCATTTACCAACTATGTTGCAATGATTGTCCATCGTTCTACATAGGTAAGACAACCAGAAATGTAAACATGATCGTATTTCTATTTATTGATTTTGCCAATCATCTTATTTCCACCAATCATACTTTTAATAAGAACACAGGGGTGAAAATTCTTCACCGTAATAATAAAAGCAAAAAATTAGATAACTTATAAGCACTTGAAATTTAAAAAAACTCCCTAAATAATAACGCTAGTTAAATTAATTTATCTTTTAGTCCCAGTCTAGATATACATGTTTCCATTAAACTGCTCTGTTATTGCCGGAATTCCTGCAATTACCCCTCCCCCTTTTTTTACCTCCCACTCAAACACCTAAAATTTTTGTATATATCTGTTAATATGTTGTATCATAGATTAGTTTTAATATTCTCCAGATGAAGGAAGAGTTCTTCCGAAACCTGTAGAATTTAATTAAAAAGAGGTATAATACAAATTTATACATTTTTATTGTAAATTATGGCGAGCCACAAAGTTAATACTAATTACGAATATATTTAATAGTTTTTACTTATTTAGCTGCGACACGAAGCAAAAACAATGGTTCCACTGTTTTTCCTAATATTAGTCCAATTTGACCTCCAACGCTTTAATGCCAAACGATTGGAAACTACCGAAACCGGGCACAGCTACTCGTGTAATAATAGTGCCTCTTTGAATATCCCGTGATTTTTAATGAGGGGCTCGCTAGTATTTTAATAATTTCGTATACTGGTTTTGTAGAGAGCAATGCAGAGAGCAATTTACAGGTATGTACTGTAATGTAATGTATCAAAGAAGCGTTCTGAATAATCACGTCTCGCGCCAACGCAGCATCCGCTCGTTAGAATTTTGCAGGAATTTTAAGATGGTCAGCGGCAGTCATTCCAATTGAGTTGGTCTCACTGCAAATTCACTAAGTGGGTGGAAACATCCTACACAATTTTTTTTGGCGTAGAGTGTGCGATGCATTTCAAAACAGATTTCAATTTCAACGCACCTCGCCTAATAAAACGTTAACGTGTCTACAAAAGGAAGAAATGATATATGTATTTACAAATTAAGAGTTATTTGATACCCTCGTGACTCAATTCTGGGTCTGAGAAGCAAAGCTGAACCGCTTTTTAGGATTTTATGATCTCATGTGGTCATTTTTTTTATTGGACTTAAAACTGACAATGTTCTTATGTAGGATAAATCTCATGATTTGTTTATAATTGGATGTTGTCATTGGAAAGTCGTAGAAATTCGGTAGACCAACTATTTTAACCTAAAAAATATCTACATAGATTGTCCGGAATTACTCAAAAGAATTGAATAAAGAGTGCCCATCAGACACACCAGACAAAACCACATATTAACAATATCTCTATATGCAACACTAACTCAAAACAAAATACATTCATTCCAGCGCTTTACACATCTTTCAATATTGGATTGAATCACCAATGAAATATTGTATTTGTTAGCCTTTCTTGAAAGATTAGAGTTTTTTAATTGACAAAACTATTTATTAATATTCATATAAACAAGTGGAAAAAAGTGAAAAAAATGTTTAATTTTAGATCTAATATTCATATTGTTTGTGTACTTTCGCGAACAAATTTTTTTATTTGATATTTCAAAGCATATCTTGTAAAAAGCGTTTATAAGTAAAAAAATACACGTTTTCAAACCTAAACATTTCCAAACCTAAACCTAAAGTGAATAAATAACATTTACACATACATGCCACTAATTACACAGATTAGATTTGCCCTCCCTCCAATCATCCCATCCCCATAGGCTAATGTAACTCTTTTTCTTTATATTTAATAAATAATTATGATACATCAGTCAAAAACTATCATTTTTTTTTCTTTGGTTAAATAAATTACACGATTTTATTATACATACCACTCGAACGCTTTTTGCCACATTATGGCATTATTTCCAAAGCCTCGGATTGCTTTGTTGCCACAATGTGCCAAATATTCTCTAGATTCTTTAAAAAAAAAAAAATAATTATAGTGAATATCTCACAAGAGTCTCAACTGCTCCCGTCTGGAGCCAGTGAGACTATGGCATCCCCAATTGGGGTGTGTTATGAGGCTGAAGGTAAGTGGGAAAGGGAAGGAGACGAGGAAGGGGAAGGTGGGGAAGTACCTGGCTATTCAGATCTAGTCACTAAACACGGCTAAAGCCATTTCAAGCAACGTTTCAATTCTGAATGGTGGTCTTACACCACGGCGATACTAGGAGTAGCTTCCACTCTGGAACGTGCCGCAAATATACTATATATTATTTTAAATAATTAATTGTAAAATAACACAAATCAATTAAATAAAATTTATTTGCGCACGCCGGGTTTGAACCCGCGGCTTCGGAATTTCATATGTTTTAATGTTAACGATTTTATAATATTTTTTTATAAATCCTACGAACATGTGATAATAAACAAAAAAAATAGGTGAATTCATTGGGTATTTAGAATTATAATCAGTTTGTATGTCTCCATATTCAAATTCGGAGGTGTGATTTTTTTACGTGGGCGGAAAAATTTCCTTTAGCAATCCGAGAAAATTTTTTAAATTGGTCTTTCGCTCCAATTGTTATAATATTATGTATAACTGTTAGTTTTCCAAATAAAATAAAGTAAAAAAAAAAAATCTAAAATGGCAGGTTCTAAAATAAATAATTCATTCACCTCGTAGCTCAGATCTATAGCAAGAATTTCTTGTGTTTTATATTTGGCCTTTTTATTGTTTCATTTAGTGTCAACTGCCAGATGTACAAGTACATGCAGAAGTAAAGAATCATTTAAATCAATGAGAACGCAGCGAAAAATTTTGAATGATAGACGCGCGACATTCTGATTCGAGCAGTGACAGCACCATCAGTATTTAAATCCAGCGGAATGATACGACATCCCGATTCGAGTAGTTCGTGCAGCATTTGGAGCCGCTCCAAATAGCGTAATGTGGTCACGTTGAATGCAATTCGTGATAGTTGGACCAATAAAGTGAGAAGTCTCGGTGAAAATCTTCTGATACTTGTCCAATTTATACACCCAGCTCTTCACCGTTGTGCAATAAATTCCGTGGTACTTCACTTCTGTGCTCCGATTCCTGAGTTTCTTGCCTGTGTCAGCTAGCCACTCTGCAATACGATAGATGAAGGAAAACGAGTTTCTACTACCCTCTCTGGTTTCTCTTTATATACTCATTCAAATTAAATCACCTTACGAAATCCGCCAAAACGGGTCAATTCATAAAATTAAAAATTTCAATCGCCACTGCAACAAAGGTAACAGACTTCTACACAGACCCTTTGAGTAATAAGTCTCTCACAGACGTGTATATTTAGCTCTAACACATAATTTAATGAACTTTAATCACAGAGATAAATGTAAAACCAATGATTAGTATCTACTAACTACTATTATAAACACAAGAGATTAAAACCACAATAGGGAATGTTCTCAAAGGGTATAAAATAATGATTACTTAACTGTCATAACTTTGGTGATTTATTTCGACCACTCCTGAAATCCTCCCCCAATTAAACCGAAAGATATGTAGAACCTACTCGTATATCAAATCTCCAAAACTCTCTTCTAAACTCGCCAATCCGATTACGGCCCATAAAACGTTACATTGTAACATCAATACCAAAGTTTAACTTAAAACCTTTAATAAATTCAGGTTTGTGCTCAATTTAATTTAAACTTCGTAATGCGCTGTAATTTATTTAAATTGCCACGTTTATCTGCGCTCAAATTGTACGCAATAAAACAAAATTTTGCTCTTTCCCGGTAACACATGTCCCCCACAGGGGAAGCTTTAGAACCGGCGCTATCTTATCCTTAATATTTCTCTACAAATACCACGACAGCCATTCGCAAACGCTCGATACTATCGACTTAGAATATCTACACTACAGCTTCTTGCTTCCACGCCACTCTGTGCAAGCGATTTAATAATAATTTTCATTTACATAAATGTATTATATTTCTGCGTTTCTCGATCATTTCAGCACGGTGGAATATTTTTGCTAATCGGACTAGCAGTTACGGATAGCGATCGACTTGTGAAATTTCGTCGTGAGGTAATGTTCGAACCAAACTTGTTATATTATAGCACTTCAAAGCCACTGCGCGTGCATTTCTGATTTCGAATGCTCGACTGGAAGCAAACTATGCTAAAATTTTAACAAGGATTACAGGCAAATAACTTGGCGAAGCTTAATTTGAAAGCACTATTTTCTATTAATCTTTACTACGAAGCCGTTTATAAAATGAATATCATATGCTTTCGATAAATTAAAGCTTTTCCTATCGTTTTGCTTGAGTACAATTAAATTAAGTCTGTTCATTAGAAATTTATGAACGACTACACAAGAAACAATTTTGAAAAAATATAAATTTACGATTAAGACTATCTGTGACAGTTTCCCTTGATTAACTGTTTTATATAAAATCATTCACGAAATAAACAAAAACCACTTTTGCTCTAAAATCAATCGTTTCTGGACTCCGTCTGCCAAGCAATTTTTGTGCCTATTATCTTCTATATCCATAGTGGTATAAGGCACACTAAGAAAATACACATTTTTGGCTTGTGTATTTCTCAGACAAATTCCAACAAAGATATGATGTCAAATTGTTGAATCGCAACTATTTAGTTCATGTTACATAGTTCATACTTTCACTACATTTGTATATCGATAATTCGATTGTTGTGAACTCCTACATTTAATAAATATACATGTACCTACAAGAACTACTAGACAAACATCAACATTTTACATACACACATCTCATTCCAACTATAGCTTACATTCTCCAATACAACGTTTACATAGCCTTGGTAACAAATACTTAAACAATATTGATGTATTTGACAATACTTTGAACTTGGCAAACTTCAAACGCCGTATGTGCGAACTATTTCCAACTACCTCATAATCTATTGCAAATACCAATTTTATACGATTTTATTAATATTATTTTTGATTTGGAGGATAGTTGCAGACTATTTATTTTTACTTCATTTATATTCTATGTTACCTAAATTTTGTTAACTTATATATTTTATGTGCCTGTAACCTAAATTTTGTTTCTTATATTTTCTTTTACCTATATTTTATCTACTCGTATTTTCACTGTAATTAATAAAAAAATGTATTGTTTTATATGTAAAAGCCCTATGGGCGTTTAAATAAAATAAAATAAAATAAAATAAAATAAAATATCGGAAATCAAATTAATGTAGGCAAAGACTCCCCCCTCGCCTGAAGACCGTAAAATTAATTTCTAAATAGATTGAAAATCTATCAATAACGAATTTTAGTATCATTTTATTGTTCGCAAGTGGTAATTAATCATTTGATTCCAATTTGGACCGAGAGACTGGAGCGTAATGAATTATATTTGGTAATTTGATCGAGAGGGGTAATTCCCCATTTCACCGTCGTCCGGCGGATTTTGAGCGCAATCCCAAAGCTATCCCACTTTGTCCTTTATTTTAATTAAACATTTTTGTTCTTCTCCTCTCGTATCTAAAGCTGATTTAGCTGATGTATAATATTTTAATTTGCGGTTTGGAAAATAAATTCAAACATTGCATGGGTTTAGAAACTAATTAACGTATGTTTCAACTGTTTTATGCGACTATAAAAATATATAGAATGATTAGATCTTTTCAAAATTTATCCACATATAAATAAAAATTAAACAAATTACGTAAATCAAATAAATATTTAATAGAGTGCCTAAGAAAATGTTTTTTTTTTGTGCAGCAAAAACTTTATTCTGAATCATCGCCCACTAGCAAGTACAAATTCACTCAACTACTATAATAGTGAGTGGTCGTAATTCATTAGATTTCATCTAACTTACAATTTTGCTCTTTCATCGAAAAATTTTTGTTGTTGGAGAATATCAACGAAAAAGATATAAAGATATCTGCCCACAACACCGTTCCATACCATGACCGTAACCGTAGCGGCGCATGCAAAAAAATATTATTTTTATCGATCAGTATGAAACGCTGCCCACGAGCCCGTCCCGTCACCGACCAACACCGTCGCATACCATGACCCGACTGACGGCGAATTCTCGATGACAATATTTTGCAGGTGCCGGTCCGCTCTATGCATGGCACGTGACTGTGTTAGAACGGTGATCATACGCGTATGATCCCCGTTCTAATAGTGATATTATTATTTTAGTGATAATACTTAATAATTCATTATATTGGAATGACGTCATACGAAAGAACGTATGAAATTTTTCTTCATCATCAACTAGTTGCTTAAATAACGTCCAGTATTCTCCCTCCCGATTTTTCTTTTTTTTAGAACCGTACGCCTATTTGACGGGGTTGGTACGGACACTAACCCCGGTGTATACGTGTATCATACGGTCACTAAACCCGTTACGTACGGGTATCATACGGTGTTAGCACGTTCTTGTGGGCATAGTAGGGCGTAGCGTATTTATTTCGTGGCTGATACGTTCATAGTACGGTCATGGTATGGAACGGTGTAGTGGGCAGAAACCTTTAAATATCAAATGGAAAAGACATGGCAAGTTAGGGTGAATCAGATACCTACTTGAGTCGGTCCATGTCAAGGATTAGAATAACAGAAGAGTATGTATGAGATGGTGTATGAATATGAACGAGGCAAAGAGTGTGTGCCAAGTACAGCCGGGTAAACGGGATGATTTATTTATTAACCCCCCTTTTAGGGGCTTTTACATATGGATAGTAAAAAACATACAGTATTTATTGTGCACTTATTGGCAAATAGGAATACAAATGGTATTTAGTCCCAGAATTTCTACACTGAAATAAATCCCGACTTCTAGTATTACCAGTGGAATGCGAAAGCTAATCAATGCAGGCAATTACATCATTTAATAGTTTGTATAAAAATACCAAGTCAGTGAAAATCCTTCTGTCAGACAATTAGAGCATTAGACATTAGAGTGTTGTACGAATAGTTTAACAAAACTGCTGGAATACCCATTTTTAAATTTATAAAATGTAAGATTTTATTTTTCTAATCTCTCTCAATAGATTGTACATACCTTATTAATATAATGTGGGTTCCAGATGGTTAGTTAGTTAGTTATTTAAAAATATTCGAAAATAAGGATCCAATGATATTTGTTTTTTTTTTTTCTGTTAAATGGATATTTTAAAATGTCAGTTATTGTTGAAAACAATATAATATGCGTTGAAAAAAAATTGTGTTCATTTACAAACTAATCTACAAAGTTAATCCATCTATTGAATATAATAATACAGTATTGTTGCGACCTGCTCAATTAAAGAAATTCAATACATACTTTTGTTAACAAATATGAGCAGTTGGTACCTTCAAAACAATAAAAAAATCCATGAAAAAACTCCCGATAATTAAAAAAATAAATACTAAAATAATAAATACGTATAAACACATAAAACTTTAGCGTAATTTCTGTTTCGGAATTGTTATTTTAATTATACTTGTCACAATAAAAGCGATCTTTATTTGAAGGGTTGTAAATAAAGCATCCATTATGTCTACTGTTACGCGTGATGAGTTTCCCTTTTTATGTTACCATCCGTAACCTTTTATTTGGTAAGAAAGCAATTTATTCTTTACTGTGGAAGTTCTGTTCCTCGCAATCATTTGTTAACCCCTCAGGCTAATTTGTTCGCATTTTGGAACATCTTATACAGGTCTCATAGAAATCGTTGTGTCTCCTTTACTATCCTGGTGACAAATGTGATCTAAGCGGTGTTTGAAAGAGAAAATACAAGTTAAATAAAAGTTAACCACAAAATATAATAAAAAGTACAACATATTTGTGGTATAAATGTACCGCAATTTGAAAAAAATTATGAAGATTTGTTTTTTTTTATTAATTATTTTTGCACGAAACAACAAAAGAGTGATGTCACAATAACGTTTTTAATCCATTTGTCTAAGTATAAACAAATATATGCGTGCGTAAGTTTTTATATTTTTTATCGTTGTCAGTATTTTTTGTTATAAAAAACGTAAGACAGGCCATTTAAAAAAAAATGCATTCTAAAAGTGTACGTCATCTTTGAAAAATAGTTTTTTTTTCCTTTTCGGATATGTTCAGAAACATTTAATTTATTTTAATAATATGATTTGATTGCAGAACGGAAATATTTTGATCTTCGGACAGAATATGCCCGAGGCCTGAAGGGTTGAAACAAAATTTCCAAACTCTGGGTCTGAAATGTTAACACATCATTAAATACATAGTTCTGTTCGCAACTGCTCGGTATGTAATTTGGATATTAACAGAGAAATGAAAATTTGCTCATCTAACAGCTTATCGTTAGTTCTGAGAAAATAAAGAAAACAAAAAAATAGATAAAATAACAGAGAAAAAAAATCTACTCATCTAACAGCGTATCGTTGGTTCGGAGAAAATAAAGATTATCTATATTATTAATACGGTAGCAATAATAATCCTTCCTTTTCTGCTCACTCTATTATGCTTACTTTGATTTTATATATATTTTAACTGCATACTTTTTTATATTCTTTCATATATGTATGTAGAATAATTTTCTCGGTTTACCGGCGTAACGTAGTCCTTAGAAGGACTTTTTAACTCCTGACATTTCGGACAGATCTCACTGTCCATCTTCAGAGGCCTTATGTCTTGAGTTTTGTATTAAACTGACCTGCTTGCGCATGTCTGTTCAGTCCAGAAGTCAAGACTTAAGAGAATGCATTTCAAATGTTATGTCATGAACGAAGAACACGGGTAGAAGGTGATTTGACGATGGAGGGGGTAGGCGATTTAAAAAGTCCTCCTAAGGACTATGTTACGCGGGTATACCGAGAAAATTATTCTACATCTTACACCCGTGAAAACCTTAATCATAACATGTAGACTCCATTAGATACTTAGGGGTAATAATTGATAACAAACTTCGGTGGGAAGATCATGTAATCAATGTAACAAGTCGTATACGGAAACTAGCATATATCTTCAGATCACTACGAAATATACTAAATAAAAAGACATTAAAAACAGTATACTCTTCTCTATGTCAATCAATTATTTCTTACGGTATTGTTGTCTGGGGAGGGTGTTCTAAAACTATATTAGATCCATTAGTAAAGGCTCAAAAATTGATAATACGGACTATCTACAAAGTACATTACATTCATCCCACAAAGGACTTATTTAAAGACTTTAAAATACTTAATATACAATCCCTATATGTAAAATTCATTTCTTGCTATTTTAAATTTAAATTTATTAAAAAATATGTTTTTGAATCAAAATATAATAAAAGATATTCCAACCAATGCAACTATATAATTCCAGTAACAAAAACCTCAATGGCCCAGTCACAGTTTAACTTTCTTGCTCCAAAAATCTTCAATAACTTAACAATTGAAATAAAGACAATAACCAAATATCACACTTTCAGGAAGACGCTTGGAGACTTTTTGATGAGTGAATGAGATAGAATTAGAAGCCTGTTTATATAATCTAATGTACTTTTTTTCTCCTTTCTATTTTCTACTTTTTATTATAATTTTTCCAATATTTAACATGATTTATACTAATTCCATGTTTACACTAGACTTCATATTTCATACAATGTAACTATACTATATTGATCACCATGATACAGGCAGCCGCCTAGTATGGTGATTTAATATATCAACTTTATGTAAATGTCACAATTATGTAACATGTATTAAATAAATAAATAAATAAATAAATATATATATATATATATATATATTTTATGTTCTATACTTTTTTGTAATTTACTTTATTCTTTCATACTCTTTATATTACTTTAAAGCCATTCACATTATTTTATATTATTTTGTATTCTTTGATTCTTTTTCACATTATGTTAATTTATATTACTTTATATTCTTTCACATTCTTCTATAGGTCATATATTAATGCACTCTATAGATAACTGACCACCACAGCACGGGCATGTGCCTAGCGTGGTGGTCGTAAAGTTCTCAAAACATGTAACTAGCAGTTTAATAAATAAAGAAAACAAAATAAAATAAAATAAAAATAAATTTAAAAAAACCCTTCGCAAAGCCGGTAGGTACGTAAAAACAGTTTCATTGCAGCTTTTCATAAACAGATTAAATTAAGTAATTGTTGTGCAATGGTGATTCCGAAACTAATCCGACTATTTAAAATATGGAAGAAGGAGTAGGTACTTGTTGCACCTTTTTTTATTGCTAAGAAGGACTTTTAGGTCGGGTGTTCCGGGATTTTTTTAGTGATACTGATTTTCAATTTTGTCATTCATAAATTGATTTTTGAAAGTAAGAATAATTTCTGTTAAACAGTTGGAGATACATTTTTAAGTGTACGCATGAAACACCTTTATCAATTATAAACCAAATTTACAAAAATAGCAAAATCTAATAAAAAATTTGCTCCAATCCACAAACCCAGAAAATCATCTTTGGCTCATAGTTAATCACATAGAAACTGAAAATTCTCTACTTAAAATATCGGTTAAAAATCTTCTTGCGAAAATTCTTACACATTTTACGCAAATAAACTTAAGCTGCATTCTGATGTGCATGGGTCACTTTTCACAATAAAATTATTAAATGAGGTGTTAAAAAATGTTAAGAAGGGGTTAAAGACGAGTTTAATAAAATATCATTATTAAATATATATAACTATAATATACTACAACTACAATAATAATTCATCTCCAACTTTGTATCGCTCTGCTATTGGTTAATGGTGTGCAAGCATCAGATAGAATAAATTATGGTACGTCTACGGAAGATTGAGTGTGAGCCAGGGCCATACGAGGTTTATCGTATTAAAATATGTCTTCATCGAATTTTCTTAAAGATATGAAGTAGCGTTACTTAAGTAAAATATGAAAATTTGGATTTTTCTTGTTTGTACAATCCCGTTAAAAGTTTCAGCTTTTCGTCAAGTAATGATTAGCTGTAAATCATAATTGTAAGCATTGATTGTCAGATGAGATCCAATTATCCAATTATTATTATATAGGTTTTTAAAAGCTGAAACGGGCTTAGAATCACCGTTTAACCGGGACCGATCAAATGTCAACATTTCAAAATGGTGCTGATCTTCGATATGATGGTCATCATTTGCACCAACCTATCTCTCAAATTAGCGGCGGCGCACACTGTGTGAAAATGTGATTCTAGCACGACTATCCTTAGAAAAAGGATCCGTCCTGCATCTATAAAAAACACAACACGCTTATAATTGTGTTTATTCAGATCACCCATACATCAAAAACATCACTGAATGATCGCTTGAAATAATCAACATGTCACAAAAGTTTTAAAATGCTTTCAACTGTACAGGGAGGTTCAAATGAGAAATATCGATTATTCACAGTGTCAATTTTTTTTAAATTGAAAATTTAATATCGATTTATTTCTTTCAAAACTTGCTTTATTATATACCTTTAAATAAGCAATAAAAATGGTCAAAACGCACGATGATAAATTATTAAATATCGTGTACTTCATGTAAGTATTTTTTGATTATAAGTATTTATGATTTTTCAATAATGTCTAAACAAAATAAGTGTTTTAAAAAATTTTAATATTTTAGTTTGTAAGACCTTAAATAAATAGAAAAACTGTAATATTGTCACAAAACACGTTCTCGGATTATTTTTTAATGAGTTTAATTTATCTAAATTTACAATTATGAAAACTGTGTTCACTAGATTGTGTATAGATTTATTTTGTTGTATAATTATACGACTTGAAATTTGTGTTGTTTCAGAATCTGTCGTTTGAAAATTGAACAAATCTGCCAACGACCAACGGTATAACCTTATTATATTAAAAATTAACTTAGTTTTTCAAAAATTTTAAAACTGCGTGTACCAGATAAGATGACAATCTTTCAAAATAAATTTCTGTTTTTTTGTAAAAAAGACTCAACACTTCTAGAATTTTATTTAAAAGGGACTAATTTCCGGTATTCCCTAGTAATACCCTCTTTAATGAGATGGTGATATTGAATTTGTTGTGTAATAAAAGAGACAGAAGGCAACGTGAAACAGAATGTTACGGGTTCGCATGAGGAAAAAAGAGACAGGAGTTACAACCCCCAACCTTCGATTTTCAGCCAGCTGCTAACAGCCTGATATGTCGGGCTGTTCGCAGCATGGTGTGTAGACCACTTAAGACACGGTGCAAGCCTATTGTCTGTATCACACTGTAGGAGCAAAAGAGAGCAGTGCGCGCGCACAAGTTTTACTTCAGTCGTGTGGTCTAAAGCACACTCGTTTGATTTAAAAAGGACTAAATTCCTGTAGTACTACCTTCTTAACTACTGGGAGCAATAATCCGTTTGATATTAAAACCCCAAGGTTAAACTATCACTTAATACGTTGCAAGAAGTTTTCGTGGAATTCGAGAGTTTAACAATTTAATTAACGCTTGAATAACAATGTAGCCCAGTGTGCGGCTGGCTACATTGGTTTACTTCAGTGTAATATGTTATGTGCGAGAAGAAAGTATATCATTAGAAATTTACACTCAAACTGTCAAATTTAAACCAAAATAATTTTAAAATCACCTCAATAAATCTGAGATGATTTTTGACAACCAAATAACTAAATAATATTGAAATAAGTAAAAGTTGGTAAATAACATAAAATAGTTCAAAATTGAAATACAAATTTTTTTGAAATTTTACTAAAAATTAAAAGAAACACATAAATAGTGCCTACTAAAAACACATAGGACGGATTGTTTCACAGAAGTTATCTTACTAACATTATAAACGCGAAACTTTGTATGGATGTATGTTTGTTACTCTTTTAATCAAAATTTAATTAATGGATTTTAATGAAACTTCACAATAATATAGCTCATACATCAGAATAACACATAGGCTATAATTTATAAAGCTAGGTATTTATTTTCAATATATTGAAAATAATAATTAATGTTTAATAGAAAACGTCAAAATTTGAGAATGACATTTTGCAAATTAATGATTGTTCATTAAAAATTCTATTTTGGAAAATATTTAAATAAGTGAATTTATTTGAAGTCCTCGCCTAATGCTTTGAATATAGATAGATATTTTAAATAAATAGGTAAAGAATTTTGGTATAAACGTAGATGGGGCCTACGAAAAGAAAATAGATTACTCGAAATACTAATCCTACGCAGACGAAGTCGCGGGCAGAAGCTTGTACTATATAATAATAACAGGAAGTGTGTAGATCTTTCACAGGTTTGAATCATAACTTTGAAATTTTATGAATTGGTAAAATTGTGTTCAAATGGCCAAAAAAAATCTGTGAAACAGCCCTGTGAGGAGACTTACAAATTAATAATACTAATGAAAATGCGCATGAAATAAATTAATGGTATGCAATATTCTCATTAATATGAAATTAATTAAACTACACTCCTTGACGGCCGACGCAGTCCAGTGGTAAGGCTTTGAACTCCCATTCTGAAGGTCGCCGGTAAAAAAAAATATTTGATTAAATTGTGTTATTTCACAATTAATTCATTAAAAAATATATATTCTATATTTGCGGCACATTCCAGAGTGGAAGATACTCTCAGTATCGCCCTGGTGTAAGACCACCATTCAGAATTGAAACGTTGCTTGAAATGGCTTTAGATGTGTTTAGTGACAGGATCTGAATAGCCAGGTAGGTACTTCCCGCACCTTCCTCTTCCCCATCTCCTTCCCTTCCCCGCTTACCTTCAACCTCACAACATACCCCAATTGGGGATGCCATAGTCTCACTGGCTCCAGACGGGGGCAGTTGGAGGTGTTCAGCATAAAAAAAATAACATTCATGTTATCTCTATTATAAAGCACAAATATCTCTAACATGATCAGTGAGCTCTGGCGGTATGGAAATAGTACGCCCTTTTCGGTTGCTTAATTTCTAAATCAATGTAACTACTTTCAACTTAAAACATTATTTCTTGGAGTTTTGAAATATATTTTATCTGTCATGAAAATTAAAAAAAGGTTCCGTACTACTTGTTCCAATATTACTGAAAGAAGAAAACTAGTACCTATGGCATCAAGGAAGAATTGGAGTTGGAAGGTCCGAAATACATTCACTTGATTTTTAATTAAAATTCAACCGCCTCATTGGTATGTTCGACCAAATGAATAACCCAATTCCAGTGCACCATTTGCTGAACAGTACAATACAATATACCGCATGTCCGTGATCATTGAACGTGAACTCCAAATTGCAGTCACAACATGTATTAAATTGGAATGATATATGTATATAATAATATATTCGTGAAATTTGCCTACACAGCAAAAGCATCTCCGAACCATACCTTCCAAAAATAAATAAATACCCTGACAATAATTATAATCTAGTTGTTTGAACCCGTTACATTTGACGTTAACATCAGTACAATTTTAGTTTTAGACGATTGCCCCATCAAAGATGGTACGCGTTGATGTTCAGCCAATCGGCGTTAATTTTTTTTTTTAATGTTAAGATGATTAACAACTTTAATTTTGACCAATTGCTGACGGACTGAGAATTGCCAGACGTTTTTAAAAAGGTACGATTTAAAAGATTCCAAATGTTTGCCGAGTTCTTTACAATGTCAATATTATGACGGGGGCTCAAGCAATTAGCCCTTAATTTCATGATGGTCGCAAATCTTTTTGAATAAATTTCAAACGTAGTTGTTACGTAGTTACTACATATTTTCTCAAATTCTCATCCCTAGTAGCATGACAACCGAATGTGAAAAAACTATTAAACATACTAATGTCGGTTTTCAGCGATGCGTCATGTATGTTCCTATGTATTTCGTAATGCGTAAAATTGTTCAAATTCAATTAACCAAATTTGCAACTGATAATTTCAAACCTGAGATAAAGTAGTTACAAAATATATTTAATTAATTAATAATATTTATTGGAAATGAGTATTTATTTAATTTAAAAGCTTGAAATATCTTTAAAAGAAAACCTAACATTCGAAAGGTAAATTTCTTATTTTCAAAGGCCTTTAATTGGATTTTTTTTTATAATTACCTTGGCTTCGCAAATCCTACAATTATAATATTCAGTGATTTTTTGCCGTTCGTTGCCAATTAATAAAATATTCCAAAGTACTCCAAATTTTCGATATGGAACATTTTTTTTAAAGAAAGCCGAACATTCCCGATTGTAAATAATCTGACAATTTTCAAAAACTCCCATAACAATTATTATAAGCGTTCAATGTTGTCTGTGTGGTGATGGAGGACTTAGCTAGAAGATGAATATAACCCAAGACGCCTGGCTGTGAACCAGACGTGTTTGACCAATCTGCTTTAACCCCATGCGCTGTCTATGATTTTTTATAATAATTGCTTTCACCATTTTCAACCCACTTAAGTTTTTTCCAATCATGAATAGAGAACCAGGATGGTATAGACTGAATATTAGAATAAAATTTAAAACTAAAGGAGCCCATTTCACCTCCATTCAAAGGGCTATCTCACCAAATCATGGATTCACCATTTTCCACAATCCACAGAATAATAATTTTCCAGTCTGATTCATATAAAAATTGGGCAATGCTTTTCACGTTTTTTAAATGGTGTAATTAATCCGCAATATAGTCAGTCTGTTCCAAAGATGATTTTATTCAAATTTATAATTAAAGTTGGACAAAAAAAAAAATCTTATATTCTCAGGTCATCCGTTAATCATTACGTAGAAAAATATTCTCGCGTGAAATCAAGTTTTCCTATGATAAAGATAGAGTACATAGAAAGGTAGAAAAAATCATACTGTGTGGTGTTTATGAATGTAAGTTTTTCTATTTAACCACTCGAGCGCTTTTTGCCACATTATGGCACTATTTCCAAAACCTCGGATTGCTTTTTTGCCAAAATGTGTCAAATTTTCAAAAAAATGCTTTCAAACGTTATTATTAGAAGTTTTTGAAAAATTTAAATTTTGTGTGCAAACATAAAAAGTTAACAATTGGCAAACCTTACGTTTCTATAAAATTACATTTGGGTACTTATAAGGAAGGAAAGAAAACACGCACATTTTTTATTAGAGATATATAATATAAAAGTTATTTTCATCTCACTTGTTTGTCGTTTATAAAAAAAAATATTAAAAAATATCATGATTTTCATACATTTTTCTCAAATTGCGGTCGGAAACTTTGGTTACATGGACGTGGACATTTTAATTTTTTTATAGATTTGAATATAAATTATGGTGTTTTTTCTTTCTCATACCTTTTAGATTATATTTCTCACCATCACAGTAAGGGATATACATGATTTCTATAAGACCTATTAAGCTATTCCAAAATCTTTTTTCTGTCTCGGGATATCTTCGGAATAATTATCAGTTTCTATCATTGGACTTGGACTTGGATATTATTTATTGACAGAGTTCCTAAACTATAAGTTTACTGACTCTAGCATAATTACAAATGGATTTTCTATTGAAACTTTACTTAAAGGATTTTTTTTATGGTGTTATAAATGAAACATCTTTTTTTTTGTTTTTTAGTTTTTAAGTTAAAAGAAATATACATATTTCGCTTTGTTAACTTAATACATTGATACAAATAATATTAATAATGATGGTTTACTACCTAATACCAAGTAACACATTTTTTTAAGTTAGAACATTTTGGTTTTGCTCATTAATTTTGAGAGCAAACAGTTTTTTTTTAAATATACTTATTTTATTTTCGGTTGTTATGCTATCAGGAAGGAGATTATATATGTTTATACCCTCATAGCCTATGTTTCTTTTGCCACACTCTGTCTTTGTTGAATTTGTGTATAATTTATTACGTTGTCTTGTGTGGTGTTCATGTACTTGTGATGTTTTCATAAATGTAGTATTTGTGTGTATAAAGCCATTTTTAATTTTGTAGATTAATAAGCATATGTTGTATTCGTACAGTTTTCTGATTTTCATTAAGTTAGTTTCTTTGTATACTCTTTTGGTGGGGGTATCTGGTCGATAGTTAAAAAGTTTTTTTATAACTTTATTCTGAATTATTTGAATTTCGTTTAAGAGTGTGATATTTGTGTTTCCCCATATTTCTATGAGGTAATTAAGATGGGAATGAATTAAACTAAAGTATAATCCCCTCTTAAAACTATACTTAAAACTATACTTAAAACTATACTGTGACTTGAGGCAGGAATTATTATTATTAATATGTATTTCTATTTTTTTTTTTTTTTACGAATTATGAAGTTAATTGCCTATTTCCTTACGGAGAATTACTTTAGGTCTTTTATATTTGGTAATTTCATTATCGCTGTATTATAGCTATGGATATAGCTATATATATCATATCATACTGGAGTAGATTAGTAAATTATCCAAAAGTCTTAGCCTATTTACGAAGAATAAAATAATATTTTAAATCAGCTTTCTAATAGGTTGTTTATTAAAATTACAGTTACCTAAAGCCGTAAATTCTGAAATTCAATTAACGCTCTGATATTTTACAAGGGTTTCCAATTAACAGATGTGGGCCAGGGCTTGCCTCCCGTTAACTGGTATTTGCGAAGGAACTCCAACCCGATAAAACATACCTTATGGGAAAAATTTCAAAGTTTCGAACGATTTCGAAAAGTATGCAGTGAGCAAGCGCTGGGACAGGAACCGAAAAAAAAAATTTCATTTTAACTTTAAAGCAGCATTCTGTAGAATTTTTCTGAAGCAGAAAATATTTAAAACGTAAGGTCTAGCGTTATGAAATTTGCAGCTTTTGCGTCTGTTGAACTCGCAACATTTTTCCTTCATATTGTTATTACATATCCGTGCCTCTAAATTCAAGTAAAAGGAAAATTATTTTTATAATTGTTCAATATTTTAAATCAACAAGGTAAACTCGTCCCATCGAAGGTTCATACGGACATCATCGACGTTTGTTCTCTTTGTTCCCACGCGTCTTGTTTGAAAACGAAAAAGACAGAAAATGTGATATGATCTCTCGCTGCCACTAGTACAGGAATTCATATTTAATTCAGAATAATATACATTATTTACATACCTTGTGACGACAACTATTCTTACAAAAGTTTATAGTAATGTAAGAGAGATGTACAAACAAAATTTATTTCATACTACCTGACGAGTACAATAGTCGAATAGTTTGCAGTATGTTAAGTGTTGACTTGCTAACTTCTTATGTACCTGAATACTGTGTATATTTATAGGGTGGAAATAATATTATTGTAAGGAAGTGAAAAATAATTTTTCCTTCCTCGGGCGTCCTCAAATTCTTCTACCATTAACTTCCACGTCATACATTCAGCCTTTCCTCCTTTCTTCGTTCATCACATACGCCTTATTTTATCGCACATAAGTATTCGTTTCACTTGATCGTACCATGTCTTCCTGGAGCGTCCCCAACTTTTCCCACCATTCACTACAGTATACCATGCTGTTACTATTAAAAAAACTACATTATATCTATTTTAATTCTACTCCGTATCTCATTTCAATGTAGAGATAATGCGTTAAGTCTTCCAGGGCGTCCCCAACTTCTCCTTCCATTCACATCACTCTCTAAAAACTCATGGCGTTAATAAGAACAAACTTTGAAATTTCCAGAGACATCGATCTAGTAGTTTTTAATTCTAAAAGGCACACACATACAGACATATTCTTTTATTTATATAGACACATTGAGGTGTGTAAAAGCAAAGGCAGCTATCTCCATTTCGGCCAGATTGCTATGTTTGCTTTTGAAATGATATGGAGATTGTTATCTTTGTTTTTATTTACAATATTATAAACAAATATTGTATACACGTGAATCACATACAATATTTTTATGTAATCTGTACGTAAAAGCAAAGATAGCATCTCCATGACATTTCAAAAGCAAACATAGCAACTGGCCGAAATGGAGATTGCTGCCTTTGCTTTTACACACCTCATATTGTAAATATAGCTAAAGTCTCCAGTGTTGCCCAGACAAATTTATTCGAAATCAAGTGTAGGCAGTAATTTTCCTCTTATTTTGTACATCAGATGTGCAAAATTTCATCAAAATGCATCAAAATACTGCTTCAAGAGGTTGGAAAAGGGGATGTGGGTGATCTTCTAATGATCTTCCACGTGTTTTGAAAGTCAAGTGTGCAGATTTTCATCTACTTCCAAATAAAACTATAGATTTGTTTACAAAACAAATCCTCACCGCCCGTCACAAACTGTCAATCAACTTTATATATTAGAAGAAGACGATTTCTTCGTCCCACTAATGTCGAATTTTTTTTTTTTGTTCAATAGAATAGAATACTTTGCATCCCTAAAATTGCACGTCCCGCTTTCAAAATGCCATGTTACGAGTATTTTCTCTTCAGTTAAACTCAGTATACTTTTTTAACATCATTTTATACTCTTTCGACCCGTTTTTTAAAGCTTAGAGCTCCATTATGACATTAAATAATGAAACAATGTAGAATATTCCGGCGCGGAGGAAGTTTCCCACTTTAATTTTTTTTGAGTTTTCTAATGCACATTTAAAAGCATTTTTAACGAATTTGAAGATTAAAAGTCAATCAATTAAAAATTCATTTTAATTAATGATGACTATATTGGTGAAACTCAATTGAAAATCTGAAACAGAAAAATCAGAAAAAGGTCGGGTCATGGGTCATGTGACCCAATTTTTCTGTTTCAGATTTTCGATTGAGTTTCGCCAATATAGTCTTCATTAATTAAAATGTTACAATTTTAGGTTTAACTCATTAAGTTGAAATGAAAATAAATAAAAATTTAAAATCCGTTCGGTCCGTATAGGATAAAAGGAAAATATAAGATAATCGTCAGTAAAAACAAATTAAATATTGCCAACTATCCACCAAAAGTCAGTAGTTAGTGCTTTAGAATTTTTGACAATCTGCATTTTTTTACTGTAAAAAGCATAGCCTATTATTATTTTGGCTCTAATAATAATAAACAAGTCGGTCTGTACTTGTCCACGTGCTTCCTTGTTCACATCTGGGGAAATTACATCAGAAATATCCACTTACTTTTATGGGTTCATAAAATCCATTATTCTGGTAAAACGATTCTCTCAAAGGTACAAAAGTAAAATCGCAATCGCCGTTTCTCGTTGTTTCCGTCACACTAAATTCACAATATTTTGTTTGTAAATGATGTTTTTTATTTAAAACATTTTATTTATTTTTAACAAATAAAACTTCAAATTATAATATTTTAGCAGCAGCTCGGAAAGCCGAAGTTCCTGGGTTCGAGTCCCAGATGTGACCCGGTCGTTTCTGATTTTTCTGTTTCAAATTTTCGGTTGAGTTTAGCTATATTGTCTTCATTAATTAAAATAATTTAATTTATTTACTGACGTTATGTACCTACTTATTTAGGTTTCGTGAAACTGAAATCCGACAACTCAGCATTGTGGCATTTCAACACTCTGAAAAGTCATTAAAGATGAAGATTTTTTTTTACATATCCCATAACCTAACATCCTGTAATCTATTATACAACTAGTTGTCCGGTCACCAGTTCTTTCGTATCCATACCTTGAGATAATTTTTCAGAAAAACGGCTCTATTCAAATTGTCTAAAGATTATTATTATTTTTTTATTATTTTTGCCAAATAACTTAGATTTGCCAGTCAGCTAGTTGCAAACTGTTTATTTTCTTGTAGATATAGAGGGGAGTTGGTGAATGGGTTTTGAAGAATCCCAAGACGTGGGAGAAAGACACACAATAGTCAACTAATCAGGCGTGTAATGTCGGTTACACGATCAGTTAGTTGATTGAGCATTGCGCTGGGTTCCAACCTCGGAGTTGCTGGTTCAATCTTCTGCTAGCTAAATCCTCTATCATTGCAAAAGCCACCTTCCGCGTGGCGGTTGAAGGAATTCAAATATTGCCAGATTGTTCATAACCCGGGAATATTTATTTGCCTTTCCTTAAAAATAAATACTTCCATATTCGTTTCACAACACACAAACACTAGGGCTGTTCCGGTCTTAAGTGTATTGAAGTCAAATTCTATCATTTGAACCCCACACGAACTAACGTAGATTTTCTACATAGATTTTTTAAAGTTTTTTGCGTCTCTACGAACGTTACCCCTTGCTATGCCCATATATTTATATCCATGACCAATTACCACTCCTTGGAGACACGTAGAGGAATTAATTACTCTGCTTAAATATTTTTTTTCTTTCAATGGCCTCCGTGATCGAGGGGTAAGGCTCTCGACTAGTCGCGGTGAACCCAACGTGCGCAAATAATTTTTTTTTTCGAGCTGGTCTTTAATTTGATTATTTTATGTTATTTTACAATGAATTAATTAAAAATAATATATTATATTTGCGGCACGTTCTGGAGTGGAAGATACTCTCAGTATCACCCTGGTGTAAGCCCACCATTCAGAATTGAAACGTTGCTTGTTTGGTGACAAAATCTGAAAATACAGGTACTGAAAATCCGTCCCCACTACCATCACCTCACAACATACCTCAATTGGAGATGCCATAGTCTCACTGGTTCCAAACGGGATTGATGTAAAAAAAAAATTTAAAAAAAACTGATATACCTATACCGAACAATGAAATTATGGCACAATTATATTTATTTATACAAGAGTCTCATTCTCGAGGACATCACCATAACCTCCAATACTGTAGAACCAGCCTCATCAATTAATTTATGACCTCACTTGTGGAGAGAACTAAATTCTGGAGCTTGATAAATGCAGTGGACCAAGAGGTCGATTTGTTTTACATTTCCTTTAACGCATTTACGAGGTTTTTTGGCACTGCAAATACATTTTTTAAACGGTACAATTATAACGGCTTATATACTCCAACGACTTGGAGCTTCAATCTGTGTTGTTATAAAAAAATTACAAATTGAGCAAATAACAAAATAAAAAATTTAAAAATTTGGGAACCTTTTTTATATGAATACCTCACAAGAGTCCCAACTGCCCCCGTCTCGAGCGAGTGAAAGTAGTGGGGAGAGGAAGGAAATGAGGGAAAGGGAGGTCGGGAAGTACCTGGCTTTTCAGATCTGTTCACCAAACACGGCTAAAGTGGTCTTAATCCAGGACGATACTGAATGTATCTACCAATCTGGAACGAATCGCATGTATACTATATATTAGTTTCAATGAATGATTTATGAAATAAGACAAATCAATTAAATAACATTTACTTATTAACCCGCGATCGTCGAGAGCCTTACCCCTAGACCACGGAGATCGTCATTTATTTATTTAGGTTCATTTATTTCCCACCGTGTTTTATCATTTATTCATTAAAAAATTGACGAATCGTGATTAAAAAATAATAAACAAGACCATAAAATTAAAATAAATTCGTGAATATTTTTTTTGTCATCGTGTTTAATTTTCGCTATTCGTTAATTTACACATGTGAATTCTACTGTTCGGTATATTTATGGTGCAATAATAATGGTTGCACATGTTTCCTAGCGTACGTAGTTCACAGAGCAACGTGTAGCTAGCTACCTGCACGGTGCTCTGTGTACGGTGCATTGTGGGTGGTGCACCTGCCATCCGAAAACCTCTTCATCATTCAGTAAAGCATTTTTATAGATTATGAATAATTCGCCCGATACAATGACTCGTGAAATGGGAATTTGCCCACTTTTTAATGCATTTCATCAAAATTATGCGATATTTATGAGGGACAATTTATTTTGCCTTTATAAAATGCAATATTTTTTGGCAAATTGCTCCATATTGGATCACTTCAAATATTTTGCGAATTTATTTTTTCACCGATATTTTACGTTTCGACATCAAATTGAAAAGCATTGGCCAAAACCTTTTTTATTTACGCACCACTTTATCATATATGATGCCGTTTATGGTAGATTAGCGAGAATCCGGCATGCGTTGCAATGCTACTAAAATAAATACAGAGTTTGTGTTTTAAATCTGTTTTATTCTTAAAGTGCTTTTGGACACACTAAATTTGTTTGGTTTTTCAGTGCGGTGCTTGCACGAATAAATCAGAAGGTATTGTTGCTATGCATGTGCAGACTAATTAATCCATCTGAAACAAGAATTTTTCTAGATCTTTGAGTCTATAATGACACCTAAATATTTAATTTCTTCCATTTTTTATGATTTCTTCATTAATATAAATATGTTGATCCTCGTGCGTATGTTTTCTGCCCATATTTACGTATTTCGTCTCATTAACATTTAGTTTATTACACTTATTTAGTTTGAGCCATTTTGACACAGTATCCAAGTCACTATTTATCTTTTTCATTGCTTTCTCATACTTACCTCCTGCGATAACATCTATAATCAGACTTATTTTAGGTAAGAACAAATAAAAATCCCTCGTAACGTCCTTCTGATACGGACTGTAGAAGCTTTTAAATAATATATAGGTATATATTTTTGAAAAAAAATAATTTAAAAAATTTATATCACACATAAACATATATACCTAATATAATAAAACAGCGGCATGTCATTGGTACCAATTATTGTATTAACCTCTATAACTTTGTAACTATTTTCTTCTATGTAATTATGTAGCGTTTGTTTCTGCAAAATAAATAAATAAATAAATATCATGTTTTTAATACAGGGAAATAATTTCAAAGAATTTAGGGCGAAGCCAGGTAGTAAGTACTTCGAAAAAAATAAATTTAAATGAACCGCTATACAGGGTGTTAAGCATCGTACTTGACTTACTTTAACCAGTGATTCCTGACATTATTTTAAGTAAAAAAATGTTAATAATTTTTTTGTCTCCGGTGACATTTTTGAAAAAAAAAAAATTCTAAAAAAACATAAAAATAATTAGGTATTGTGAAGTTAGGGGCGGGGTGAGGGGTTGGTTGGTTACTTGGCTTGGATACCAGCAACGACACGTGAAAGATTTTTTTTTTCTTTGATTTTAAAGAAAAAGTTTTTGAAAAAAAAAAAAAAAAATCCCCTCAAAAAAGTCACCGGAGACCAAAATTTCGTTTACATTATTTACTCCAAATAATGTCAGGAATCACTGGTTAAAGTAACTCAAGTACGATGCTTAACATCCTGTATAATTATATATAAGCACATCGAAATATTTTTTACTCAACTAAAAAAAAAATACTTAAGTAACTCACGGTAAAGTATTACAGTAAAATACGAGTTAAATACTTACGATCTGATTTCGTAGATTATATCATAAAGATTCAGAAAAACACAATACTTTTAGTTGAATTATCACGATGACTTGCACACGTCCACCTGCGGAGAGATCCAAACTCGACTGATTTAAAATTACTCGTTCGCGTTTCGAGGTAGTGAGTATTTGCGATGCTGCCATACGTCGAAAACAGCTAAAATGTTTTTTTTTTAATCTAAAAAGATTAAACATTTAGGTATACAATTAAATTAAAATAAAATCCAGAAAGAAACCTTGGGTTTTATAATAAAGTAAAGCTAGATACCTCAAATTACTAACCGTGCAACGGTCGCAATATTTTATTTCAATTTCGTAGTTACCAATCATCTGTGTTTTATAAATTTATATTATACACCACACAAATTGAAATGCTTTTACGTCTACTTCAAATTTATATACCACAGAAATTATTATTAACCACATGCGCTGGTATTTACATATCAAAATGAGGGAATCAAGTAAGTTTGGAAATTACTTTGCACGGTTGTTCAAATATTTTCATTCATAGAACCAAACATTCATAAATCCATTCCCTTGTATAACAAAACTTCCACTAAATACACTTCGTTATCACTAACATCAGCCGCTGATGAATATTGTTCTACAGAACTTTTAGCCATCTTAGCGACAGGGTAGTTTGACAGATCGTCAAATTTAAAATTGTCACAATTCGGCGACCAGCGCCATTTTTTGGTGGTTAACGTGGACTCTGCAAATGAAAAAATATTTAAAATGTTAAATATTAGAATTGTGTCGATGTTAAATATGTCGGCCAATCAAACAAAGGACCTGAGATAGGTATTGCAATTACTACCGATTTCTTACAAATTTTCATTAAACGTGTGAGGTTTTTAAGCTCTTATAAATATATGTTATTCTTTAAGATAGTATGTGTACACTCCCCACGCCGAAACGGTAATTATTTGAAATTTTATCGATAGGAATAAATCGCAAAGTATGTTCCGAAAATTATTGTTAACACGTTTGTTTCTGTTATTTTTCTTTCTTCTTTTTATAAATAACACAAACATTCCCGGGTTACGAATAACCCAGCAACATTTAAAAATCTCCTACTACCATTAAACTAAGCGGAAGATGTTGCTTGTGTTGTGATGGAGGACTTAGCCAGCCGAGGAATCGAACACGGAACGCCTGGGTGGGATGGTGCCAAATGCAATGCCCACTCAACCACTGATCGTTTAAAAAATAGCAAAAATCTCGTAGGGGATGTGTTAAGTAGCATTTAAAGAAACATTGTGTATTTTTTATACATATAATTTCAAACATTTATGACCGGTATTGTTTTATTAAACATTTTCCCAAATTTCGCTTAAATTTTATCGAATTTAATATTTGCGCGCTCCCTCCAATTTCATATTGTCGTATCTCTCCTTCTTCTTCTTTTTGGGCGGGTAAGCGGCGCCATGTATAATAATGAGTCGGAGTAATGAAGTGTAAGGTAAGAGTACGAATTGGTTTATATTTATATTTTATGAAGACTAAATAGATAACACAAGACAGAAATGCCTTTCATGTCGTTATGAAAGATACCCATTGTAACCATGATTACTTAGTACGTGCATTTTGGATGCAACCTAGTATTTCTAATGCGCCTGGTATTTTTTAATGGTAGATTAGCAATGTATTTATAGATTTAGTAGGAAATAACTAAATATCTAAACAATAAAGTCTTCTAAATAAAATTTTGCATGTAGGAATTAGAATTAGCATTCTGAAATTTTTGGTACCCCTGTTGGCAACGGAAAGGTTAAAGGTCCCTCTATTTGAGGTACACTTCAAGTTTTCATCATTGAATGTACTACTAACTTAGAAGTTAGTTCTGTGGAAGATATAATCATGCTAGGAATATATAATTTTGAAACCCATAAAACGCTTACATTACATAAGTGGAGATGGCATTCGTTGAGTTATTTTTCAAGATTGTTGTGAGAATAATAATTTTTACATAGAATATTATTATCATTGGCAAAACGGATATATTACGGCATGCTTGGCCGAGGGGTGAGGTTTTTGACTTGAGTAAGCGCAAGTAAATTGGATTTGAATAATTTGTGTTGTTTCACAATTAATTCATTTATAAAAAATATATATTATATTTGCAACACGTCACCATTCAGAGTTGAAACGTCGCTTGAAATGGCATCAGCCGTGTTTAGTGACCAGATATGAATAATTAGGTACTTCTCCACCTTCCTCTTCCCCAAAAGATGCTCCGAGGAACTAGCATCGTTGATCCTCTCGGCACCGGTGCATAGTCAAGAAACACGCCAAACGCGCGCCTAACTTATGTAAAAATGTTATTCTAAAATACGATCGTTTTATTCGTAAAAACGGTTAAAAACGGGTGTGAAGTTCTTACGAAAAAATTAACAGGGTTTCAATGTTTATTGGCGGGAGCATGTAAGAATAATTTGTTGGTATACTTAATTTCGTCATTCATTTCAGTTTTGATCCTCATTTTAGTTTTGATGAATGACTAAAAAAATAAATAAAAAGAGCCGCACAAGACAGGGAAGAATGGAAGAGAAAAATAGAGGAAATTGCTGCAAACCAATCCCAGGATTGAAACCAGAGAGAGAGAGAGAGAGAGAATGAATGTCAATTCAAATCACGATAAAGATTTTTTTTTATTTTAAAAAGAAAGACAAACATTCCTGGGTTACGAATAACCCAACAACATTTGAAAATCTCCTACTACCACCACACTAAGCGGAAGATATTGCTTGTGTTGTGACGGAGGACTTAGCCAGCCGAGGAATCGAACACGGAACGCCTGGGTGGGACCCAAAAGCAATGCCCACTCAACCACTGACCGGTCTTTTTTGTAATAAAGATGATTTTTTTATTACAAAAAAATCCGTTGTCCTTTTATAAATAATTCTATAATCTTTTCAATCTTCGCAAAATCACTTTGTGGCGTCATTTTTAATTAAAAGAAACTATTAACTTTGTTTACACCGTAAATCACAATTATCGACATGTTTCACGACATCACGACAAACCGTTGGTTTCTTTGTCAGGATAAATTATTCATGTTCTTATTATCCTGACGAAGAAACCACCGGTTTCGAAACGTGACGCTAATTGTGATTATATAGGTTCACAAAGTTATTTGTTTCATTTAATTATTAAACTAATTGTTTTAAAATCCGTGGACCATTGTATGCAGCAGAGCACATTCCTTCTACATGCACATTGTACACTGCACATTCTGAATGTCGACACGGGTCGTTAATTAAACCTAAAGCCGACTGATCGAGGATATTGCCATTTGTCATCGGCCGAATGATGTCTGACGTGTGTTAAACTAATTGCATGCCCACGATGTATATATATGTACATACTAGTAGAAGCTCTTTTGTCAACACAAACTTTGCTAAGCCCCGAATGGCCAGCAGTATTGAATCTTCACACCGAAGGCTTTGATTTATTCAAATAATTTGTACACGATATCTGTGATAACTGCCCGTTGAAGTCATTGTCGTTTTTGTTGCTGGATTTATTCCACAATAACCAGTTTTAAAGTATCCGGTAATTGTTTGGTTTCGGTTTCCTGCTTATTGTATTTTTATGTTTTTAATGTCCACTCAGAATGATTCTTATTTCTGCACCTGTTTTATATTATATTATAGTTTTAAGGCCGCGCTACCCCGCTCCAAAAGAAGAAGATGTAGAGATACGACAATACGAACGTGGAAGCGAGCACGGTAACATTAAAAATCATAAAATTCGTGCGAAAATTGTCAAAATGTTTATTAAAAGACGACTCGTTTGAAAAAGAGCAAATATCTCGTGTGGGCTGTGTCAAGTAGCATTTAAAGACACATTGTGATTTTTTTCATACATATAACTTGTAAAATACCAGAAACAAACGTGTAAATAATAATTTTCGAAGCATACTTTGCGATTTATTTCAATCGAGAGAATTTCAAATAATTACGGATTCGGCGTGGTGAATGTATAGATACTATCTTAAAGAATAACATATATTTTTTTAAGAACTTAAAAACTTCAAAAGGAAAACATGTAAGAAATCGGTAGAAATTGGCAGAGCGGCTCCTTAATGTTATTGTTTTGTCCTGTGCTATAACCGTTACTTTCTACTAATATTGTCCTGTGCTATAACACCACTATTTGTAAATTTTGTTCTCTTGTTATTGCCTAGTATACTAGTGTACTCTATATTCTTTATTTAAAATTACTTTTGAACACTTTGTTAGGTCTTGTAAGGAGCACTGTAGGATGATTTTTAATTTTGTTATAGTTAAGCGCCTTGACGTGAAACATCACAAAACTGCGCTATACAAATGTTTCGTTATTATTATTATTAATATTGGTTAATTAAAAAAGTAAGTTAGTTAAATTTCGTTATTATTATTGGTGTAAGCTCAAAAGATGGAATTTCTTCAATGCTTGGATGCATTTATTTTCTCTTGAAAAATAACATGGTATTTACTATTCCACAGCGTTAAAATGATGTAATAATCGAAGCTGGAGATTCTATTACATTATTACTATTAAGCAAAATTCATTGTTTTTAAATTCCCGATCATCAATACCACCCAATGTATTTGTGAATAAGGAATTACACCAGTAAACCCATCGTACAGCTATTTACACAAGCAATCAACATAAATTTCCGAGGAACTCTAAACTCTCAATGGAACACTGAATAATTTTTATTTGGTTTCTTAATTTACCAAATCCCTTTCGACCGTACAATTTCAAATACCTCCGGGTAAACAAAGGAGATGGCCTCTAAAAGGAAACCTTTCTTTAAGCCTGTTTTCTTCTTTCCACAGAGGCTTACCGAAGTCTTTAAGTAAAATAACAGTGTTAGATATTTCACAACCGCGATAAAAGTTCATGGTCTGTTTGTTTTCGGGGATTTCTTGCCTTGTGTTTATGGCACCCCCGGTCTGAGAAGGCAACGACTACTTGTAATCCACATTTATTTAAATAGCGACCTCTTCCAAGAGCCAATTTTAGATATTTCTCAAGCCAAAAATATTTCCCTTCTTTCTCTGTATAAGATAATGGAAAGGTAATAGTCCAACGGTAGACGATTGAACGGAAATACCGTATATGGTGCCGTAATGTCAATTTAATTATTCGGGTATTTTGTAGAAAAGAAATAAGGATAATTATGGGGTATCTGGTTTATTTTGGCGCCGGTTTTTATTGTGTTCACTGCCATTTATTCACTCTTTACGAAATTCGTACCCAATTTTCAGAGTTTCATAGACAAAATATGAACGATGTGAACACGAAAAAATGTTCAAAATGAAATTGGTTTATTGCCGGCTCGGATAAACGCAGAGCTTACCGGCATGTCTGATAAAAAATTGTTTAATAATTTTCGGATCATAGTTTTCGTTTAAAAAATATTTTTTAATGCTTTTTAAAAGAGTATTAAACGGTATTGGTGTTTGGGTACATTCCATTTTCATATTCACAAATTTTCTCCTCATTTTTATATTTATGGAATCTATATATATAAAAATGAATCTCTGTTTCCCTTGGTCACGCCATAACTTCAGAACCACTTTACCTATTTTATTCATCTTTTTTTAAAAGTTTTCTAATAGTTTGTAGAAGGTTCTTACGCAAAGAAAAATTAAGAAAATTGCGCAAAAAATTGGATAATTTCAGAAAACTTAACGACTTTTTTAACATCGAACATTTAACAGTTAGCGCGTTTGATATGTTTAGAGATAATTCCTATACTATTCATCCGATTGCGATAAAAAATTGGTGAGTTATTGTTGACATGCCCGTGAAGGTTTTTATATAGCAATATTTATATATTGGTAAGTTATGAAGTTATGAAATTTGCAAAAAAAAATTGCAATAGGGCACACGCGAGTTGTTTGAAAACTGAGTGTATTTTATAGAGTTTAGCGGCAGGGAAAAAAGGTTAGAGGGGGAGGGGAATCCGAGATAGGTGGAGGGAAATGTAGGAGGGGTGATTCGCGGGTGGGAGGACAAGGGAGGGGGAAGACGGTGAAATGATTCTTCTTTTATCAAATTCTTTTATTTTCCAATTTTCTTTCATGTACACGTTGTTTTTCAGGCTTTCCTCCCTCTCTTAGAACCTTAGAGTTTTACCTCTATAAAGTCGAACATTCGTGAATTTTCCCTCCCCGTGGTCCAAGATGCTACTCATGTTCACGCGAACTAATTGGAAAATGTTATATCTTTGACCCCTAAACTTCCTTCCTCCTTTTTGTCGTGATTTATATCACCATTTCCTTCAAGGCTTTGTTCTGTATAACTAAGGGATGAAGATAATTCTCCCTCTCAAATCACAGAACTCTCTGAAAACCTTTTCTTTCCCCAATTTAAATACTCATTAGAGTATTTTGATGCATTATTTTTATCAAATATATATATGCATCTAATTTGTCTACGTTATTTACGATTTTGAACGCAAATCTACGTGACTATTTATTACGTAAAGAGACTTCGTATCAACCGTTGTGTAAATTTTTTTGTTTATGATATTAAAGTCTAATTACATTTTGTTTGTGGTATCCCTGATTCTTTTGGATGGCGTTGCCGTTGATAATTGCATCTCAAACAGAATGTGTAGTTACTTTTAGTTATATAAATTTATTTAATGTGCTTTTAAATTCCCTCCTATACTGTGACTCAACCTCATCCTAATCTGTTTTTTTATTTTTAATTTAAATATGTTGATTGCTATCTTTTTTTTTTGTTAGTTAGTTAGTGTGCAAAATGTGCAATTATGAAGTCATTTGGTCTGCTCCCGTTCGCCTGTCCTAGATTGTGGGTTTACATACATATATATAATTTTGTTTTATTTGGTTAGTACATTTTATAGATCGAATAGAAAACGAAGGCGGATATACTTGTTTGCAATGGCTTGGCACCTACCTCCTGCGTAACATTCGACTGATCGAATTCGAACTAAACCTTTCCGATATCACTGAGCGCGAATTAATTGGCTGGTGCTAAATCTCTTCAATGATTTTTCCGAGTCCCAAATCAACCCTTCCATGCTCTCCAACGGATTAGAAAAGCCTTCCTCCGAGGTCAAACGTACCCAAGCCCTTACTCCTCCATAAATTACAACTACTGAAAGCGAACCGGTTTCGTTTTCCAAACAATCATATACTCACGAGGTTTGTGACAGCTGGGTTTCCTACGTCCTTCAGCCACATCCAAGAGAAAATGTAAAAACGTCTAGTGGCGACGGGATTACATTCTCCAATGAATAGTACATTCAAAGATATATATTTATACATAATTTTTTTATAACCTGCAATGTCCATCTTTTCAAATGGCACTACGAGGCCGAGAATTCTCAGTATCAGGGGCTATCACCACCCGGATCCAAGTATCCCGATATATAATTAATAATATAAAAATAAATAACACTGTAAACATAAAACATATACTCCGCTCGTCTGTTTGGTTTTGGTTGATAATTTTTTTTGATAGAGTTTATCAACTCTATATTTTGCACTTACTAACAATCGCATACCCCCTCTTCTCTCTCTAATAGTTGTATAGAACATATTTATGACATTCTATAACATGGTCCTCAAACCATTTTAACCTCAATGTAATCATAACACTTTATTTTGTTGTTTTCTCTCATTCCCTTGAATTTGTCTATTTACTAACATAGTAAATATTTAATTTCCCACTTTAATTTCTTTGTTTATTTTTATTTAAATGAATTTTCATTTCGTACCCATGGCTAACAATCTCCATTATTTGCAATAGTTTTGTCTCCGATTGCTTGTTTGATATAATTCTTCCCTCCTCCGAGTGCAACCTCAGTAGTATTTTCCTACTATCCCGTGATTTTCCCAATGTTAAATGTAGATGTTGCTTGTAAAATAATTTTTCCTTTTTCACCTCCACTATTTGAAATAATTTTGTCTCCGATTGCTTGTTCGATATTAATCCCCTCCAAAATGACATTCCCCATCTAGATTGATAAGTACCTACATAATTTTAATGGTAACCTAGGTGATCCTTAAATACTTTATCCCCTGACCTACTCAACGTCAAATAATTTAAAGATGAGTCTATTACTGTACATTAGATTCATAATGTTCTCGACCTTGTATGTCATGGTATAATCCACCAAAACAAAGTTATGAAATAAAAACCCATTGCTCTACTTGTGTGAAATTTAATAAAATTTATAACTCTTATCTGATTGAGTGGTAATATTATAATAATATTTCATATTGTTTGGTTTTTTTTTAAATTTGATAACGTTCCTTAACCTTGGCTTTGAAGCTTAAATTAAAATATCGTAGTCCATGAATGTCAATATTTATTTAAAGGAAGGTCGTGGTTACACGCAGAAGGTCGCTTGAATTGCCCTAGGGTATGTTAATAATAAACATAAACAAACTCAGAATGTTTATGCATCCCGATCTCTTGACCTACTAACATACATATCACAATGAATGGGTTCAAGGTCAAACGCGTAGTTTTTGATCTATCCCAACCATCTGGATTAAATATCTAATATTTACTGTTTCCTTTGGTCCTGAAAAATGAACATATGATTATAATAATAATTGGAATTCGAATCCAACTCAATCAATTTAGGGATGATTTGATTTAATTTTTTTTCTTTTGAATTGTTTATAATTATGCTTATATATATATTACATATATATTTATATATATATTTTCAATATATAATTCTTTTTATACAAAACCATAAAGTACATAAATATCATATAGTCACCCGAGTTTTCAGCTACCTCCCATCTGTAAACTGGAAATGATTAATTATGAAAATAATTGACTTACCGAATTAAGACTCTTCCGTCGGGTGTACACGACAATCTTAATTAATTTTTCCTCTACCTAAAATGTATACATATCAAATATTTCAAGTGAAGACCCTTTTTCCTTATTTTAATTAAATTTGAAATTTGCAAAATTTTTATTATTAACTCTCCAAAAATTGATGTTAATTATTTAAACAAACACACAATTTTAATTTTTAATTTATTTTAAAGATGATGATTATTACCAAAATTGATTTTAATTATTTAAACAAACACACAATTTTAAATTTTAATTTATTTTAAAGATGATGATTATCTCCAAAATTGATTTTAATTATTTAAACAAACACACAATTTTAAATTTTAATTTATTTTAAAGATGATGATTATCTCCAAAATTGATTTTAATTATTTAAACAAACACACAATTTTAAATTTTAATTTATTTTACAGATGATGATTATTACCATTATTTTCATTTTCTAAAACATAATATAATTCCTACAAATTTTTTTTTATCTATTTTTATTTTGCAATGAAGATTTGCTAAGTGTTTTAAATAAATTATAACTGTTAAAGATTTTATCAATTTTAATGAACTCTTAATTTCGAATAAAGACGATAAATGTTCACTTTAATTAAAGATTTTAAAAGTTTATTTCTTTATTTAATTTTATAATAACTTTTATTTGATTTATACACTTTGATATTAAATGTTATCACTATATTTATTATTTGGTTTTAAACTTTTTTTATTTTATTTCATTCATTTTAATTTTCACTAAACTCGATATAACAATTTCTCACTATTTTATATAACTATTATTGATTTTATTTTACTTTGTAACGTGAAATACTCTAAGTCACTTGGCACTTTGGATCTAAATTTTCTAAGTCCTCGAATATCAGAATTATTTTTAAATTCCAAACACTTATTTTACCACTTTAACGACGACGTGACGTAAGGTATATTATTGAGATCTCCCGACCGACAAACGACTACTGCCTGAATTTTCCCTATGTACCCGTATAAATACCACATTGAGATCTAGAAGAGCCTAAACGAATTTTCTTTGATATCAAATAATGTTTCTTATCAACTCGTATTTTGATATATATTTTTTTTCATTCTTGCTTCCAAGATCTTAGTACAGCCCATCATGATATGTGTCTCGCTCTTTCGTTCTATCAGTACCGAACTTACAATTTTCCATCAAATTGCCCAGATTCCTTTGTTCATCTGCACTTAGAAATTTATGTAAAATTACATAATTTTCTTGTTTTCCTTTTTAATAATTCGAGATAGGTCCATACTTTGCTTAACCCGTTTATGCCCCCTAAAACATCTACGCTTGTAAAACACGATTAATCTCATACCGAAATGTTTTCTATAAAATTTTCATGTATATTAGACATTGATTTTTCCGAATTTTAATGCCATTTCTATGAATAATTCCATTTGAAACCGTATTCACTCTATTTACGTTGTAAATTTGAACTTTATTTATAATGTCGTAATTTTCTATGAAATCCTGTCTCCAACCCATTGATATGTTATATTATCATATAAATAATTATCATCCAAGACTGTATTATTCAATCACTTTAATTTGGGACTTTCACAAATAACCCTTCTCGTATCTTATTTTCTCTCTCGTTTTATCAATTATCTTATGCATTTATAGAATATCATTTTCCATGTCTATTTAAACACATGTTTTCAAGTAACTATACCTCTATATTTTGTATTGTCAGATAAATGTTTATGTCTTTTATTCAAATTTTCTACAAATTTCACCAATTCAACCCTCGAATTCCTATCAAACCGAAGACCCGCCCTTCGTTTGATCAGTTTTCTGTCCTCCTTGCTCATGTAAAGCGATTAAGTTTTTGTGTTGATGTTAAATTTTGTACGTACTTGGTGAGAACTCTGAACTAATCGCTTCCCCATTAAATTTAATATTTTTTGTATAATATAAACACTTCCATAAGGCCCATGTAAATTTTACGACAATATTCCAGCTAAATTGGTCTGTTATAATGTTGAAGTCATGTAACGAATATTCTTTGAGAAGAACAACACCCTCGTTGTATTCAATGTCAGCGGTCAAGAACAATTCGCTATTCTACCCGTTATTCTGGACCATTTCACAGACCAAAATTACTGTTTTTTTTTGTGTTTCATTCCATTTTTTTTTTTGACAGATTTACATTTACTATGCAATTCTCAATTCAACAACTCTCTTCCCAAACTCATCTAAAGTTTCTTCTTTGATGTACGTCACTTTGTAATAATTTTCTGCTATTTGATGATATTTGTTAATCTTATGAACCTTTTTTGAAGTGCACGTAGTTAGATGAAAAGTCTACCGGTCTTCCCAAGCACTTTTAACTCCTTTTTTTGTAATTTTTTATAATAAAATGTGAAAATTTTCCTTCACCAAATCGTTGGTTCTTGATCGCTAAATTCTTTCGTGAGAAACAAACTATTAAACAATCAATGACCCCCTCGGACACGTGTGCTTTTCTCAACCATAAATCAAACGTATAATTGATAGGCGTAAAGTTCAATTCCTTTGTCTGACTTCCAACACGCCCACATCACCATTTCCATTGGCTTATTCGATTTTTTATCGTTTTATGACACAAAACAAGATCTGTCGTTGGTTGAGATCCCACTCTTAAATGATTTGGCGTATTGTCTCACTCCAATGCATGTCACCTCTCTCTCTCCTTCTATCCGTAAAACAGTTTCCGCTCTAATTTGCAGCTTATTCGAGAGATGTCGCCCTCGTGATGGTTTTCTGAACTAAGTGAAAATCTCCCAACTCATTTTTAATTATTGTCATATAAAATCATTAATTAATTTCTTTGTGGAAAAACCTATCTCATCACAATTCCCTCCTATTGTCACAACCTCTGTGAATAGCGGTGTTCTACCTCCTTTTGTTTTTCTTCATTTCAGTTCGATGTTATTGTTCAATTTTATTTTCCGTTATTTACTGACGTTGGGACAAAACATAGGAAACTAGGCTTCCCTCCTCACCGTATAGATCCCTTTACTCCCTCCTAATTCTGTTTCTCCCCTCTTCAACTTTTCGTTCCTCCTCCCCTCCTTCTTTCTTTTGCATTTTCTCTCTCTATCGATTGTGTAACAATCCCCGAATTCGAACCATATTGTATAATTTTCAAATTTTTCTTTTCCGCGTTGATTCTACCTCTATGTGTAATTATAAGACAATGTAGTCATACAATATATATATATATATATATATATTTTTTTTTTTTTTTGTGAATTCAATCAAAATTAATATTTTTTTTATATAAGATACTAATGCGCCCCGCGCCCGCGCAATAGAAGTGTTCCTCAATCCATTTTGACCCGGAACTCCTGTACAATGGTTCAAATCAAAAGATTGATATTCAATCCCACGGTTTTTATTTTATTTTATTTTTTTATTTTTTTTTTTATTTATTTTTTTTTTTTTTTTTTTTATTACCATATGAATGTCGGATGATTTTGTTGTGCAATATTAATGTTAAAATATTCAATTCGCACAATTCTAAATTCTGTCCGTCATTCAATAAGTGTACAAGTCATGTATCCCTTTTTCTTTCACTCATACTGAATCTAAAACCTCCCCATCCCATTCCATATCTATGAATATCTTTTCTATTATTACAATTCGTAAAATTTCCCCTTATTCTAAACTATCATGTAAAATTTTCCATTAACCAAAACCAAAATAATTCAATTTTCAATACCTATCTCTTTAAACTATAAAATTATCTTTTCATTTCTAATCTACCATTCAATTTTTCCCTTTTAGCCGAATCTAAAATAATCCGATTTTACCATTAGCTAACCCTATAAAATCGTAAATTTTTTTTTTTCATTTCTAACCTAACATGTAAAAATTTTCATTTGCCGAAGCTAAATTAATTCAATTTACCATTAGTTAACCCTATAAAATCGTAAAATTTTTTTTTTTTCATTTCTAATCTAACATGTAAAAATTTTCATTTGCCGAAGCTAAATTAATTCAATTTACCATTAGTTAACCCTATAAAATCGTAAAATTTTTTTTTTTTTTCATTTCTAATCTAACATGTAAAAATTTTCATTTGCCGAAGCTAAATTAATTCAACTTACCATTAGTTAACCCTATAAAATCGTAAAATTTTCTTATCTAAACTCATTCCTAATGCTTCCCCTAATCATTTAAAAAAAAAATTTTTTTTTTTTTTTCGAAACATTTCTTGACAGATGAACCCCCTCCCTTCGCAAACAATCTCAAATCCCGTATTTTTAATTCTCTTACTTCTTTTAACTCCTGTACCCTCAATCCAATTCGTTCAATTTTAGACCTGTTTTTTGATTTTTGTCACTTGTATAATACCTCGCTAAATGTATTGCGCTATAGTCTCCTCTTATTTCTCGCGTCTCTGGATCTACTAAAGTATACGTGTTATGATAAGGAACAGCCGCCACTATATACGGACCTTCATAAAGTAGCGCGAACTTCTTAATTTTTCGTTTTAATAGACTTGATTGTGTAACCTTTTTAAGCTTTACTAATGTTCCTATTTCATATACTACCAACCTTTTATTTATGTTGTAGTAATGTTGTCTCTTTGCGGCACTATCTTTCATGTTTTTTAATGCCGCTGTTCTAATTGTGTCCAGGGCTATTGTTGGATTTTCACAACCCCTAGTATATTTATCTAGACTATACTGCGGTGGTATACCGAAAGCTATCTCGTTAGGTGTAAATCCCGTCGAACAATGAATTGAATCGTTGTAGGTCTGTTCTACATTATTTACAAATGTTGCCCAGTTTGTGTGACGCTCGTGACAATAGATTCGTAAAGTCCGTCCTAATTCCTTGTTAACTCTCTCTGTAATGTTTGGTCCCGGATTTCGTACTGATGTGTGTAAAATTTGAATACCTAGATGCCCCAAACTGCGATCCCACGATTTCGAAGTGAATTGCGACCCGTTATCAATTAGTATTGCTTTTATCTTTATCGTATCGTTAAACAACCCTACACATCGTAATACGCTTTTTGTGGTAGCAGTCCTCAATTTGTATAACTTTACGAATCTACTAAAAGTGTCCTGTATAACAAAAACAAATTGTACTCCGCCTACGCTCGTCGGCAATGGTCCATATATGTCTGCCATAATCAACTCTCCCACTTCGCGAGTTATTATCGACCTACTGGGACCTACAGTAGGTCGAATTTCACGTTTAGCTAATTGACACAAATGACACGTCCTAATGACCCGTCTAATCTGTTTATTCATCCCAGGCCAAAAATACCTATTTTGTATGGCTGAACCTGTTTTAAATATCCCTCCATGCCCAATTTCTAAATGTATCATATTAATTAAATCCTCAGTTAAACCGCTAGGAATGGCTAACAATGTTTTATTCTTTCCCGTCACGTAATGTAATATTTGATCTACCAATTTATAATTTTTTAAATATCTGCTAACGTCTTTTGTAGGTGGCCCCAGAATCGGTTCATTTAATTTTACAAATATTTCCCCTAAAAACGTATCTAATTGCTGTAATTCCTTTATGTTTCGAAGTTGTGACCTAATCTGACGTTTTCCCGTACTGTGAACGTGGCTACTTCTGGGCATACGACTTTCTCTTCTTGTACATTTGTGGCGTCGTGTGAATAACGAGACAAGACGTCCGGGCCTATATTTTCCTTCCCCTTAACATACTCTACCTTGAAGTTAAATTGATTTAGATAAAGTATCCACCTAGTTATTCTACCACTATACATTTTCCAAGTTTTCAGGAATGTCAACGCCTGATGATCTGTTCTAATTACCAATTGTACTCCCCTTAAATACGTCTCGAATTTATGAAGAGCATATATTATTGCCCACAATTCCTGCTCTGACGTGGTCCATTTTAACTCTGGGCCCCTTAAAGCCTTGCTAATAAACCCTATTACATGATGGTCTCCTTGTGCATCTAGCTGATATAATTCACCACCAATAGCAAATCCTGAACTATCCGTCTGTAAATAATACGTACTGTTTGGATCGTGATGGTGTAACATAACAGATTCTAAAAATGAAGCTTTTATCTGCTCAAACGCGTGTTGTTCTGTGTCACCCCATCGCCACATTCGATTTTTTTGTAACAAATCACACAATACCCTGGTCGTCTCTCCATATCTGCTCGCGAACCTCCGATAATAATTACATAAACCGAGAAAAGCCCTAACTTGTTTAATTTTCTTCGGTGCAGGATAGTTTTTTATCGCCGCTATCTTTTCCGGATCCATTTTTACTCCGTATGGTGTTATTATATGTCCTAGCATGCGCACTTCCGTAAATAAGAATTGGCATTTCTCGAGCTTACATGTCATGTTAGCCGCTTCTAACCTCTCGAGTACTGCTCCTAAATGTTCAAAGTGTTCTTCCTGACTCCCACACGTGTATACTACTAAATCATCGAGATAGTTCGCACAAAACTCCCGCAAGTCCGGCCCTAATATTTTGTCCATCGCTCTAGAAAAACTCCCAACCGATGTTTTTAATCCCTGCGGAAGAACCTTGTAAACGTATGATTTTCCATTGTAAACAAACCCAGTATATTTGCGACTTTCCCGACTGATAGGTATCTGAAAGTATGCACTTTGCAAATCTACGGATGTTATATATTTAACCCCATGAAACCGTTGAATTATTTCAGACGTTAAAGGCGGCTTTTCGATTTCACCACACATTTTCGAATTTAATAAACGAGCATCAAGAAGTACGCGCACCGTTCCGTCCTTTTTCATTGTAAACGTAAGAGGACTAGAAAACTGGGTCGCCTCCCGACTAATTATTTCCAAACCTTCTAACTCCCTAATTTTCTCATCCACCTTCTCCCTATATGCAAATGGTACTGGGTATGACCTTTTGACAAAAGGGGATTCATCTATCATTTTTATTTCGTGAGTATATAAATGCGTTAAACCAGGTCGATCTATAAACACCCTCCAATGTTTGTTTAAAACTTTCTCTAACCCTTCTTTTACATTTGAATCCAAATTTAAACCCGACACGCATGATTCTATCCTTCGCTTAATACATTGCATATCGTTTGATTCTAAATTATTTCCAATGTAATTTATCTTCCCGCTTGTGCAATTTGGACTCGTGTCGCTACTTCCCTTTCCTGTTTTTCTGCATATTACCGATGAAGTAACCAAAGTTATATTCTTTTTCCCATCTTCCGTTATGATTTTCAACCTTCTATTCTCACCGCACTTAAATTCAGCTGCATATTCATCCAGCCAATTAATCCCTAAAATGATCGGTCTAATCAATTTTGGTATTATCAAACATGGTGTATTTATGTTTAACTTCCCAAATCGCAATGGCACCAAAACTAACCTAGATATACTTTGGCTTTTATGTCCAACAGCCCCTTTAATCTGCATGGTCGTTATCGGCATTATGGGATAAAGTTCCGGATCCATCAAATGATTCTCATAAAATTCTTTAGCAATGCAAGTAATCTGACTCCCCGTGTCAACTAAACAATGAACCTCCGTATCACCTATGTGAGCTATGGCTTCCGGTAAAAGTGGTAAATTGCTACCCTTTTCTATTTCCTCGTAGTCCCTATCCTCAAAAATATTATTAAACCCTTTAAACTCCCTACCCCATTTTTTTTTGTTCATTTTTATACGCCCCCATTCATTACTTGTTTGTTGAAGTGATCTCACGCACGCCCCCACTATCAATCCTTCTTCCATTCTAGCTTCTTCCTCACTGTTAATTTTTCTTCTTATATTCTTCCCCGCTTTTATAGGCGCAATTATTCCTTGCCCATTCTTTCCTAACCCCTTTGTGATATCCCAATTCCAATTCATCATTATCTTCAGTGCGATGTTATGCCTCGGCGCCAATGTCCCTCCTCCATCTGTTTGAGTCGTATTCCTCAGGACCTCTGAACCGACCCGCTGAAGTTTCCCGAATTTCCCACGCTCCGCAGCTCCTTTCCACTGACTGCCATAGTAGTTGTAGAATTTTTTTCCTTCGGCGGCGTATTAGTCTTCTTACATTGGCTGCATTCTGCTGTCTCACCCACACTTTCGATGATATTAATTCTTCTTTTCATAGCTTGGTATTTCTCACGATATTTATCAGTTTTCTTGCTCTCTTCTACACTTCGTTTCCTAGGAAGTCGTTCCTCCGGTGAAAATACCATATTGTCTAACTTCCTGAGCAATTCTGAAGCTGCTATCTCGTCGCCCATCTCTCCTGAAAACCAAAGTGCTTGCGTTTCCTTCGGGAAATGACGCATTATTTCGTTCACGACATCCATTGAAGTATCCGTGATTTTTAAAGCTTTTGCCAACTCCCAATATGATGCAAAATGTGTGAGCATCGATGTACCCTTTGTTACGTCAAAAACCCCCTCTGCGAGACGACGTCGTACTGCGTTTTTCTTCACGTCTCCCCAGTAGTTTGCAAGGAAATCTCGTTCGAAATCTTCAATCGATTGCCATCTCTTACTATATAATTTCATCCAACTCTTTGCTTCTCCTTTTAAATTTTCCCGGACGACAACTAATGGATCCGTGCGTTTCACTTTCCTGGTGTATTCTTTCAAATCCTCCAAAAAACTGATCGGGTTCTGATTCCCTCCCGAAAATGAAGGTCTTTCCTGTTGTGGTAGCATTTCTACCACTTGAAGTACATTCCTTTGCTCGATATCACTAACCTGAGCTGTTATTACTTCTGGCTGTGTTAATTGTCTCTCCAAGCATTGTATCTTATTGACAAGTGGTTCCAGAGCCGCTTGAATAATCTGGGTTACCTGTCCAATATCAACCGACGCAACCGTTGACGTAGGATTTTCTATCACCGCAGTAATCATTACTTCTTCGGCATCACTTCCCTGTGCACGACGTTTTCCGACCATTTTCCTTGGTATTTATAGTTTTTTTTTATTTTTATTTTTATTTTTTTTTTGATTCTTTACGCACTGATAATTTTCTTATGATCTAATTCTTATGTTATATATATGTTCTTCTTTAAACTGTTCTTATCTATTATTTCTTAGAATAACCTTAGGCTATTTTATATCTAAAGTTTCTTCTTTGTTTTGATTTTTCCGATTATTTTAGATATTTTTCTTTTTTTTCGATTCTTTTTTTTTTTTTTTTTTTAAATTTTATTTTTATTTTAATTTTCTAATTCTTTTCTGTTTCAATTTTGTTTTCTTGATCCTCTTTGTTATCTCTTCCTGTAATAAAGGATGTCTCGCGATTAACTTCACCTTCGCTTTTTTCACGTACTTCTCCTTCCTGCCCACTCGACGACGCGGATACGAATGATGTTTGTGATGCGTGAGATGAAACTATAAACCGACCCACTTTCCGAAATCTCCGAAAAATCTCTTTCAGTTCCTCCTCGGAAGGCACATTCTCAGAATGCTTCATAACCTCATCTTCCTGATTTTCTGTATCCCCCACTTCTGTCTTTGAAACATCTTTGTTTTCCATTTTACGAACAACTAGAACTTAATCTTTTCCTTACCGTGGAACTTTCAAATTCAATCTAGAAAAATTTTAATTGACCTATTTATAAAATTTCCTCCCCAATTCTACCCTGTATGTCTTATCACACGAAATCTGTGTTAACGTGATCCGTTCATTGATACCGAGTTAATCTGTAAACACATCGAAAACTTCGATTGAATATTTTTATGTCACCTATATGTTATTTATGTTATTGTTTGCTATCTCATTTTATTTTATTTACGCTATTTTATTTTATTCCATTACATAAATAAAATATCAAATGATCTAGTCTTCTATCTAATCTCAACTCCCGAGAAGCGTCATTTTGTTATGATCCAAATGTTTATTTATTCGTGTTTCATACCAAATACTTCTAAGCATCACATTAAATAGGGTTCATTGTTATTCATCCATGATTGTTTATAAACAAAATTTATCGGATCTCCTTATGCATCTCAAACTGTTCGACGTTCTGTTTTATATCAAATAGACTCAATGTCAAATGCTGCCAGTTTTCTTGTATTATATTGTACTTCTGTCGCATCCACCTTCCTTTTTCCCGCCATTTAAATTTATTGTTGATTAACAATACTAACTATACCTTTTTTTTCTCCTCTGTATATAAACATATATAGTATTTATATACAGAATACATTTTTATGTATAATTATTATTATTTAAAAAAAAATTTCTATTCCTATTCATCAGTAAATCACGTAAGATTTCCATTTAACATTTACCTAGCTTGTTCGCATAACGATCGCAACCCAAAATAATTCACGTTTACAAACACGTATTTCATTTCCAATAAATGTACGTAATTGTCTTTGAAATGGCACGTAATGATCATTGTACTACTATTGTTAATTAAATTTAAACAATAATTATTTATTGTCTAAATGCCAATCATTTCTTCACGTTTTGCAATACCTATCATGGGAAAAATGTCGTCAATTTCGACTTTCCTCATCGAGATAAACTCCCTTACTTAAAGATTGAATATCCGAATAATCTTAAATCGGTATTTACCTATTTACAAATGTTTGACATTCATGCTTCTATCTTCTCAACATGATTATTTTCCAAACAAATAACGAACCGTTTGAACGAATATATTTCTATTCACTCAACAAAATTTCAACTCCATCTTTATTTTTTTTATTTATGTTTATGTCATGGATTTTTATGTGATGATCCACAATCAACAATCAAGATACCGTCAACAGAATCGTTTTGAAAGATGCCCAAGTGTCAACAACCAAATTGCCTTTTCGTTTGAAGTTAAAGTTTGTTTATATTTGCTTGATCTCGCGAGACCCTCGATGTTTAATTCTATTATCAAAACATCAACTTCTAAATTATCAAATCGATGTTTTAATATTTCGATGTTCCCAATTGTTTACAATTCAACGTTTCGTTATCAGGACCTTTTTATGTTATGATTTTTTTTTTAAATGTAAACATTCCACATTCCTGACCTAAATATTTAAAATTTTTATTGCTCTGCAGTTTATTTTAAGATCATTAACATTCTTGACCGAGATATGTCAATATCAACCTTCTTATTTTAAGATTTATGGCTTGGTTTAAAGAGGTCTTGTTATTGTTATGTAAACAAACCATAGTTGGCCTACAAATCTTTGTTTATTTTTCGTGCTTTATGATTGAATTCCGTTTTTATCAGCGTGAATTTATTTATTTTTATTTTAAAATCAATGTCAATGTTTTTTCCTTTACACTTTTGGTCAATTTTGCCACACTTTTTTTATTTTTTTACTTTTATTCTGTTCCAACGTAATTTATACCGTTTTATTTGTACGGATAATTTATTTTTAGATTTATTTTATATATTTTTTTAGACTTATTCAACGTTTCACTTTTCTTTAAATTTTTTTTAATCTGTTATCACTTCCATTAACTAAAATGTCCAAATGGTTACGTCCTATTTATTTTAGATAAAACCTATTTTTAAAATTCGCACTTTGTCGGTTTTTTTTTATTATTAATTCAAAAATTATTAATTTATTTATTTATTTTTCAATATATATATATATATTTTTTTTAATTACACACTTGTTTGAAACGCAATAAAAACGGCAATCTGGAAACCACCCTCCTGGTCACCTAAGCGCAGTTGAAATGATTCTTCTTTTATCAAATTCTTTTATTTTCCAATTTTCTTTCATGTACACGTTGTTTTTCAGGCTTTCCTCCCTCTCTTAGAACCTTAGAGTTTTACCTCTATAAAGTCGAACATTCGTGAATTTTCCCTCCCCGTGGTCCAAGATGCTACTCATGTTCACGCGAACTAATTGGAAAATGTTATATCTTTGACCCCTAAACTTCCTTCCTCCTTTTTGTCGTGATTTATATCACCATTTCCTTCAAGGCTTTGTTCTGTATAACTAAGGGATGAAGATAATTCTCCCTCTCAAATCACAGAACTCTCTGAAAACCTTTTCTTTCCCCAATTTAAATACTCATTAGAGTATTTTGATGCATTATTTTTATCAAATATATATATGCATCTAATTTGTCTACGTTATTTACGATTTTGAACGCAAATCTACGTGACTATTTATTACGTAAAGAGACTTCGTATCAACCGTTGTGTAAATTTTTTTGTTTATGATATTAAAGTCTAATTACATTTTGTCTGTGGTATCCCTGATTCTTTTGGATGGCGTTGCCGTTGATAATTGCATCTCAAACAGAATGTGTAGTTACTTTTAGTTATATAAATTTATTTAATGTGCTTTTAAATTCCCTCCTATACTGTGACTCAACCTCATCCTAATCTGTTTTTTTATTTTTAATTTAAATATGTTGATTGCTATCTTTTTTTTTTGTTAGTTAGTTAGTGTGCAAAATGTGCAATTATGAAGTCATTTGGTCTGCTCCCGTTCGCCTGTCCTAGATTGTGGGTTTACATACATATATATAATTTTGTTTTATTTGGTTAGTACATTTTATAGATCGAATAGAAAACGAAGGCGGATATACTTGTTTGCAATGGCTTGGCACCTACCTCCTGCGTAACATTCGACTGATCGAATTCGAACTAAACCTTTCCGATATCACTGAGCGCGAATTAATTGGCTGGTGCTAAATCTCTTCAATGATTTTTCCGAGTCCCAAATCAACCCTTCCATGCTCTCCAACGGATTAGAAAAGCCTTCCTCCGAGGTCAAACGTACCCAAGCCCTTACTCCTCCATAAATTACAACTACTGAAAGCGAACCGGTTTCGTTTTCCAAACAATCATATACTCACGAGGTTTGTGACAGCTGGGTTTCCTACGTCCTTCAGCCACATCCAAGAGAAAATGTAAAAACGTCTAGTGGCGACGGGATTACATTCTCCAATGAATAGTACATTCAAAGATATATATTTATACATAATTTTTTTATAACCTGCAATGTCCATCTTTTCAAATGGCACTACGAGGCCGAGAATTCTCAGTATCAGGGGCTATCACCACCCGGATCCAAGTATCCCGATATATAATTAATAATATAAAAATAAATAACACTGTAAACATAAAACATATACTCCGCTCGTCTGTTTGGTTTTGGTTGATAATTTTTTTTGATAGAGTTTATCAACTCTATATTTTGCACTTACTAACAATCGCATACCCCCTCTTCTCTCTCTAATAGTTGTATAGAACATATTTATGACATTCTATAACATGGTCCTCAAACCATTTTAACCTCAATGTAATCATAACACTTTATTTTGTTGTTTTCTCTCATTCCCTTGAATTTGTCTATTTACTAACATAGTAAATATTTAATTTCCCACTTTAATTTCTTTGTTTATTTTTATTTAAATGAATTTTCATTTCGTACCCATGGCTAACAATCTCCATTATTTGCAATAGTTTTGTCTCCGATTGCTTGTTTGATATAATTCTTCCCTCCTCCGAGTGCAACCTCAGTAGTATTTTCCTACTATCCCGTGATTTTCCCAATGTTAAATGTAGATGTTGCTTGTAAAATAATTTTTCCTTTTTCACCTCCACTATTTGAAATAATTTTGTCTCCGATTGCTTGTTCGATATTAATCCCCTCCAAAATGACATTCCCCATCTAGATTGATAAGTACCTACATAATTTTAATGGTAACCTAGGTGATCCTTAAATACTTTATCCCCTGACCTACTCAACGTCAAATAATTTAAAGATGAGTCTATTACTGTACATTAGATTCATAATGTTCTCGACCTTGTATGTCATGGTATAATCCACCAAAACAAAGTTATGAAATAAAAACCCATTGCTCTACTTGTGTGAAATTTAATAAAATTTATAACTCTTATCTGATTGAGTGGTAATATTATAATAATATTTCATATTGTTTGGTTTTTTTTTAAATTTGATAACGTTCCTTAACCTTGGCTTTGAAGCTTAAATTAAAATATCGTAGTCCATGAATGTCAATATTTATTTAAAGGAAGGTCGTGGTTACACGCAGAAGGTCGCTTGAATTGCCCTAGGGTATGTTAATAATAAACATAAACAAACTCAGAATGTTTATGCATCCCGATCTCTTGACCTACTAACATACATATCACAATGAATGGGTTCAAGGTCAAACGCGTAGTTTTTGATCTATCCCAACCATCTGGATTAAATATCTAATATTTACTGTTTCCTTTGGTCCTGAAAAATGAACATATGATTATAATAATAATTGGAATTCGAATCCAACTCAATCAATTTAGGGATGATTTGATTTAATTTTTTTTCTTTTGAATTGTTTATAATTATGCTTATATATATATTACATATATATTTATATATATATTTTCAATATATAATTCTTTTTATACAAAACCATAAAGTACATAAATATCATATAGTCACCCGAGTTTTCAGCTACCTCCCATCTGTAAACTGGAAATGATTAATTATGAAAATAATTGACTTACCGAATTAAGACTCTTCCGTCGGGTGTACACGACAATCTTAATTAATTTTTCCTCTACCTAAAATGTATACATATCAAATATTTCAAGTGAAGACCCTTTTTCCTTATTTTAATTAAATTTGAAATTTGCAAAATTTTTATTATTAACTCTCCAAAAATTGATGTTAATTATTTAAACAAACACACAATTTTAATTTTTAATTTATTTTAAAGATGATGATTATTACCAAAATTGATTTTAATTATTTAAACAAACACACAATTTTAAATTTTAATTTATTTTAAAGATGATGATTATCTCCAAAATTGATTTTAATTATTTAAACAAACACACAATTTTAAATTTTAATTTATTTTAAAGATGATGATTATCTCCAAAATTGATTTTAATTATTTAAACAAACACACAATTTTAAATTTTAATTTATTTTACAGATGATGATTATTACTATTATTTTCATTTTCTAAAACATAATATAATTCCTACAAATTTTTTTTTATCTATTTTTATTTTGCAATGAAGATTTGCTAAGTGTTTTAAATAAATTATAACTGTTAAAGATTTTATCAATTTTAATGAACTCTTAATTTCGAATAAAGACGATAAATGTTCACTTTAATTAAAGATTTTAAAAGTTTATTTCTTTATTTAATTTTATAATAACTTTTATTTGATTTATACACTTTGATATTAAATGTTATCACTATATTTATTATTTGGTTTTAAACTTTTTTTATTTTATTTCATTCATTTTAATTTTCACTAAACTCGATATAACAATTTCTCACTATTTTATATAACTATTATTGATTTTATTTTACTTTGTAACGTGAAATACTCTAAGTCACTTGGCACTTTGGATCTAAATTTTCTAAGTCCTCGAATATCAGAATTATTTTTAAATTCCAAACACTTATTTTACCACTTTAACGACGACGTGACGTAAGGTATATTATTGAGATCTCCCGACCGACAAACGACTACTGCCTGAATTTTCCCTATGTACCCGTATAAATACCACATTGAGATCTAGAAGAGCCTAAACGAATTTTCTTTGATATCAAATAATGTTTCTTATCAACTCGTATTTTGATATATATTTTTTTTCATTCTTGCTTCCAAGATCTTAGTACAGCCCATCATGATATGTGTCTCGCTCTTTCGTTCTATCAGTACCGAACTTACAATTTTCCATCAAATTGCCCAGATTCCTTTGTTCATCTGCACTTAGAAATTTATGTAAAATTACATAATTTTCTTGTTTTCCTTTTTAATAATTCGAGATAGGTCCATACTTTGCTTAACCCGTTTATGCCCCCTAAAACATCTACGCTTGTAAAACACGATTAATCTCATACCGAAATGTTTTCTATAAAATTTTCATGTATATTAGACATTGATTTTTCCGAATTTTAATGCCATTTCTATGAATAATTCCATTTGAAACCGTATTCACTCTATTTACGTTGTAAATTTGAACTTTATTTATAATGTCGTAATTTTCTATGAAATCCTGTCTCCAACCCATTGATATGTTATATTATCATATAAATAATTATCATCCAAGACTGTATTTATTCAATCACTTTAATTTGGGACTTTCACAAATAACCCTTCTCGTATCTTATTTTCTCTCTCGTTTTATCAATTATCTTATGCATTTATAGAATATCATTTTCCATGTCTATTTAAACACATGTTTTCAAGTAACTATACCTCTATATTTTGTATTGTCAGATAAATGTTTATGTCTTTTATTCAAATTTTCTACAAATTTCACCAATTCAACCCTCGAATTCCTATCAAACCGAAGACCCGCCCTTCGTTTGATCAGTTTTCTGTCCTCCTTGCTCATGTAAAGCGATTAAGTTTTTGTGTTGATGTTAAATTTTGTACGTACTTGGTGAGAACTCTGAACTAATCGCTTCCCCATTAAATTTAATATTTTTTGTATAATATAAACACTTCCATAAGGCCCATGTAAATTTTACGACAATATTCCAGCTAAATTGGTCTGTTATAATGTTGAAGTCATGTAACGAATATTCTTTGAGAAGAACAACACCCTCGTTGTATTCAATGTCAGCGGTCAAGAACAATTCGCTATTCTACCCGTTATTCTGGACCATTTCACAGACCAAAATTACTGTTTTTTTTTGTGTTTCATTCCATTTTTTTTTTGACAGATTTACATTTACTATGCAATTCTCAATTCAACAACTCTCTTCCCAAACTCATCTAAAGTTTCTTCTTTGATGTACGTCACTTTGTAATAATTTTCTGCTATTTGATGATATTTGTTAATCTTATGAACCTTTTTTGAAGTGCACGTAGTTAGATGAAAAGTCTACCGGTCTTCCCAAGCACTTTTAACTCCTTTTTTTGTAATTTTTTATAATAAAATGTGAAAATTTTCCTTCACCAAATCGTTGGTTCTTGATCGCTAAATTCTTTCGTGAGAAACAAACTATTAAACAATCAATGACCCCCTCGGACACGTGTGCTTTTCTCAACCATAAATCAAACGTATAATTGATAGGCGTAAAGTTCAATTCCTTTGTCTGACTTCCAACACGCCCACATCACCATTTCCATTGGCTTATTCGATTTTTTATCGTTTTATGACACAAAACAAGATCTGTCGTTGGTTGAGATCCCACTCTTAAATGATTTGGCGTATTGTCTCACTCCAATGCATGTCACCTCTCTCTCTCCTTCTATCCGTAAAACAGTTTCCGCTCTAATTTGCAGCTTATTCGAGAGATGTCGCCCTCGTGATGGTTTTCTGAACTAAGTGAAAATCTCCCAACTCATTTTTAATTATTGTCATATAAAATCATTAATTAATTTCTTTGTGGAAAAACCTATCTCATCACAACGGAGAAGGTGAAAAGGGAACGCGGGAAAGGAAACGGGGACGAATGGGAAAGGACACGCAGGAAGAAACAATTTATTTATTTAAGTGGCATTGCAACGCATGCTAGTAATTTATATTTATGGTACTAATATTCAAATCATAAGTCTCTCAGTCGTAATTTAAGAGAATTTAAATAAAATGGGAGCAGCAATCTCAAAATATTATTGAAGAAGAAGATAAGAATAATAATCTATTTTTTTTTTAAATATGAAAATGAACAAGACACAGAAAAATAATAAAAGAAAATGGTCGCAACTGGGACAATTGGCAGAGGTGTATGTCCCGGTAAGACGTAAGGTTCTGGGTTCGTGTCCCAGTTGCGACCATTTTCTTTTATTATTTTTCTGTGTCTTGTTCATTTTCATATTTTAAAAAATTAGATTACTGTTGTTATCTTCTTCTTCAATGATATATTACATTGATGGAAATAACCTTCAAAAGTTAAAAAGAGAGTTTTTCTTATAACAAAAAAAAAATCAAAATATTATTTGAAAGAGAGACTCTAAAATGGTTAATACATTTAAATGGAAGCGGATTGTGTACAATCCCGTTGCAGTCCTGGATATTTGATCTGACTGCTGAATTCGTAAACTTTGATGATTTAATGTCGAAAGAACCTCTAAAACACCCTGTGAGTGATTTTTTTAAATAAAAAAACTATTGGATATTGTATTATCTTCAATTGGGTAAGGTAAGTATAATTGCGGATGAAGTGATTTTATCTGGATATTGTTGGAATATATTTTTTTATGTAAATCATTTAAAAATCATTCGTTTTCCAATTGCATAACACATAATGCACAACATTTCTTTTTTTATGTAACACCTCACAAAAGCGCCCTTGTCTGTACAGTGTTTTGGCAGGGAAACTACCCGGTTGGGCAGCGTTGGGAGGCGGGTTAGGGAAGAGGCTGCAGGAAGGGACTTATTAATGCGGGTCTTGAAGAGGGCCGGATTATATAAAAGAGGAAAAACAGATGCCGGTGGCTCATTCCGCATACATTGCCTATTTACAGCCGACTTACACAAAAATAAAATAATAACCAGTTCTCATAAAGCCAACATAAACTGTCTACGGGTGTTCCGCTCGTGTCCGTCGAGAACGACGCACTTGCACTGGTGCACCGGTGATCAATGACGCTAACTTCTTAGATCAGGCTCCATTAAAACACCTGTAGAACAGACTATGCATGCCCACATTGCATCTGTGCATTATAGATGGCATTCGGTCTGTTAAAAACGGAGTGTCAATCAGATTGAACGAACTCACTTGCACAGAATCAAGTAGGCTTATCGAGTATTGTGCATGGGGCCCAGCCTAGAGGTGACTTCCATATTCAATTGTTGAGCGTACTTGATATTTGTGTGGGGTTAGCATTTGGTCAATATTAAATAATCTGCTAACCCTATAAAAGACGTCCAGTTTCTTAGAGTCCAGATTTACTCGGGCTTCTGTGTAGCCCCAATACTTGAGGCGGTCTAATGTACTCACTCAAAGCACTTCAATAAAGTGGGTATATACAAATTTAAAGATACATTTAAATGATTTTAATTACTGAGTGGTGTCATGCTTGTCACTCATACTTATATATCTATCTCTTTAATGTGTCGCTGGCATCCTTTGCCCCTTATAATAATTTCATCTGTAACCTCAATCAATTACCCTTTTCATATTATGTAAGAATGTGCTGGCATTCTTTTGTTGTGACACGCAATTCTCAATCAGATAAGTAATATAAATTCTTTCTGGTAGAAGTTTCCCAAATGTCAGAAGTCCCGACCCGGGCAGGATCCCCCGCACCCGCCCCCTACTGCCAGCCGCCCATCAGATGTTGGCGCTGGCCGTGCGTAAGCGGCGGCTGCTCGTCACGTAAACAATTTTGTTGAAACCACTGTTTGAATACGAACGTCCCGTGGATACATCACCCCTGAAGAAAAATACCCCATGTCAGCTTGAATATATTTTACCGTGGAGATTTACATCCGAGGAAATCCCTTGATACGCGAGCAACCACTCTGAAACCTATTTTCCTACCAAACCGAAAGCGGCAGCTATTGAATTCTATTTTTAATGGATTTATTGAATTATTCAAAAGAAAAATTCCAAAAAATAATCATATTGGATTGGTTACAGAAAAAAACAATGACATTTGTAGACACGGGTAAAATAATACTTAGACATCCGTCAAAGTATTTGTATACATTTGGAAATACAAATACGCAGAGATAATTCTCATCCCACAGTGTGTTACCATTTTGTAGCTGGAATTCTTACAATATAGCGGAGGTTTCAAGATTCCGTAAACTGATAGGGAGGTGAGAAAGGTTTGAAGTTGATGAATTCAATAAAACATATACTCGAATTGTTAAACCCTCTGAAATACGAAGCGACGTTTTATTCGCTTTTGTAAAAAAACACTTTATTGCCACACATAGACAGAGTGAGAAAAAATAATTTTTTAGAAATTAATTTTTATTAGAATAACTCTCTTTATAATAACTTTTAAAGGTTATTCCCATCAGTAGGTATAACATATCGATAAATGAAACGAAAATATGAAAAACAAGAAGACACAGAAAAATAAAAAATGTAACGGTCCCAACTTGGTTAAGTTGACCGAGTTGGTTAAGGCGCTTGTCCCGGTAAGATGAGAGATCCCGGTGTTCGAGTCCTAGTTGCGACTGTTACCTTTTTATTTTTCTTGTGTCTTGTTCTTTTTCATATTTTCGCTTAGATTTATTAGTATTTTTTTCTTCTTCAATGATAGTTTTTAGAATTGTTTTCAACTGATGTACTACACATTATCTAGAGTGAATTATATTTTGGTGAGAATATTCATGTAAAGATGTGATGGGAAGAACATTAAAACAATTAGTTTCATAAATTATGCTTAGTCTAGGCCCTAAGGCTAGTCTATAAATTGAAATATATTTGTCTTAATTTGATACTTTGACATATCTTAATTATCGTGACCGACAAACTTGAGAAACATTGTTAGGATATTTAGATTTTCTTTGGTCTCGAAAAATACATTTTTTTTATTCTAAACAGCTTGTTGTGTTGTCATTAGGCAGGTAGTTTTCGCAGGGTCTTCTGAATACTAACGAAGTATGGTAGGCATCACCGCAGCGAGGAACCACCGTAATCTGTGCGCCATCTAATTTTTCTGAAAGTCTTATTACCTCCTCACGCCGCGATGCTCCGTGACAAAAAAGAAACAAGAGATAAAAAGACGTCGCGCGTCGCCAGGAACACGGCCCACCACCTATATACCTTCACGTTATCATCGCACATTCTGTAAAGTGGCACCAACAGACTAGGGATGCTTTATTATTTACTACTTCGCTTCCATGATTTTTTTCAACGTACATTTATTTCTCTTCTATACTCTCTAGTTTTTAAGGCTTTGAGGGAAAATTCTACGCACGGTTCCCCGCGCCTCCCGCTAGCTGATACTCAACGATGGGAGTCAATGTTTATGCCGGCTTGGGTATATGTGATATACAAAGTCAGTTCTCTTGTCGTGGAAATTGTCGGTATCGAAATATTGGCAAAGCATAAAAGAAAAATATGTCATGCGGAGAATAGATCTGATGTGTAAGGGGTATTGTGTTTTTATGCCTACTAACATACAAGCCCACAAAAATTTGATACGTATTCTCATTTTATAGTGAAGGGAAAGCTTAGGAATTTGTTTCAGGAATATAACTATTTTCGTTCTGGCAATCCCGCAATTACTTTTTTTACAGATGTATACAAAATAATAAAACCATAAAGTTTTATTTCGGAAGGAGAAAGCATTATGTCCTGTGGCTGTATTTTAAAATGCCATTTGTAGTCTATGCCTAGGGACTCGTTAGAAAAGTTTTTGGTAAATATTTTAGGCTTTTAAATTTATAAGCAGTTGCTTACATGAAAGCTTTTTGTTAAATTTTTAATAATAATTTCTCTTTGTTTGCCTTTGTGCGAATAAATAAATATTATATGAAAGTTTAAAAAATCTTCAATTTAATAAATAATTTCAGTGTAATATCCAATCATTCGAGAAAAAACTAATATTCAAATCCAAACGAATATTATACTCGGACTCAATACCTCAATTGGGAAACCAATGTTTACTCCTTCCTCTCCTCAAAAAGACCCTCAACACAGCATCCTCAAAGATGATATACATAGACCCTGAGTAAAATTATTTCCTGTGTAGAGTCAACTTAAAAAATAAAATTAGTAATCTGTGTCTTTACTGTTTCATATTTCATTGCGATTTGTTAATATCATCTTCTTTGATGTTTCAATAATCACCCAAAATCCTTGATGCAATCTTGCAAGTTTGATATATTAAGAGGGTATTACCAGAGAATACCGGAAATTACTCCTTTTTAAATCAAATTCTAGACGTATTGACTCTTTTTTACAAAAAAACATAAATTGATATTGAAAGATTGTTATTTTATCTGGAACACGCAGTTTTAAATTTTTTTTAAAACTAAGTGTATTTTTAATATACTAAGGTTATACCTTTGGTCGCTGGCAGATTTGTTTAATTTTCAAACGACATATTGTATTATACAACACAAATTTCAAATCATACAACAAAATAAATCAATATATACTCTAGTAAAGACACTTTTTAGAATTTTAATTTTAGTTAAATTAAAATCATTAAAAAATAAATCCGAGAACGTGTTTTGCGACGAAAATAACTCAGTTTTTATATTTATTTAAGGTCTTAGAAACTAAAATATTTCAAAGTTTGTATACACACTTATTTTGTTTAGACAGTATCGAAAAATCATAAACACTTATGATCAAAAAATACTTACAGGAAGTACACGATATTTAATAATTTATCGTCGTGTGTTTTGAGCATTTTTATTGCTTACTTGAATGTAGGTATATATTAAAGCAAGTTTTGAATGAAATAAATCGATATTAAATTCTAATTTTAAAAATTTGATACGGGGAATAATTGATCTTTCTCATTGGAACCTCCCTGTACAGTTGCAAGCATTTTTAAACTTTTATTCTCAGCCACTGGTCAATCTCTCTTAACTAAATTTATATAAAATATTATTCAATAACTTCATCAAAAGTAACACAGGGATAAAACGTGTATTTACAGGTGTATATATGCACTCAGAGTGAAATGTATTCTTTCAACACTATTTTCACATACTTGTTAAGTTGCCTATTCAAAACTGTTTTATCTAAATAAAAGTTGGTTTTCAACGAAATCTCATCGAAAAATTCTTGGATTACGCTTGCCAAGTACAGACTTTCAATAAGGCTATAAAGAAGTCCTCATATTTCTGGTCCAGGATAATATTGAAATAAAAATATGACGCTTGTGCTAACAGCAGAATAAAGAATGTATACGAGATACCCCTTTCAACGTAGTTCACAAAACTTTATTTGAGCTACTCCATTTTAATTTATATATGTATATAATTTTTTTTTATTATTTATTAACCAAAAATACATTTTAAGTACTTTTTTTTAGGTATATGCCACCTCACTAGGCTGAGCCTGTTCCGAGGTGGCTATATATATATATATTATTAGTATACGGAGAAAAAATTTATTCTAAAATACGATCATTTTATTCGTAAAAACGGTTACAAACGTGACTGAAGTTTTTACGAACAAATTCACGGGGTTTCAATGTTTATTGAAGGGAACATGTAAGAACAATTTGGTGGTTTATGTAATTTCGTACGTATACCAACAAATTATTCTTACATTTTCCCGCAATAAACATTCAAACACTGTTAATTTGTTCGTAAGAACTTCAGTCCCGTGTTTAACAGTTTTTACGAATAAAATGATCGTATTTTCGAATAACATTTTTCTCCGTGTATGAATCATTTTTTTTTTTCTTTTCCGAATAATTGTGTATCTAGAAACTAACGAAAGTATCAATTTTTCCTTTGTAGTTTAGAAAAATAAAATATCATTGATCTTTTTCTACCTCGCATCGCCATCACCTGATACCTGGTAGGCTGAAAGTGGAAGTGGGATTGGAAGAACGGTAGCTTGTTATTTTGAGCATCATGTTTTATTCAAAGTTTTTTGATTAACCGTTTTAATTCATTCCGCTCGCTCAACGCAAGGCTGAGATTATTCAGAATTACTAAAATAAAATAATAAAGTACACTTCATCCAAAATAGTCTATGTAAAAGTCCATTTAACGGTAGTAAAAACATAAATGAATAAAATTATACACTTGTTGAACTCCTTTGTGCAATTTTCTACGATAATGTAACTATAAAGTAAAATGAAAAGTGATTTTGGATTTTCACGGCCAAAATATTAAAGTGATTTATTTTTGGGGTATCATCAGGCACATATGCCCTAATGATGGACACTGTAACGCTGTCCGAAACGTAGGCTAAAGAAGGAGGTAGCTTAATAGACATAATACCCGAAAAATATAACATAATATATTATTTTTCTGAATTATATAAAATTTTGATTTGTATTATGTTTATAAAAGGCGTTAAATAAATATTTGAATAAATAAATAATAAACAAAAACGTCTTCCTAAAAATTAACGTCATGGAAACAGATAAAGATGGAATGATTTGATAAGAGAGTATCTCAAAAATATGTTTTTGGGGTGGAAATAAATATTATAACATTAAAAAGTCCATTTTCTGAATAGAATGTTTCAAAAGAGATTCCAACAGGCATGAAAGGCAAAGTGAGTGAAAGAGCAATGCTGCTTCATTGGCACCGTTATCGGCACTGGAAACGTTATCGCCATTCTCAATACGAAAAGAGCGTTTCTCGTCGCCATCAGTCTTATCTACATTGTGCGGGGGGGCATTGTACAGGGGGTAAGAAGGGATGGTGAAGGCGGTTAATCCTGTGGTCCATCCCCTAAAGCTGACCGGAGACACTTGTAAAGCATGTCAAAGGATTGAAACGAACATCGCGTGGCCCTTTAAATAAAGGACCTCACATGTATTTGGGAAGTGGCAATCCAACTAAAGGTTTTGATGTACTTAAATTCAGCATTTGAACTTTTACATTATAAAATAATAGGTAGTGCTCGTATATTTAACATGTCATAGGTTAATGTACACTGTACAAATCTAATTATAATGTTTAGTTTATGTCATGTACAACGACAATGACAATTATTGTTTTCATAGATTTTCAATGGAAAATAGATTGCAAAATTTTATTTGTGGCGCACCGTTTTCTTTTGAACTGTTATTTTTTATCACGTACCTAAGTGATATTTGTCCACAGAGGCATTAAGCTTGTTTAATTTATTTGATTGGGTAAAATATTAATTTACCTACCGCTTTGACGGTTCAGGGGAAAGACACGAAAACTGGAGAAGGCATTACGACTGTAGGTACGTGAAAAAATCGTATTAAAAATATTAACCTTTACCAAGGCAACCATAAATGTGTGACTAAGATAAGAATAATATTCTGTGCATCAACGTCTAACGTTAAAAATGTGTTAATTCCGTCGTTTGACTCATTTATGTTTGCTTACAATTTTGGTTAGCGTGCCTAAATTTATTCATAAAAAAATTTGTAATGAACGATTTTCAGAAAAATCTTAAACTTTATGTATCATCAAATCGGTTGCCAAAATATTTTAAAGTATTATAAGTAATATTCCAAAGTACAACTTCACAATACAAAAAGGGTAAGAAGAAAAATAATATTATTTGATAAAAATTATGTGGGTGTAATCGGATGCTTTTCAGAATGTATTAAATTGTTAAAAATCGCTTGTACAATCCCAATGACGTCGGTGAAAGGTGAATGGTGGTTTTCAACTTTAAAAAGAATTAAATCTATCTTGAGAAATACAATTAGTCAAGATAGACTCAACGCATTGTCAGTGCCAATCATTGAAAAACGCCTAATTCAATCTATACCGGACTTTAATTCCAGGGACACTTGCCACTGACAACGGAGAATCGACAAAATCTACTAATAGGTAGGATATTTTCATAATTATTTATTTTAAAGGAAAATGAATGTAAGGAGAATATATGACGCAAGTGTGAATGGTATAAGAAGTAGGGGACGCCTGAGGAAAAGACATGGCACGATCAAGTCAATCAAGCACTTGAGTCGGGCCATGGCAAGAGTCAGAAAAATAGAAGAGTATGTATGAGGCGATGTATGCATGTGAATGAGGCAAGAATGTGTGCAAAGACCGGCTGTTGGGTGGTCCATCCTCTCTGCCTACCCTTGCGGGGAACGGAGTGATGGTTAGTTAGTTTAAATTTATTTTAATTAGAGTATCACAAGAATTTTGTAAGCACCAGCCGCCACTGCTCAGATGTGCCCCAGGAGTCGCATCTACGACCACTCTTATTTAATATTTACATTAATGACAAAATGTACGCTTTCAAAATAGTTACTTCATGTTATATGAGGATTATATGAATTTTGTTATCCTATACAATCTTTATTCGATTGTACACATCTATATTAATCATTTGTGCAGTTACTGTGAATCGAACTTATTATCCTTATATTATCTGTTTAGTGTCATTCCATTATGTTCACTAGAATAATAAATTCATCTATTCTTACAATTTGGACAAGAACCCTTTACAAACTACATCTACATGTAAATTTATCTGGATGTTTACTTAGACAGCAAATTCCTTTTTGATTAACATATGGAATGGATTATATCAAAATCATTCTAGATGCTAGATTTCTGAAAAAGTTTTTTAAAAGTGTAAGACTAGATAACTAATCTATAAATGTTGTTTTGTTCATTGGTCAGGAGTCCACTGGAATATTCTTACGCAATATGGAATCCTTAAATATACGGTTTGAATATTTCAATATTTTTCCTCATTGATTTTGTAGAAAGTACACAGAATAATTTTTTTTAAACATTCACGGAAGAAATACAACATTTTATTGACTTTACAATGAAGACATGGATTGTCAGATCTATTGTTTCCATATAATCTGCTAAATAATAAAATAGATAGTTGCGAATTTCTATTCGTTGTTGGCTTAAATGTTCCTACAAGGCACACTACGCTTCTAAATCTAGAATAAAATAACACCATATACACTTTTACTACGAAAATTTTTTACGCTTAGTCATTTTTCATGATTCCTTGCAAACGCACAAAACCAATTTAATAAATTTCTTAGCATGATATAATTTTTTCGTTAAACTACACGTATATGTATGTTTTTATTAAACTTTTATTAACAGTCAATTACAATTCGTGGGAATATAATTCTTGATTTTTAAATTTATCATTATCGCTCCTCACGCTTTCTTCCTTTTCATTATTATTGCTCATGCATTAAATAGTTAGATTTAAGAACCGTTCTCATCTCTGGTGAAATTATCTACAGATATTCCATTGACTTGCGTAATAGGTACCTACTATAACTATATCACAATTTAATTAATATACCCTTTTACTTGAATCATAGTGTACTATGTATGAATCAAAGTAAGCTATATCTTAATAAACAAATAAATAAAGAATCTAATTGCATTTCAATTGTCTGTTGTATGACCATCTGCTGTATTTCGTTATAATTTATTCCATTCACAAACTACACAAGACAGCCGTTGGCAGATTGCACGAAATCTACCCTCCACGTTACAAAATGACATTTCCCACTAGCAAAACGTTCCTCGAAAAGAATTACTGTCGAAATGTGTTGAAACTGGCGTCCTTCGCTTATTGTATCTATCAACCACATCACATGGTGACAAGAAAGTCATCCTCTTGCGGGACAAGACGGGAAAAAATGTCCTGCGGCGAGGAAACCAGCGGGAACTTACGGTGTTTGGGGACGATAAAACAACAAGGTTCTAAGAGAAAACTTTGTAATGAGTCCTTGGCGCAACATCGTGTTTTTTGATATACGTGAAGCCTTGAGAGTATTTCCTACAAATATTTAGCTCTCATATGTTCGAATTTCCTCCTAAAATCTAGCGACAGCTCTGCCGTCATCAAACTTGCACGGTTTTTTCCTCAAGTATATTCCACTCAAAACTTTTTTTTATAAACTTTGTAACTTTGAAAAAAAAAATATATATATATATTATACTTTTCAATGAGAAAAAATATCATTGAAATATACTTACCTAATCAAATTTTTAATTTTTTTTAGTGAAATAAAATGATTACGAAATTATTATCACGGTTTATATCCGTTACGATCGTTTGTTATACCTTTCATTTTTCAACATGAAAACAGAAGCTCGTTATAACGGCAGTTGCTACAAAAGTTCTGTAAAAGTAAACTAACTAGGCATTTAGGAAGACCTGGGGTGCTAGCATGGTCTTTCGATAAGGATCGGTAGGATAATTGTCGGTAACTTTTCATCGTTCCCTAGGACAACTATAGATCGCAAACGAATATGTGACAGTTAACAATGACTAAGTATCCTTAATATATTCGATATCAACTGTTGTTTGTACGTTTGAGATCTGCAGTTGTCCTAGCGAACGATGAGAAGTTACCGACAATCGGTCGGTAACTTCATATCGAGCTACCGTGCTAGCACACCTGGGGTGCTAGCATGGTCGATCAATAAGGATCGGTAGGATAATTATCGGTAACTTCTCATCGTTCCCTAGAACAACTGCAGATCGCAAACGAATATGTGATAGGTCACAATTACTAAGTGTCCTTAATATATTCGATATCAATTGTTGTTTGTACGTTTGCGATTTGCAGTTGTCCTAGGGAACGATGAGAAGTTACCGACAATTATCCTACCGATCCTTATCGATCGACCACGCTAGCACCCCTGAAGACGATGACTCAGCTTCCTGCATACTCTTGGGAGACAGTGACCTTCCTCTTGTTTTGAAGGTCAAGTGTGCAAAGTTTCGTCAATCTGAAACTGTAGAATTGTATAAAGATCCAATCCAGCTGTCGGTGTCCGTCGGTCCGCCACAGTCAATCTTTCTTTATATAATGGACGTTTTTTCTGTTTCTGTGCATAATAGATTATGGAAACATAACGGCATTACGCCATCGCCGATTATCTGCCTACATACAATAATAAATTATAACACCGGTATATGTGTAGTATATTGCACAATCCCAATTTACTCGTGCCATGTCCAGCCAGTTGTAGTCCCGACAGATGCTGCACAAGTTGGTCGCATAGTTTGAATTCATTTTAATATGTTTTGCAGCTCGCTTTTGAGTTCGTTTCACAATGTCACGGAACAGTTTTGTAAAATAGGGTTCCTAAAATAATAAGATATTTAACCATTCTGTTTTTCCAGAATCCATCTTGTTATTATTTAAAAAAATGTATATCTACGTCAGAGAGAAGGAATGTATATTTTTTTTGTATTTCTTGGGCATTAACTATGTAACAATTTCTCAAATTCTTTCAATTCTTCAAATATCCCCTTTTGACTATGTTCCCATGTGATATTGGCCCCGCCCACTACTCTCCCCCTCCCACTACCCCCACCTAATAACATCTAATTCATTTCTGTACTTGTTTTAAATTTTAAGTTTAGTTTTAAGTTTGCTAGTGAATGGCACGGATGTATCAAAACCGGTAGCAGAAAAATTAAAATTTAAGTAACGATAGTACATTGAAAATTAAAACTCTTCAAAACAAAATGAGAAGGAATATGTTTGATTGCGATAAGATACAATTTGAACCATTTATAGGACAACAAAAATCCCTGCTATAGGTCAGCTCAAGTGTTTCGTTACGTTTGTTGACTTATCAGGGGTGGCCCCGGGTTGATGGGAGGTTTGTCTAGGTCTTGGCGGTGGATGCTTTTGCCCACCAATTGGCGGGCTTTTTTCAAGATTATTTTCCGTGATTATTATTTGTGTAGAAGGCCGGTTTTATATCTAAAGGAAGGTTCCTAACACTCGATATCTAAAATAATATATTTCGTTGTTGTAAATACCAAGGGCTGGTTTAATATTTCTTATATAATGCCTAACCACAAAGTAACTGCTTCTAATGAAAAAAATAAATTACTTGCACATGCCGGGATTTGAGCCAGCCAGCCAATGTCCTCCGGATTTAAAACCGAATATCATAACCACTCAAGCACGCAAGAAGTAAGGGTATGATGTGTTTCAAAGATTCTTTCAATTAGCGTTCAAAAAGCTACCAGAAATAATTTTTCTAGTTTTTCCAGCAAGAATCGTTTTACCAGCTTATCCAGACTTGATTTAAAAATACGAGCTGATGATATGGGTATCTGGTTGTCTTGTCTGGAGGACCCGAATGTAGAAAGTAAATAAAGAAGCAATAAAATATCTCACCAACTACAGCCAACAGGAGCAGAAGGAGCGGCTCCAAGGCCGACATGCTCAGGATGCGCCGCATCGGTGTTCCTTTGTGTCACCTACTGTATCGATGTGCGAGGGAGTGGGTATGTCACATTCGTATGGCGCCATATATCACCCCCGCGAGAGTCTTCATATAGAAATCCTGAAACAATATATTAGAACTACTACTGTGACTGAGTTCGCTCGCGTTTCAGTTCGGCACCCTTATCATATCCATATTATCATCCATCTTTTCACTTCACTTTGCACGGTATCGATATTCCTTGTTCACAACACTCGTTTCACTATAGTTTGTTTTATTTGAACGCAATGTTGTTTTTATTAGCTGCAGATCGTGGCAAAATTCACTACCCGTGGGGTTTAATTTTGATTGGTAGGAGTTTCACCAAATTTCCATAACCGAAACGACATTTTGCGTGCATTATGCTATCTTACTTTTTGTCATTTTCAAACGAAAAATAGTTCTTTTAATATTATTTCTTCAATATATCTTTGAACCCTCAAACAAAACCGTTTTTATTTTTATAAGAACAACTCTCTTTTTATATTTTTTTAAGGTTATTCCCATCAATGTAATAAATAATTGAAGATGAAGATAACACTAACAATCTAAACGAAAATAATTTTATGTATTAAATAATATAATTGCATAATAATTGGTTCATAAAACACATGCTTCTAATGAAAAGGTAGCTGCCGATAATATGGAAAAAAAAGTCGAAGATAATTTTGTTAATTCTGAAATTTGAAGATATTTGTCAATTTTTTAAAATATTGACAAATATGACGTTTTAATATAATTATTTGTGGCAGTGGCCTAACTGGAATGGTGTTTATCCTGGTAAGACGAGTAGATTATTAGTGTTATCTTCTTTGTCAATGATAAAAAATATTTTTAATTAATTGCACATATTTTAAATTAATTTTTCAACAATGTGTGTTTTTTGTTTCTCTTGTAATCGTAAGAATTTTTTAAGTTAAATATTATTTGCTGTTAGGTTTAATTTTTTCAACGAAACTTTGTCTATAAAATAATGTACGTTCTTACTTTTCACCCCCGTCAGCATTTGGCTCGAAAAGATTTATTAATATTAAGCAGGTATAACACCTTTATTCTCTAAACCTTGAGAGATTTAACCTTCCCGAATATATCTAACAGGTTGTGTTTTTTGGAAATTTCGTGACCCTTTTCGGGGTCCTATTTGTTTTGGGTTTCTGTAGGTTATATACCCCCACAACCTTTAGCTTTTCATCCTTCAGACTTCCTGATGACTAGTAAAATGCACTAAACATTTTTATATAATTTTACAAATTATATTTTGATATCTTGGAATCTTGGAAAATGTATGGTTTATATATTAGGGTAGGTATACAATATTGCGATGTAATATATTTGAAGATAATTTAAATTCTTCATATTTGTCCCACATTATCCGTACAAATATTAATAAATATTTGTGAGGAATGTGTTAATATTTCTTAGGAAATAAATTATGTTAAGTCGGAAGGTACTTAACATTATCTACAATGTCCTTGCCAAAATATAAATTCAAATAGATGATAATACATTCAATGTATTCATTTGTCCCTACATGTATCACAAATCGGTTAATTCGCGCACATTTGCGCAATACATTGTGAATAATTTGTATAATCCTGTACTTAAATTGAGAGCCAGACGACCAATTGGTGATTGTGGCATGCGAAACATCATGAATACAGTAATATTAAATCACTGAATCATCTAAGTAACTACTACATTATCAGGGCCGGACTTCCACTAGAGGCCGAGAGGACCCCGGTCTGGGACTTTTCTTTTTGATAAATATTTCAACAAAAATTGAAGAAAAATATCTCGGAAAGAAATGTAAACAATGCTAAAAGATTTCCATTAAATAAAATACTAAAAGATTTCCGTCTATATATTGTTGGGATTCTAACTATCCGAAAAATAAATAAAAAACCGGAAGTACTTATTGGTTTGCCCTTTGACCTAGAAAACTTTTCGACTACGGTGCACTTTTACATGTCCTATGGAGTTAATAATTCATATTATCATCGAGTTGATAAGAATACTTTTTTATTTGACCTTTCCAAATGCAAAAGAATATTTAAAAAAATAAATAATTTATTATGTAATACACAATTCAAAATGAGAATGGCGGTATTTTGAATTTGTATAATTATTTGAAACTTATCTCACATATTTATCTCCAAATCACGATTAGGTGGCATAGCAATGTCTTTCACACACCCCTTCTATAAAATGATAGATTTTACATTACTTTGCGGTTTGTGCAGGTTTTTGGCTTTCGAAAGGGGACCGCAAACTCGGTGTGCCTCTTCACGCCTTAAGACGGCCCTGCCCGCAGTAGTTCTATGATAGGGTACACCGCAACCCTTTAAATTGATTTTACTTGTACTTACCTTATCTCCGCCTACCTTATTATTGGGATAGGTAGGAACATATACTAAGTATTACTTATTCTGTTCTTTTAACGTGTTATTTACATGCTTGGGATTGCTACGAGTATTTATTTCTCATAATTGTACTTGAAAGGTGAAAACTAAATACTTTTTTATGCCAATGTGGTGGTACTAATCAAATATATATATATATATACTTTTCGTAGGTAATGATAACAATTGCTATTTCACGCATATTTTGCTTGTTCCTTGAGATAATAATCAGAATGTATCATTACGTTCAGGAAACACCAATTTCAAAACTTTTACTTGGCGGTGAGTGTCTTTTTATGTGATACCGCATGAGAGTCCCAACTGCTCCCAAATATCCGGATCCAGTGAAACTATGGCATGCCCAAACGGGGTACATTGTGAGGTTAAAGGGCGTGAGGGAGTTAAGGAGAAGGAGAAGAGAGAGGCAGGGAAGTACCTCGCTATTCAGACCTGGTCACCAAACACGTCTTAATCCATTTCAATCAAAGTATAGATTCAGCATGATGGTTTGATTTTCGTTACCCACTGACTGTTTTCTTCATTTTCGGTTTTGTCAAAGCCAACCTTTTATTATTTTGCTAACCTTATTTCAATGCAAAACAGCAAATTCTTTTATACACTGAATCTTAATTATTAATTACTATTATCTTTATACCGCCATTGGCATTGTATCGAATCCTAATCTGGTAGCGCCAGATCGTAAATAACCGTCTAACGAATATGCGGCACCGGGTGCTAAAATAAAACCGTTTAAAATCACTACGCCTTATTACCCCTAAATGCTGACAAGACAAATTACCCCAACAACACAATACCCTCAGCTGGCGGAGTTACGGAGTAGCGGAGTAGCGGGGGTGGAGAAGCCCGAGAACTTTATCTGGCGGATACAATGTCATCTTTTCTCGGTGAGACTTGACTAAGTACCCTATTGAGCTTCATTAATGTGGAAAGGCTGGAAACAGCTCATTAAGGCGATTATAACGGCTGCTTCAAATATTCTATCATATTCTTACTGCCACCAATTTATTCCTTGATTTTAGCGCCTTGGCATAAATCTTAGTCGGCTCATATAAAAATAGTTTAAAATAGGATTGATTCAAATGTGTTTTCTAACCAAAATGAATCTATGCATTTTGGATGCAAGATCTAATGTTCACAAAATATCTAGTTCAACTATTGTGACGCTGGAGACTGTGAAAGCCTTTATATAAATAATTGCATTCAAAGTCGAGGTAAAACAAAAAAAAAACATATAATGTCGATTCGCTCTCCGCGAAGACTGGTAGTATTTTTAGCCCTGTTTATTTTATGTATAAATTCAGAAGGCACAAATATCACGAATACATTGCCAACGCCTTAACAAATTTCTCTCTATATAAGTACATTACTTGATTTCATGACAGTTGGCCCCCGGCATACTCATATTCAATATACAGTCGGCTGTGAGAAAATACGGAATACATTTAAGCAAATATAAGGAAGTATCCCCGAAGGGGTCAGCAGGGAGGATGTACCGCTGATTATCAAAAGTATAATATTTTCATGTAAATGCATCAAAGATAAAATAACTTCTACCATGTAATATATACCAGCGAGAAAGTACAAAAAATCGACACTGTAAATAAATTCGTTTGATATCCAAACCAACTTATTTTAAAAGGTATTTTTGAAGTCCATTATAGGTTTGAAGGTGGTTAATAAAGCTCCAAACATATATATGTTTTTAATAATCAACTGCTGGGTTCTCACATTACTTCACGCTTTATTGCAAACTTTTTATATGATTTTCGATAGCTCAATAGGTATATATAACCTACGTAAAAGCGCAGCCGGGCAAAACGATTTAATTGTATTATTTGTGTATACAGGGTGGGTGATATGATACAGGGACTATTTGACTTATTTTAACCAGTGATTTCTCACATTATTGGGAGTAAAAAATGAAATCGAAATTTTGGTCTCCGGTGACATTTTGATGTTTTTATTTTCAAACTTAAATCGTAAAAAAATTGTTTGTATTTGACATTTAAGGTCGGGGTGAGGGATTGGTTGGTTACTCTGCGTGACGACAGTGTCGAGCACATGACGAGGTGTGGAAGAAAAAAAATTAGATTTTGAAAAAAAAAAAAATCTGAAAAGCCACCAGAGACCAAAATTTCATTTACATTTTTGCTCCAAATAATGACAGGAATCAATGGTTAAATTATGTCAAGTATGTCACTTACCATCTCTGTACAGGTATATATATATCTATAATTTGTGTAAGTACTTTGTAATAATAAATAATTTTTTGAAAAACTTTTCACAACATATTTTAATATATTATACAAAAAAATATATACCTACAATACCCATGTATAAACGACAGCATTTGAAAAAATATTTGCTTTTCTGATTGTTTAGTAAAATAACCTAATTTTATTTTTTAGTGTTATTTACATTTCTCATCCATAATAAACAGTATCTTCTGGAAATTAATGCAAGCCCAAAATCGCAAAGAACCTTTTTTTAACACAAAATAAACTTTAGAAAACTATGTTTTCAAAAAAAAATCACCAGAATTTTTAAAACTTCTCCGTCAAAAACAGAACGCGCGCGGATCTAGTTGACGTGCGGGGGATCGGACGTAGCCGTTGGCGTCTATGCGCATCGCGGCGCCTATTGGACGCCTATCGGTGACGGCTGCACGAGCAGGACTGGAGGACCGCGCGCCGGGCGCGGGGCGGCGCAACGCGCGTGCGTCGCGCCAAGCCGGACTCCGACTGACACATCACTAGTCACTACTGAGTACAACATACATACACATCACTACTCCTACACCATCCATGCAAAGACAAAACAGATTGAGAGATGTTATTACTCATTTGTGGTTTAGATAATTGGACAATAATTAAACTTGAATGTATGTATATTGAATTTTTAGAAAGATACATTTGAATATGAATCAAAAGCATTTAGAAATTGACTGAGTTTTGAAAGCTGAGTTTTTTTGTGAATGGAACATTTCAACTTGAATGCAAAGTTAAATTCAAGTTGAAAAAATATAGTTAAGAGATAAATAATAGCTTTTAATCATCATTATGTAAGGTACCTACTACACCCGCCTGTACCTTCGTGCTGTCTTCGCCCAGTTCTGTATTCCCTAATATGGCGTAATGATGACTTGTTTCCACACCAAACAACGACCTAAGCTAAGGTCTATTTTATCTGAGGAATGTTGTGGAGTGAGGGGGTTGAAAGGTCGATTATTTGAGAAGGTTTACATTTAACTTACGGTTGGAAAATACCTTACTACCCAGAACTGGTCACTAAAAATAACTATATTTATATCACTTCCATATAATAAATACTTAGTAAAGATTTCAGTAAATCGATTATAATAAATACTTAGTAAAGATTTCAGTAAATCGATTCTGAAAGTTTCGGCATTTTTGAAATATTGTATAGATATATGTAGTAGTAAATATAACAAATATGCTTGCGTATAAACTTATATAAAAAAGGTAATTGTTGGATATAGATGGAAACGGTTATATATAAAAATTTATCAGGAATACCAACATACCAAAGTGACAGCGATTACAAAATGGACAAAATTTCAAAAGACGAAGCTAATTTTAATTTTACGTAATTGAAATTTAAAATGAAATATTTTTCACTGCCCCCAATGCAAATGGTTGTCTTTTAATGTAATTAAGGTGAATCAAAAGAGTTTTTCAAAAAAAGTTCGTATTAACCGTTTCCATCTATATCCAATATTTACCAAAAAAAAAGTATTCAATTATCCTCGTTGGATTTTGAACCCGCCACCCCAGGATTCAGGGGGCCAAAAAGTTTCCCGCTCTCCCAGACAGATCTTCTCCCTTTTATATATGAATATCGCACAATAATCCCAACTGCTCCCTTCTGGAGCCGGTGAAACTATGGCATTCCTAATTGGGGTCTGTTGGGAGGCTAAAGGTATTGAGCCATTTCAAGCAACGTTTCAATTCTGAATGGTGGTCTTACACCAGGACGATACTGAGAGTATCATCCACTCTGGAAAGTGCCGCAAATATACTATATATTATTTTAATTAATTAATTGTGAAATAAGACACATTAATTTCGAACCCGCGACCTTCGGATTGGAAGTCGAGAGCCTTACCCCTTGGTCAATCAACTAGTACTTTTATTGTTTTTAATATGGCCCTACCGTAAGAATCTTTTTTTAATATTTTCAATAAACGAAAGCGTCAGAATCAATTTAATAAACAACAATATAAAATATTGAAGATATTATTACACTTTTTTAATATTCTCCTAAACATAACCTCCTAAGAAATAAATTCTCTCCCAACAAATACTATGAAAAAATTAATATTGTGTTCTGAAAATATTTAACTTTAACCATTTTATCTCATAACATTATTTTCCAGAGCATTAATTTTTTCACTAAAAGTACAATACATGACAGAAATAACATATAAAGAATAATTTATATTGCGAATTCAGTTTACTCCATAACTTAGATTTATTATCTTGTCCTTTTTCGAATTTGTAGGAAGATTCTTTTGTAATAGCGAAGTCATATATTAACTAAAATATCTCAACATATTCTTCTAAGAACTTTATCCGTCTTTTCTCGGATTATATCATTTAAAAATATCTTTTAAACCATTATTTGGCTTTTTTATGGGTCAAATAAATGACGCCGCTTTCAGAAGTTTAATGGAAAATGTGGTTCTTAATATCATGTCCAGCCCATTCAATTATCTTTATGCAAAATCCAGATTCCGGGAACAGTTTTCTCGATTTCGATTAAAGGCGGACCAGAAAATAGTGTCTATTAAATTCTAAAACATTTTTACCTATCGCGCCAAATATACATATCTATCTTTTGGAAATATTTTAAATACTTTAGTCCCTTTTCACCCTAGATTCATACAATATATATCTTTACGTTTATTTTGTGTTAATTTTTATGTGCTCCTTTTTTCTTTTTTGTAATATTTTAACTTTTTACTTTATTACCCGTCTCAGAACAGAAATCTTCTAGTGAGGCAAATAACTTACTTGTTTTTTTTTTAAATTATTTTATCTCTATAAGCGCCTGGGTTGCCGGCAATTAAACTATTATTATATCATAAATATCTCGGAGTAAAAAATTTTTATTCATTATCAGAAAGAAATAGAAAGATGAATACTAATATAAAAGAATTTAAAACTCACCTTAAAAATTATACCGAAAACCTGAACTGTATCACGTCAAATAAAACCAATGTAATAACACCCCCTATACACACAAGCCCTGCTTATTTGTGCGGGTACATCAAATACATATATTATGCAATTAATTACTATAAAATAATATTTGTAATTTATGTATCTCTTGTAACTAATAAAATTTATAAAAAATTAAAAAAATATCTTGACATGACCTGACAGTATTTGGTTCACTTGATCGCGTTACATCTTTCTCGGGCGTCTCCGACTTCTTTTGCCATTCACTTTCGCGTCAGATATTCTTCTTGTATTTACCTAGTTGTTCATTCACTCTACACTTCCAAACCATCTGAATGTATTATTCTGAATCTTATTCATTACGCTTATATCAACCTTGCGTTCTTTCCAAATATCTAATACGTTATCTGTAACATGGATTTCATTGCTTTAGCACACATACGCCTCAGGACACTCATTTCTACACTATCCATTCTACTTACATTCTCCCTCCTCCACCAGTTCCATGCCTCGCTGCAATACTATTCTACGAACTCTTATGGACATTATAACTTTATAATATACTACGTACAATAATAAAATAAACAGCCGTACTAATAAACGTGTTTTAAATTTTAAACAATTGATAAATAATCGTTTACATAAAACCGCATGAAAGTTACGCATTTTTACCGCTTTCACAGCGGAAGAGGCTAGTTTAGTTGTGTTTTATATGTGACTCTCGAAATTTTTTTGGGGAGCTCCGCCAAATTGCCATGCTATAACTTGTTTCAGCTACACAGTCACTAAAATGCGATTATTAGTAGGATTTCTAAACTTATTTAGTTCTTATTCAACTAAAACAGCCTTTAAGGGTAGTGTTTTTTATTAGTACCTAAGGCTGAAGGGATTTAATATTTATCTTATTATTTAATATCTCAAACGTTTAATTAAAATCTTCAATACTTTAATCCCTAATGTTTTAAATATTTACCTTTCCGATGACATCATTTTTTAAAGTACGTCATTGACATTAATCTGACCTTTGACCTGTTGTATAAACCGCCCTTCCGAGAAATTGCCTTTCCCTAACGTTTCGTTTTTACGTTATGCCTTTGTTAGATTAACTCATAAAGTAATTTATTTAGGTTGAAGACTGGTAGGCAGGCGTGGGTAAGAATAGAAACCATTATGATATTTTTTAATTCAATTTCCTTCTTTCCTGTTCCACCTTTCGCAAAAAGGTGCACCGAATATGATATTATTATTATATATTGTTTCGACTTTACCTTCTACTCATTTAAATTTCATTAATAGAGTTTTGGTTTTATGCAGAGCCTCGATTTTTCTTATAATTCAACATTGTATTTTATATGCAATATATTAGTAGACCCGGACCAAGGTAAAAACACCGGAATACCATAATTCGAACATTGGGAACCACAAATAAAATAGTTTTAATATTAAAAATGACACTTAAATTCAAAGACAATTGGTGTTCATTTAAACAGTTTTCACGGGAGAGATTTAAGATTCAGGAATAACTATTGTGCATCACAGACAAACGTAGTTAGTATGATTGATTCTAATGACACTACTAGGTAAGTTCCATTAGATTTTTATAACAATAGATCTTATTCACTTTTCGTAGATATTTAACAAGCATTTTCTATAAACCTTGGGCATAACCATACTATCAAACCGTGCTTTTGCTACTAAATCCTACATTTTACTATTTTTCAGAAACATGATTTTATTATTGTGTCATCATAAAAGTATTTTTAGAAAAATACTACAGATTTATTTAATGGAAACAAAGAACCTACTGGATTTCTAATAGTCCACATTTTTTATGTGTAGGTACCTACAAATTTACGGCGGCGCCACTCTCGCTCTTGAAAACAGGTTTTCTAATTAAATCATAAAATAAATATTAGTGATATTTTGTTTTCAAGAACTCCCTCGTAAAAGTCAAAGAATTTTTTTATGCTCGATATGAATCGAACATTCCGCGTAACACACATTTCTTGAGATGTGAATCGGTTACACACTTTTACCTATATTGTATTTCGTATATACATGTAGATAAATGCAAAACGTTGACCTTCTCCTGAAAAAAACTTCACTATTGTTTGACTGTCCACAGTCAACAAACTGTAAATAAGGGTATAAAAAAAACTTTTAATCTTTACGAATAATAAAATTTTTGTACCTAGTTAGAAGCCTAATCGAACATAACTCCATAGTCTGGTCACCCTTCTACAAAATTCATATTCATAATATTGAAAGAATTCAAAGAAAATTTCAAATTTTAAACTTAACATCCCTTTAGAGCACATAAATTGCCTGTCATTAATGAATATTCCAACTTTAGAAAACAGTGGAAAAATAACCTACCTAACCTTTTTATTAAAATTATTAAACTCTAAATTTGATTGCGGTGAACTCCTGCATTTAATAAATCTACATCTACCTACACGAACTACTAGACAAACATTAACATTTTATATACACACATCTCATTCCAACTATAAATTGCATTCCCAATACAACGACATAGTCTTGGTAACCAATATTTAAACAATATTGATGTATTTGATTATAATTTGAATTCGGCAATCTTTAAACGCCGTACGTGCGAACTTTCAATTCATTGCCGGCAACCCGGGCGTTTATTGAGGTAATATAATATTTTATAACAAGTAAGTTACCCGCCTCACTAGACGTTGTCTGTTCTGAGACGGGTAATAATTAGAACATTAAAAAGATAAAAGGTGTACGGGAAAATAGTCGGAATAAACCGAAAATAAACAGAAAAAAGGTATCTAATAATTAGAACATTAAAAAAGATAAAAACAGGAAAATAGTCAGAAAATAAACATGATAATACAAGTTGAACAATAATAAATCAATAAGAAGAAAGAATAAATAAATAATAAATCTCTATAATTGGAAATAAAACACGTGTAAATAAAGGATGAGAAATTATCGATTCGGAAGAGATTAGCATTAACATGGTGATGCATTCTCTTTTTTTGTGTAGTAGCCAAATGTTGCATTGTTTATATAGCCATTTTAGATTTTTATCAGTGATGGAGTAAGTGGTTTTTTTTAAGAACGTGTTGAATATTAGAGGTGAGAGGTAGGAATCGTGCTTTTTGGCAAAAGTTAATTTGATTGTAGGCACTTGGAATTGATTGTGTGATTTTGCTCTTGTATTTTGTGGGTGAGTTAGGTGAGGATTTTATGAAATTGTTATGAATTATCTTTTTAATGTATAGTTTCCTAATATCTAATATTTTATGTCTAATAAGGAGATTTTCCGTTGGATGCAGATAAGGTTTTTTTAGCATGATCCTCATTAATGTTTTGTGGGTTGTTGAACTATTGAACTATTTTCTACTTAGTTCATAAACTATTGTAAATACCAATTTTATACATTTTTATTAATATTATTGTTGATTTGGAGGATATTTTCAGACTATCTATTTTTACTTCATCTATATTCTATATTACCTACATTTTGTCAACTCATGTATTTTATCTAACCTATATTATGTTCCTTATATTTTCTGTTACTTACCTGTATTTTATCTACTCTTATTTTCACTGTAATTAATCAAAACTTGTATTGCTTTATGTATGTAAAAGCCCTATGGGCGTTTGAAAAAAATAAAACAAAATAAATAATTAAATTTCACTTAAATTTAGGCCACCATGCGGCTACGTGAGGGCCTCTATAGTCGGGGGGCAAGGCTCTTGGCTAGCAATCTACTCGTAGAGATCGCAGCGTCAAATTCCGGCATGCGCCAAAAAACATATATGCTTAATGTGTATTATTTCGCAATTTATTCATTTAAAATAATACATAGAACGAATTATGAGCATACATCATCGTTATACTGGAGATGAATCAAACTCAACGAATAAAATAAATTCATCATGGCGGTTCTAGTTCTTGAATTGGCCATACATTTGTATTTGACAGATAATTATGACCACTTCACTTTGGATGGTGGTAATTTTTATCGATCTTCATTTAATGAATTATTTTTTTAAATAATTCATACCAATTTCTAATCAAAATTGAATCAATTAATATGTCATGGTGAAGCGTAAAAAATCACAACAAATCGAAAGATTCTCTTTCATCCGTTCATGGTTTACGTAAAAGAGATATTACGATAATCTACGGTCACTCGTGAAATATTATCAATAAGTTAGCAGCCGGAATCTGAAGTTTCCGTGTAACATTTGATTACTGGCGAAACAACTAACCTTGGTGAACAAACGCCCGGCCAATTTCCCCGCCCAATTCACGGCAAATTGAATTAAAACTTTAAATGAATGTCAAGACAAGTTTGGCCCCAGGGAAACGGAAAAGGCGGGGGATGGGGTGTGAAGAGTTTAATCCCACTTCACCTCTGAACTGCTCTACTACTTACATCATTACTTCTTATTCTTCCTCTTGTCGGGCTAGAATGTGTGAATTTATACCCTCACTGCACCTACATAGGTATGAGAATTTGTAAAAGCCCGCCCTTTCCCTTACATTTCACCTTCTGAAACAATGTTTATTCTTCTAAAAGCTTTCAGAGATAGCCCGGATGTCATAATGTTATTTACGCATATTCTGGCAATTTAAAGATTGTTTATAAATAATACACGTTGAAAAAATTGACCTTCAATTTGTTGGAACAACTAATTGAAGCACATGAACCTTATTCTAATATTTAATGATTGAAGATAATGCTAATATTATCAAATATTCTGTTCCACATTGAGATTATTTGTTATTATATATTTTCCTTTGAACAACTTTGAGAATAGTTGGAACAATTATTTGACTTAAATTGTTATTATTAATTTCGTAGGCTAACAATAGCACTGAAAGCAAAATTTGAACCCTGTTCAGGAATTACTGAACAAAGATCATGAATTATTCTGAATCCGGGGAAACATTAGAATTTATCTCCGGAAGTTAAGGTTTTGATTCCCTCCAGAGTTAAAATACCTCCCTATTTAAAATAGGTACCTACCTCTGTTGATCTGAGTAGAAAATACTCTCAGTAGCTCCGTGGTGAGAGACCACCCTTCAGAACGAAAAGTTGATAGAAACGGTATTTTATTATTCTCGTGTACTTCCCAGCCTTCCTCCTCCACTTCTCCTCCATTCATTCTCAAAATGGGAAAGGCATACACTTTCCTCTGATTTCCGCAAAAATGAATATGATGGTTTCTAGGCTGAATGTAGTTTCGATTATCACTTGGATGTGTGAATAATCGATAAATATACGCCCCCTCCTCCAAAGTCCACTTGGTAACTTTGCCATTAAGTTGGGAGTTATTACTTTCATGGCTTACTGGGCTCGTAAATTAGGAAATGGAAGACCCCTGTTTTCAAGAAAACTTGAACCCCTATTATGATTGGTCTAGTCTACATGCCGAAGCGTACAGATAATGTAAGGTTTCTATATACCTACATACTTAACATGTAATGTATGATAAATACGCCTTCTCCGCTTATCGTAAACCACTAGTGTCCTTGTTTATTTTTACGTTCTAACGATCCTTACATAGGGTCAGTGAAAATATTGGTGAAAAATATTCAGAATTTTGTTCTACGAAAGACAACCTATGTTTTTTTTTACTGATTTTCAGATAAATATTATCATAATCAGTTAATTATAACTTCTGACATAATATTTTGATAGACGCTTAAAAGGTTGCTGCCGGAAACCTAGCTTATTTTGCAACGGGGTTGACTTGCTTTTTCCAATCAGATATTTTATTAATTTTGTGTATGGAAGCTGTTTTAATTTTAATTACCTGCTTACATGAAATTTAAATTAGGAAAACCTAAAATCTAAATTAGCGTGGTGGACAAAAAGAACTATTTTTTATTCTTCATCGGTGAAAAAGGATAATAAATGAAATTTTTAATCTTTCGGTATTGCCATGAATATCTCCTTTCCTTTACTAAATACAGAGTGTGGGTTAGCTTAGGTCAAAGGCCATCTAACCGTTTCGAGAATTGAACTATCCAATTTCTATTTCCCTCCATCGAATTCTATTTGATGTATCCTATAAAGACAAAGCCAGTTTTGCCAGTTTCGGGTTTATGCGTATAGCAACACTGAGTTTATACAAATATTACGTAAACTTGTTAAGAGGCTATTACCAGAGAATACCGGAAATTAGTCCTTTTTAAATAAAATTCTAGACGAATTGACTCTTTTTTACAAAAAAACATAAATTTTTGGAAGATTGTTATTTTATCTTGGTACACGCAGTTTTAAAATTTAGAAAAACTAAGTGTATTTTTAAGATACTACGGTTATACCGTTGGTCGTTGGCAGATTTGTTCAATTTTAAAACGATAGATTCTATTAAACAACACAAATTTCAAATCAAATAATCATACAACAAAATAAATCCATACATAATCTAGTCAACACAGTTTTAATTTTAGTTAAATTAAAATCATTAAAAAATAAATCCGAGAACGTGTTTTGTGACAAAAATACCTCAGTTTTTCTATTTATTTAAGGTCTTGCAAACTAAAATCTTTAAAAAAAATTTACACACTTATTTTGTTTAGACATTAATAAAAAATTATAAATACTTATGATCAAAAAATACTTACAAGAAGTACAAGATATTTAATAATTTATCATAGTGCGTTTTGAGCATTTTTATTGCTTACTTGAATGTTGGTATATATTAAAGCAAGTTTTGAATTAAATAAATCGATATAAAATTATTAGTTTAAAAAATTTGATACGGGGAAACATCGATCTTTCTCATTGGAACATCCCTGTACAGTTGCAAGCATTTTTAACTTTTATTCTCAGCCGCTGGTCAATCACTCTTAACTGGAACAGTGCTGAATAAACGTAGGTTTTAAATTATAGCAAACATTTCTATGACATCAAAAGAACTTATTTCAAGAATTATATTAGATTCATGTTCGCCAGATTTTCTCAAATACTTGCCGACCTCTTTTCATGGATTTTTCTACACCACCCTTCAACTTTATCACCTTTTCCACTAAGTCGAAACATTTCTTTAGCTGCGTATTGGAATTAAGTGACTGGACAACTCGGCTGTCCCAAGGTAAAACAATGTATAAGCCATTTTTTCCAAAATGCGTTTTAATGCATTTTTGAACATAGACTCTTCTTACACCGCATAAATCACTTACAACTGTAAGCTAATATTTTGTATGCAACCAAACACTGTATATCCACTACACAGACAGAGTTTACAGTAAAAAACCCTTATACACAGACAGATTTTACATTAAAAAACCCTTTAAAACACGCTTCCCAAATTAGAATACCGTATGTGCAGGATATTAATTTTGGGAAATATGTTTTACAGTGTTTATTGTGGTGATGGTTTCTTTTATTTACTTTTCACGAATAATAACACACTTCACGCTTAAATTTAAAATTTTAACATTATTGATTATGTGTAAGTATATAAAAATATGAGTCAAAATAGTTAAAATCAGTTTAGAAAAGTATGAACAGTAGGTATGATAGTTATTGAATGGCATTAAATACCCAAAACTATGTACATAAATACCCGTACTTGGTGATAACATAATGCAAATAAGAACAATATAATAACATTACTCGTATATTCACACACTTGTACGTAGAAAAACTAATAACAATATAAAAACTAAAATTACAATTATTCTACATCTCCGTTTCATCATTTGGGCAGTTGTCCATTTATTGGTAGCTATAGATATCGCTTGCTGAAGGTTGGTTTGTACTATGTCCATTTATGTTTTTTTTTAAACTGTGAATGTAGTAATATTAATCATATTTTTATCTACTATGGATCCATACACAAAAAAAAACTATTTTTTTATTCTATCTCCATAGTAATTTCAAAAAAAGAATGGAGTGTATGTACTATGTCCATATTGTCCATTGGCCAATATATTTTTTTTACTATTATTTATTAAAACCTTATGTATGTGTATGTAAATATTACTAGTATCTGATTACTCGATTAATTACTTACTTTTATTTATTCATAAAACAATTAATACTAAATTTTTTAATTTCTCAAGAAGAATTTTTGATATTTTTTTTATTATTATTTATTAAAACCACGTGTATGTGAATGTTAGATTATTTTTGTTTGATGTGCCATAGGATTAAATTACTGTTGGTTTGGTCTATCTCCGCCCAGAGTATGGATATAGAATAAACGAACATTAAGTATGGTCATGGTACAAATCAACATTCATTTTTTTACAATTTTGTTTAAAAACAGTGTCCTTATACGTTCTTGATTATGCTTTTATTCAAATAAAAAGACAACCAATTATGTTGTTCTTTTACTTATAGGTAGATTAACCCTTGTATTTTATATTATTATTTATAACAATTAGTTTGAAGTAAAGGAAACAAAAATATAATATTTTTAATCTTCAAACCTCTTTTTCTCAGTACGAGTTTTTGTGGACATAGTACAAATTAACACTCAGCAAGCGATCTTTGTGCCTCAGTGTTGGTAGGCAAATCCGGAGACGTCATGTTGGATAACAGCAGACTAAGAAATTTGCTTCTCAAGTCCTCAAGTTTGGGATTGCCGAAGTTTTTTTTTTTCTTTTGTTTATATTGTTTATTCCCTGTTAAAACGCAATTCACGCTTAAACTCTAGTCTATATTAACATTATCGATTATGCATAGAATTATAAAAATACAAAGAAGAGTATGAAAAGTAGATTAGTTATTAATTGGCTCACTATCACGTTTTGATCTTTCCTGAAAATTTTACTACATAGCATATTCATTGTTTAACAGCTGGACAGTCAAACTGTGTTTTATGGTAAAGCAGAAAAATGTTGAAATAAATTAGAGCTGAACTTCTTTTTCGGTACATTTTTATTGTCCTCACCGTCTCTTCACAACCGATAAACATACGGAGAAAAATGTTATTCTAAAATACGATCATTTTATTCGTAAAAACGGTAATTTCGTACGTATACCAACAAATTATTCTTACATTTTCCCGCCAATAAACATTGAAACACTGTTAATTTGTTCGTAAGTCCCGTTTTTAACCGTTTTTACGAATAAAATGAACTTTTTTTTTATAGAGAAACCTTACAAGAGTCCCAACTGCTCCCTTCTGGAGCCAGTGAGACTATGGCATCCCCAATTGGAGTATGTTGTGAGGCTGAAGGTAAGTGGGGAAGGGAAGGAGATGTGGAAGAGAAAGGTGGGAAACTACCTGGCTATTCAGATCTAGTCACTAAACACGGCTAAAGCCATTATTAAGCAACGTTTCAATTCTGAATGGTGGTCTTACACCAGGACGATACTGAGAGTATCTTCCACTCTGGAACGTGCCGCAAATATAACATATATTATTTTTATTAATTAATTGTGAAATAACACAAATTAATCAAATAAAATTTATTTGCGCACGCCGGGTTCGAACCCGCGACCTTCCGAATGGGAGTCAAAGTGTCTTACCACTCGACCACGGACGGTCGTCGGTGTATCGTATTTTAGAATAACATTTTTCTCCGTGCAGAGAAGGGAAATTGCCAACTTTTAGAATCATTGGTTCACACAAAAGATAAGTAGTACAACAAGAAAAGAAAATCGATATTATATTATATTTCCGCAATGAAAGTGGCTTAGTAATTTTTTTTTGTTAAAAAGTCCTAAACTTTTAATAAAACAACCTTTTTAGTGGCTAACTAATTTCTTCAAACGTAGTTCCATCCAAAGAAACTGCGCACTTTTATCCACAAAGGAACTTAAGTATACATATTAAATTATACAAATTCCTCAACCGCTGTCTTCGCAGTTTCCACTTAGCCGGTGTCATGTTTAAAAATGATCAAATTAAGATGCCCGCGGCAGGATTTCCGCGGTAATATAACACAAATGACGGCATTATTCGAGGACTTTTATTACGTCACGGAATACGGCTCAAGTGGGAATTGTCAAAACTGAATTTAGATTGAAAGTTCCTCAGACCGCGAGGGTCGTAAGCCACATAAGCCGAAGGCACTTGACAAAAAGTTCGAGACCATTATTAATCTCTGATTGTGACTTTTCGCCGTAGAAAAGAACCATTTTATGGGTTCTTGAAAAAGTGTCCGTGGAATGTGCTCTTTTTGAAAATCTTTGCTTTAAACCTAAGGTTCGGGGTCTCCCATACAAGAATTCCCAAACTCCCATTTCAAGAATATTATAATTCCAAACGGTCACATCAAGATCAAGCAAATCCTTAGAGCCTTAAAGGAAACCTTGTTCCGTTGCTTCATACTAACTCATTCAACTCAAACTTGCTAAAATTAAATTATTCATTACCACCAAGTTACCTAAGTAGATTCAACCGAAAATTAAGTCAAGAAAACCTATAATTTATCAATGGCTTGCGGACTGTATCGAAGACTTATTTTATAGTATTAGCGTTTTGACACATTGTTTTATTATTATTATTTTATTGATTGACGAGGGGTAAGGCTCTCGACTCCTAACCCAATGGTCGCGGGTTCTAACCCGGCGTGCGCAAATAAATTTTATTTGATTAATTTGTGTTATTTCACAAACAATTAATTAAAAATAATATATAATATATTTGTGGCACGTTTCAGAGTGGAAGCCACTCTCAGTATCACCCTGTTGTAAGACCACCGATAGGGCAATACTGAGAGTATCTTCCGGTCTGGAACATGCCGCAAATATAGTATGTATTATTATTAATTAATTGATTTTTGTGAAATAACACAAATTAATCAAATAAAATTTATTTGCGCAAGCCGGGTTCGAACCCGCCACCTTCGGAATGAGAATCCAAAGCCTTGCCTCTGGACTTCACCGGCCGTCAAATAAACATAAACCTACACAAGAACAACCAATAAAATACACCATTCTACTGCAGCGTGCTTAAGCCAACTACATTGTTCATTCTCCGATACAGCGATAAAACACTATTGGAAAGCAATATGTACCTAGGTGACATTGACATGTTAATTTGGTGAACCTTATTCCTAAACCTTCTCTTGTTCTTCTGTAAACCTACCTGACTGACCACCTGCCTTTTTTGACACAATAATATTTTCTTGTTTTTTTATAGTTGTATTTTTATCTGACCATTATGAATATTATGACCATTATCGAACGTACCTATTATAATTTCATTGTAATTATTTTCTTTTATCGTGTTAAAACGTATTATTTGTCATATTAAACATCCACTATATTATGTAATAATAACTAAGATTTTTATAATAAATAATGCAGTATTGTAAAGCTTGAAAACCCGCTCCTGGGTTTTAATATTCAGTCCACGCGAAGAAGCCCCGCAGCCGCCTTCACCGTCCTTCCAGCTACAGCGGCTGTCGTTGATAAATGGGCGGACAACTCACTCCCATATCTGCACGGGCTTTGCTTGGATTGATGCAAACCCTGCGGATTCGGATTAATTCTGAGAGATAACAAATAACATCCCCGTCCAGAAACCCTCAATTTAAACCATCCGGCCGACCGAGCCTGGCACGCGGAGTCTCGTAATGAAAGTGTACAAACCGCCGGGATGCACAATTAATCACCCCAGCCGAACCGACACACCCTCTTATTAGTTGGTACAATCGAAGCTGTTACAACGTAAAGGAGTTTGCTTTATGAACTGCAAACTTACACACAATGATCATATTATATGCAAGCGACAATAAGTCCATAGGTACATTTGGTAAATTGGCATTCGAACAGAACCCGGGCAAATTATGCCCCCTGTTCTAACAAATTTATTTTATTTCTTCTTCAAACTTCGCAAAATCACTTTGTGGCATCATTTTGAATTAAATTAAAACAAATAACTTTGTTTAAACCACTAATATAATCACAATTATATTTTTTATTAATTAATCACCTCTCTCTAAAATATTTTTGTCCATAGTTCTTTTTAGTCTATACTTGTTTGTTTATTTTGTTACTAATGTCATTACTACCCTGACGAAGAAACCATCGGTTTTGAAACATGTAGGTAATTGTGATTATATTAGTGGTTTAAACAAAGTTATTTGTTTTAATTTAAATTTATTTTATATTAATAGACCACCTCACTAGGGATTCGTGTTTGAATTATGTTTTCCGAGTCTGTTGTTAAATCTAAAGCATATTTTTTTATGATTTTCACATCTTCATGTTTGTTGACTGGGTTTGTTAATTTCTTCATCTTCGTGTTTGTAGACCTAATCATGTGTTGATTTCCTCATCTTCATATTTGTTGACTGCGTTTGTTGATTTCTTCATCTTCATGATTGTAGACCTAATCTTGGTGTGTTGATTTCCTCATCTACATGTTTATTGGTTTTCTCGTATTTTCGTTATATGTTGATTTTACAAATGTAGAAGTGTTTTCGCTTTGGGAAAGATTTACATTGATTCTAAATTACGGGAAAGGCAGCAGAGGCTGATCCTTCCGGGGATTTGTTTCAGTTATTTTAATTTTGTTCGGATGGATACGAAAATACCAGACGAGGCCATGTTTATGGACGCGTTTTCATGGGTATACCCATACAGAAGGATTCTGCCCATATTTCTTTAACGCGGAAACTTCCGATAACCGATGTAACTGAGAAATTCTCATCCATTTTGGAGCTCTGAATGACCTAATTTTGAATTACTTACAACCTTACTTCACGGAGAAAGTTGTTATTCTAAAATACGATCATTTTATTCGTAAAAATGGTTAAAAACGAGACTGAAGTTCTTACGAACAAATTAACAGGGTTTCAATGTTTATTGACGGGAACATGTAACGATAGTTTGTTGATATACGTAATTTCGTACGTATACCAACAAATTATTCTCACATGTTTCCGCCAATAAACATTGAAAACCTTTTAATTTGTTCGTAAGAACTTCAGTTCCGTTTTTAACCGTTTTTACGAATAAAATGATCGTATTTTAGAATAACATTTTTCTCCGTGTTACAAGCGTTTATCCAAATAACGTGCAAGCGTATGTTAGTTTAAGGTTTATTGTTATATGCATATATATTATATCTGTAGATATATCGCACAAAGCTATTCTACAACTAAACAATAAATTAATCGTTCATATTTAATAATACATTGATTTGGTGGGCATTTGAATATGAAGACAAGGTATTGGTACATAGACAGTGGTAAAGGGGCTTCTTAAACAACAAAGTGGCATTGTAAATCGGAGACAATATTCAAAGCACTTGAAGCACTTGAGACAATAATCAACACAAATTATCCAACCGCTTAACTCCTCAAACTTCTATTTGTGGGTCACTGGATAAGCTATAATAAATCTTATCATTAATATAAAGCCGAAAATCTATTTGTGTGTCCCACTAAAAACTTCGCAGTCTCGAAATTTCAGATCGTTGTAATTCAAGAATGAAATAAATATTACTTTAAATTTCCTCAATAATTAAAAAAAGCATCGCGGCTATGTGATTTCCGCTTCTTCTATTTCATCTTTGAATACACATCTGCCCAATGATAGACACTGTAATGCTGTCAATGTTGGCTAAAGGATGCAAAAATAAACCAAGATAGGCCTTTAGGCCGTGACAATCTCATATCATATCTCCCTACATAAATATACGTTAACCAAATCCAATTAATAAACTAACTCATTATGACAGTGGTCATTTTTGTGGAAGCTCTTGAGATGATGAGTCGGCAAACGGCCTGGCCGCTGTCTCAGCACATTCTATTCACCATACATAAGTACCTAACTCATGCATTCCTAAAAAAATTTCGAAAAATTGTTGATGAAATCTCGGGAAAAAAATTATGGTAAGTACCTAACTAGTTTGGATATGAGTACGTACCTAAGAAAAAATATATATTTACAAAATCTATTTTGAGACTAGTGACAATAATTTACAGAGAATTCTATGATGATACATGCTCAGTAAACAAACCAATTAAAGGTTTAATTTACTGCAGAATGGATGAATGGGAAACACCGCTGGGACTTTGTTTCATCTCATGTTGAGTAGTAATTTAATTAAACAAGGACCCCTATTGTTTGGAAATTGAATTATTGTCCCTTCTCTGAAAGATTGATTGATATCTGTAATACAGTCGATTCCGCTTAATTGGTACACCGGTTAATCGGGACAGCCGGTTATTTGGGGCAAAACCCAAGGAACAGAAACCAAATAAGGGAATTGAGGCTAATTTACTTTATTTGCGCTTATCTGGGACACCGTTCCGCTTGTCTCAGTAAACGACTTTTAGTTTAGAAGATGGTTATGAGAGCGTGCGCTATTTTTTTCGGGATTGATGACGAATAATGAATAATGTGAAAATTAAGGTAAATATTTACAAAATAGGGACACGCTTAACACGCAATTTAAAAAATTTGGGGTTTTTTGTCTGGGGCTAAAAATATTCCCGCTTTGTTAACGTATCCGAAAACTAAAAACTGTTTTCAAAAGGTGATGAAATAGACTTTCAAATTATATTATTAGAAATAACCATGTAATTTTTTAAATATAAAAATTTTTGATAAAAACTTTAAAAAGTTATAAAAATAGCTCACTTTAGGATAAAGAAAAAATATAAAAATACATACAAATTTCATTAGACAAATGAATTATAAACGTTACTGTCATCTCACTCTTTTGTCGTTTCACGTAAAAAAAAATCTTAAAACATTCACAAAGTTTCATAATTTTTTTTCAAATTGCGATCAGAAACTTTGGTTTCAAAAAGGTGTACATTTTATTTTTTTAAGGGTTTACTTTTAGATTTTCCATGAGACCTATGTGAGCTGGGACAAATATGGTCTCCTGTGATTAAACGGATTAAAAAAAATGTAGTAGTTAGATAATGGTAGGTAATAAGTAATTCAGTTATCGAAATCGAAAAATAATGTATTTTAATGGTTATTTGTCAACTTTATAAAACGCAAAATGTCATTTTTCAAGGACCCCTAATACGCACTTTTAAAACACTTGCATTAGTTAGATAATAATAATAAAAATAATTGGATAATTTGTAGAGCGCCGTTTTTCTGAGAATTCACCTCAAGGGGCTGTAATTTTTATTATGACTTCTTAGGCTCTACCTAGAACTATTATTTACAAATAGATACAGAAAACATACTTACCTGGCAGGTCACTACATGTATGTATATAGGTGTGTAAAATTCTGTTTATATATATATATATATCATTTTTTTATTACGTACATTGACATGATGGAGTCATCGGGGTTCAGTATAAAACAGGTAACTTAGTTAAAGTAAATTTAAATGGTGAAGAATAAAAACAAACTCATCTCACCATACATATAAATAAATTAAATTTTACCCCCATTAAACCTAAGCTTCGCTTATTTGCGAAAGCCGCTTATTTGGGGCAAAATGTTTGGGTTCCGATGTGTCCCAATTAAGCGGAACCGACTATAATATGTTATGCTATTACTTGCTTCGCGGAATCGTTGTACCTAGTATACGAAATATAGGCAAACTACATAAATAACATATCTTGATCTGTCACCTGAACTAATATTAACTATGAAATTGATTTCACACTGTTTTTCTGTCTAAATTTTCTATTGCAAATTATATAAGCTAGCAACGTAATATCCATGATGGAGCTTTGAAATATATTAATCTCTCATAAAATAAGACAAGAAGTATTTTTTTCATGTTTCGGAAAAAAATACATTTTGAAAAGAGACTCTTGAAACTCAGACAAAGCTGGTTGATACAAAATATCTTTACCAGTTAATGACATACATATAATGAATGAATAACAATAATGAAAAGCCTTCAGTTTAAACAATAATTCGTAAGACGATATTTTAATACGATCATTTTAAGATGACTTTATATTTTTTTGTTTGTTAGAATTGTCAAATTTAACTTAATAACCCTTGGTAAAATTATCTTTTACCTTTTTAATCATTCAAAATACATTTTTCAAAACACAGAGGCCGGCAAATCGTTCCACAGCCGAGCTGTTGAACACAAGAACGAGTCGTAGTAGCGTCCCGTTCTCATGTGACAAATGTCAACTGTGTACATATGTTGGGCTCGCGTTTGGCGTGTTTCCCGACTATGCACCGAAGCCGAGGGGATCAATGACGCTAGTCCCTCAGAGCATCTTCCATTGAAATACCGGTAGAACAAGGATAGCATTCCCACTCGACGCCTGTGCTCTAAAGATTGCAATCCGTTTGTTAAGACAGGAGAATCTATCAAGCGGACCGCCCGTTTCTGCACAGAGTCGAGGGTGTTTTTCAGGTACATCGGGGCTCCAGACCAGAGATGGCTGCCAAATTCAACCGTGGGGCGCACTTGCGATTTGTACAGGGTTAGCAGTTGTGTACAATTAAAGTATCTGCGAGCCCTGTACAGTACGCCCAGTTTCTGAGAGTTGATCAGTAGGATTGGGAATAATGACTGTTAGTTTTGAATGGTTATATCATTTGATGCGAGACTCGTTGAAGATCAGCTTGTCCGCATCAATTCATCTCAGCGTGAGTTCCACAAATATTCCTCTTGATAGTTATAGATTGGTATTGTAAATCTTGTCTCTAAGACTAAACCCAGTAATAGTCCAGGATCGGATGGTGTCTTTGGATTCACATGGTCGAAAAATGAATCTCCAGATTTTAGATCAAATATGATGACGAAATCGACGAGCGGATTCGTCGGTCCTTAGCCTAAAGGGTGCTCGGTGCTCTAGACTCTAGGCTGTTGAACAGCGAATTCCATGCTGCTCCTACTTGAATCCTCAGGTTTTGCGAACTCCTCGTAGGTTTGGCAACCGTTGTGACCCAATAAATTCCAAAGTTGGCAAGCTACTCAATAAATAAAGGTCAATTCGTAAATACTGGAAGGAGGTGCCACACCTTAACGTAACACCGAAACCATAGATGTAATGTATGTAAAAGGATCCACACATGTTGTTTCAAATCTTGTATGTAACAACTAGAAGCAATCTATACCGTTGTGAATGAATTCCGATGTCACCAATTTACTGGAGATCAGTCGACCCGTAGATTATCTATTCAAAAAGTTATTTCAGAAATTGAAAATGTTTTATCAATTTCTTCTGAATAAATGGAAAATTAATCTTACTTCGGCCCACAATACATTTTCATCGTACAGTCTCTTCAGTTCTCCTAACTCATAACAAACCACTTAAAACTATCCATCGGTCAGCGTTGGCTTTATTCAGTTATTTTGTTATGGCAATTTAATCTGGATATTAAAAGCAGGTGTTGGCTGCCCAACAGAATGACGTAAAGTCCCGTGGGTTACACTCACCATCGCGTGTGAGATGGATATCCAACCATTTGAACCAGTTACATTTTTAACAGGCTTTTTCACCGGCGGCGATGCATATTCATCGCTTGCAATCAAAATCGCACGATCGGAACTAAACTGCCACGTTTAACAGTAAAAACCAAGTACTCAAGTTAATAACTAACAATTATGATAACATTCATAATGGCTGAAGTTAATATTTAACATTTATAATATAATTCAAAACTGCAAAAGCTAATAACATAATAACTAACATTTTAAACTATTTTGTAAAGTTCCATACAACATAAGGAAAAGCATTTAGTGATAATTAACACTGGTGACACTGTCTAATCATGATCCCCCGACAGTTGGCACCCCGAAATTATACCTAGCTAGCTGACCCGGCAAACTTCGTTCCGCCTCAGAATCAATAAATGTTGTGTTTAATTTATCAGCTGAAATAAATTAAGTTTTTATTAAGTTAAAATAAATAGGTACCTACTCTAAGTTCAAAAAATTAAATTAAGCTCTTGACTAAGCACGAAATATTCGGCACACTACACCATTGACAGTTCGAATTGATTCAAATTATGTCGACCAATGCACATTATTTGAAAATCCGTTCCATACAAAAAAAATTTTTTCTTCAAAACCAAACAAAAAAAAATATTTTACATGACGTCACTGGTCACTCAGCTGAGTAACCGTGCCACCACTTAATCCGCCCCCAACTGTCCAACACCTACTATTTTTTATGTTTTTGTAGGAAAAAAAAAAAACATCAAAAATGACACCGGAGACCAAAATTTTATTTTAATTTTTACTCCAAATAATGTCAGGAATCAGTGGTGAAGGTAAGTCAAGTACCTACGTACCTTAACACCGTATATAGATAAAATAAAAAATTTGAAAAATAATAAAAAGCTACTGAGAGTACCAAGTTAAAAAAGAAAAAATTATGATAGTAAAATAAAAACAATAAATAAAAAATTATATACCTATACTCGTACAACAGAAAAAAAAAACTTAAAAAAATAAAATATTGTCTTCGATGTATTTGTACACCCGAATGTTAGGGCCAGTTGTGTCGGAAAATTTCACGTTTGATTTTCCTTCAAATCGTCAATCACCGCAAAAATGGGTTGTTTCAACCTCCGTCAGACGAAATTTCAACGAAAATTCCATAGAAATGTGATTGGAGATCATCTTAGGACCAGTTGTTTCGGACAATTTCACGTTTGAATTTCCCTCAAATCGACATTCACCGAAAAATTGGGTTGTTTCAACCTCCGTCAGACGAAATTTCATCGAAAATTCCATAGGACCAGTTGTTTCGGAATTCCCTTCAAATTTGAATTTCCTTCAAATTTGAATTTCCTTCAAATCGTCATTCACCGAAAAATTGGGTTGTTTCAACTTCCGTCATCAGTGAAAATACTATAGAAATGTGATGTGAATGTGATCAGCCGAGTCCGGACGGTTAGCGAAATAATGGGAGGCGCATGCGCAGACGTCAAAATTGTGATTCGGCGGGGAACACTTCAATAAAATTTTCAAATTTATCGAACGTTATTTGTTGCTATTTACTGCTGACGGAAGTTGAAACAACCCAATTTTTCGGTGAATGACGATTTGAAGGAAATTCAAATTTGAAGTAAATTCAAATTTGAAGGGAATTCCGAAACAACTGGTCCTATGGAATTTTCGATGAAATTTCTTCTGACGGAGGTTGAAACAACCCAATTTTCGGTGAATGTCGATTTGAAGGAAATTCAAACGTGAAATTTTCCGAAACAACTGGTCCTTAATGTGATCAGCCGAGTTCGAACCATTAGGCTTGAAATAATGGGAGGCGCATGCGCAGACGTCAATATTGTGATCTGACAGGTCGTAGCGGGAATGTCTGTAATATTTTTAACTAAATATGACTGGACAATTTTTGTACATAACGTAAAGAATGCACAATGGTTAAAACTTTAGAAGTTAGATATCCTTTCAAAGTATATTATTGTCGAAAATCGTCAGTTTCAGAGATTGAAAATGACGTAAAAACTGGCGAAAACATTGAACAAAATAAAAGTTTTCTCTTATTGACCGATGATAACACAATAATTGTCAACTGTAATACTTACTTCATGAATCTACAATACATAAGAAACCTCTTTCTTATGATTGACATATCCCCGACAAATTATTTTACTGATTATTTACCTTGAAACCACGGAGCTGCTGGAGCTATAGGTTCATTTACACGGATACAACTGAAGAACTCCCGATTTCATACATTTCAGATACGAAATGAATAATATTTTATAATCAAATCCTTTTGTGCTCAATGTATATCTATATTCAAATGTTTATTTATACACGTAAAACTTCCTCGTCATAAAAGTTATAAGAATAAGTACATGCATATATAAGTCAGTATTTGTACACAGTTGTATGTGGGTAAAAAAAAACTGTTTATTCATTTCACTCGTATGTTTAATTGGTGAGTTAAAAAAAAATGTTAAAATTATCTGTTCGTGATTATTGCTCCTTTGTACCCATATCTTTCGCATGGAGATAAGTTGGTTTCTGCTTGGAGATATCCTTTATCCAAGACAAAGACTTGTCATAATTTCAGTTGCAATCCTACATTATATATTTCTCTCCTATACTGCAATGCCGCTAAAACAAGTATCAATATTATAACATATTTTACTTCATCCGTTGGTACCTGATAAGTAAAACAGACAAACTTAATAATATATCAAATAATAACAATAAATGAGATGTCCGTCATTAATGTTAGTTAAGCAAATACAGTTATACGATTGTAGGATACCAAATAAACTTTAGTAGATACGTAATTATCGGAATTCGGACTTAAAAAATACTCATTATTAATAATACAAGTAACCTCTAATGCACGACGTTTTATGTTGTTAAACGTAGCTTGTAAATATGGGCACGTTGAAATTAATTTTCCATATATTTTTATGTTTTCTATAGCACTTTTCCTACGCGGCTTTCAGGTTACATCTCTGAAGTGGTCACATTCCGGAGATCGGTCTAAAATTAAATAATATACAAATAATACGATTGAAAGTTACCATATTAACTTTACTATGTATGTAATTGACTGAATATGAATAAAAACAACACTTATTCTCAATCATTTACGTTTTATATCGTAGAAAAATATTAGCCACAACAAACAAAACAAAAAAGCGGTAAAATTCTGACGGACGCGGTCGGCGTGCGCATGTGCATTCCATAGAAATTTTATAAGTGTTGCCATCATAAAAATATCTCGGTCTTCGAAATAAATAATTCTCCGGAATAAATAAATGCCCGATTCGGCGGGGAACACTCAGTGAAATTTTCAACGTTGATTGGAGTATGATTGGAGTTGAAACAACCCATTTGGTATTTGAAATGATGGAAGACGTGATTGCTAATCAAATTTGAAGCGAATTAAAAGAATATTTTCATTATTTGAAACAACTGGTCCTAAGTTCAAAAAATGAAATTCAGCTGTTGACTAAGCACGAAATATTCGGCACACTACACCATTGACAGTTCGAATTGATTCAAATTATGTCGACCAACGCACATTATTTGAAAAGCTGTTTCATACAAAATATATTTAAAAAAAAATCTTCATAATTATTTTTCCTGTGATTTTTTCCGATGTTTTAGTAGTTATTCTGTTAATCGGGACGGAGACAAATCCAACAAATCAAAGACCATAAAAATCGGTTCAGCCGTTCTTGAGTTTTAAATGGTGTAACTAACCCGACTTTGTTTTATATATTAAGACTAGTTACAGCTTTTGCTATTGTAAAGGTTTAGAGATTTTTCAGCGAGATTTTTAACTTTAGAGAAAAAAGAATTCAAAATGTTTTCTGTTAATTGGTCTTTTGATACATCTATATATAATATATTATTTTCATGTTTGACGAATTATTTTACTTAAATTAAACAAATTACTTTGTGTAAATCACTATAATCACATGTTATAATATCTACAAGTTTCAAAACCGATGGTTTCTTTGACATGTTATTATTATTATTCATGTTATTATCCTGACGAAGAAGCCATCGGTGTTGAAACATGTTAGATATTATAACATGTGATTGTAGTGGTTTACACAAAGTAATTTGTTTCATTTAATTCAAACGGTACTACAAAGATTACTTTGTAGCACCGTTTTTTTGCAAAGATTGAAGGAATAATTATTTTACTCTTTTTTTTTTAAATTGCATAATTTACCGCTAACCAATATATTTGTTTACACAAAATTATTCATGATAATCTTGAAACCATCATTGACTGATCAATATTCACATTGAAGTTACGAATTACGAATAGACTTAATTTAAGGATTTATAATATATTCCCTCTTGAATTATTTAATAACAATATTGTCTACTTTAATCCACTGTCTCGAATGTGTATATAATACCATTGAATTTGACTATATAGATATCTATGAAAACAGTCTGCCATATTTTAAAAAGCATTCTACCAACTGGACACGTCGTGAAGAATAGTTATATTTAATAGGGATTCTGTTAATTAATAGGACCTGGCTAATTCTGTTAATTTAATAGGACCTGGCGGTGATTTTTCCATGCAAGCGTATTCCCTATTTATCTCTCTGGATTTTAACCCTAGAGAAAATATTGTCTTTACATAAAATAGATATCAACTACTAGCGTGTCGGTATTTTTTGTTTTTTTTTTGATAAGTTACTTTTTATAGAAGTTATGACCTTCCAAAAATCAATAAAATTGACTGGTTTAAACGCCGTCAAAAGACGTTCAGTATACAAACTAGACAATGTTTTAAAAAAAAAATCAAAACGTACAGACAATAGACATAGAATAGTTTTTTCTTATGTAGGTGGTTAATAATAATAATAATAATAATAATAATTGTTTATTCCAGAATGTATGCAGGGGTAGTGCAATGCAATACATTCCATATTAAAAAAATTACAAAAGAAATTACACAAATAATAACATTAGGTAAAAAAGTAAATAACAATACATAAATAAAAATTTAAAAAACAAGTATGAAAAATACGAAATATGAAACTGAAAAAATATATACATATATATATATATTTAACACTAAAAATTAATGTAAGCAGCCGTTTATGGGGGAAATTTCCCCGTCTCTCGTCTCCAGAGGGTCATCAGGGGGGACCCCATCCAGACAATCATGGTACTAATGATCTTATTATTAGATTGGCGCAGTCTGCGCCATAAGCTTCCCATGCGGTGGCGGAGAAGTGCTCTGAAAGTGTTCACTCGTCCCTCCAGGAACATTTCCGTAGCACTGCAGAATCTCGGTAGGCGAAAAAGTTGGCGATATGAGTTATTGTAGGCGACTTTTAGTTTTTGCCATTGCGATGCAGTATAGTCAACCCACAGTTCCGACGTGTAAAAATCATAATCATAATAAAAAAATTGAAAATCAGTCCACTTTTGGAAGAGAAAAGTGGGGAATACAAAACCTCGATTTTAGTTTGGTATTAGTAGCCTGAGGTACATTTTCCCTTTCGCTTAATATCCGGTGGAGTAAGAGCAACAGTGACAGCAACAATTTAGTAAAATCTATTTTTCAAATTTCTCCACCACCGGGTTTCATCTTAAATGTGAAGGTTGTTATTCACTCTACTTCTTAATCTCATACATTATATATTTATCATTGTGTTTTTTTAATTTTTTCTTATCTCTATTTTCTCTTAACTTTATATTATTGTTTGTATCTTGTTGTTTCTAATTATCCTTAACATACTTATGAAGAAAAAACAATCTTATACTGTGCATTCTATGAATGGTTTTTCAGTGGTTTATTAACATGTAAGCTCTTAACAATGTTAATTTTATAACTTTTCATGTTGAATCATCCAATGCAATAAATAAGTAATAAATATATGATACGTTAAACGTCCACTCTTTATTTGGAATAAATTTAGAATTTTGGTAAAATATTTCCGATAAATTTATACCGAACTTTTTTCAGAAGCCAATCATAGCCCTGATATTCAATTTCTTCAAAAAAATTAAACGGGAACTCCACCCTACTGGAAACTGATATTTTAAAATTCTGAAAATCCTTATAAGGGAATTTTGACGAAGTAAGTATAAAACATAAATACATGGTGTAGCAGCACGTACCCGAAGTATTTTAACCAGCGATTCCAGCTGATAGCCAAAGTGGAGCTAAAGAAAGTTTTTTTTAAATTCTTTTATTCTTTTATTTCTTAATTTTAATTTCCTGGTACTCGCAATATCTTATATCTGTAATAGAAGGCTGCATAAATCATACCGTTCTCATCCACTTCGGATTGTCACTCGTAACATCTCACTGTTTTTTTATAAAATCGTCAGTGGTGAGAACGATGAATAAAATCGTTTTAAAATACCATTACTTCGAAACCATTACCAGGCTGTTCCGTTGCCCGCGCGGTAAATTAATTTCCCGCTGAAAAACGCCATCGCACGTTTAAAAAAAAAGTTAACGCCGACCGCTACACGAGCGGGATGCATGAAGCACACGCCTTTTAACTCGTTTACACTCATAGGCAACTGTGGTTCAACCGCCGAGAGCTCCGTTTAATCTTTAATAATCTAATAATATCCATGGTATCTGTGGTAACGTAGTGGCAACAATGTACTAACCACGTGTCAACCATAAAGTTGACAAGTAATGGGTAGGCCCCGAGGGAAATTATTTTCCACAGAGCCTACCTGTGTCATCTTTGGGAATGCTGTAAGCCAACATTATATTATTATACACGTGGTTGGAACTTTGTTGGCACGTGATTGGCGAATGGTTGGCACATGGTTGGCCCACTCCTGTGTGGAATTAATGTTGTAAAAAAGCACACGTCTCCCAAAACTGGTTGAAAATGGTAGGTACATGCAATATCAAATTGAATATCGCTGAAAGCTAACTTTATAACAATAATGATAATATTGCAATAACTTTCAAATGTAGAAAGCATAACATGTCTGGGATGAATAATAAAGGGTTAAACGTCGGTCACGGCGTTTGTGCCTACAATATGCCCACAATGTGCGGACATTGTGCCTATAATGTGCCCACACTGTACCTTCGCTGTCCCTGCATTTTTGTAATACGCCTACAATGCGCCTACACTGTGCTTACAATGTGCCTACACCGTGCCTTCACTGTGAGTACAATGTGCCTACACTCTGCCTACACTGCGCCTTCACTGCGCCTTCACTGTGCCTTCACTGTGCCTACAATGTGCCTACAATGTATCTACAATGTACCTGCACTCTGCCTACACTGTTCCTACACTATGCCTACACTGTGGAGCCATCAGCCCTCCATCGCGCGTCGCGGCGACCGGCAAGATAAATTGATTTAGCGACGGTTGGGGCGGTTGGGTGCAAGCCGCTGCTATATGCCAGGGGCGGACGCCGCGAAGTGTAGCGGCGGAAACGTGCCGGCAGAATCGCTAAAGCGCATCAATATATTTTTTTGTTTTATTTCAACCGGGGCAACTTTGTCAATTTTGATAGAATTTTTTTCAAAACGTCGCATGTTTTCGCAGGGATAGAAGCAAATATATTATACACATAGGTATAGGTACATATTAACACTTAGTGCCTTCTCCTCTTGGCATTTTTCTTTTCTAGTTTTCCCATTTTTTAATTCTTTACATTATTATTATCAAATCACCATTGGTTGGGGTTAACGTTCGAAGTTCATCTGGCATATGTTCATCATAAAATTTAAGACGATAGTACTTAGTAGTAAAATTTCTTTTGATGTTCTAATTGCTGATGAATAAAATGGAGACCCATGAAATCGACAGACATATGGTCTTTCCCGCACAACGTTTAACATAGGTACCTACTTCAAACCACACCCGATTTATACTCCTCCTTCCTTAATTTTTTTATGTTTACTCTCTAACCGTCAAAACCAAACAACTCTGTCTTGCATACACTCGCTAAAGGGAAATCATTAGAATCGTACGGTTCTGCCAACTGTTGAATGTATAGTTTTCATTTCAACGGTTACGAAAATCAAAAATAATTCAAATTTGCCTGAAAGTTTATTTGGTAGACGGGTGTGGGTACCGCCGCCCGGAAACCATTTATTGGAATACCAACACCTCTGCCATAGATCACCTTAAGTGGTTCACTACGGTGTCTTAGAAAGGGTGTCCGGTTTCATAGGGCGAGGTTTGTTAAGGTCTTGGCGGCGGATATGTCTGCCCGCCAACTGCATGGACAGCAGATTGAATTGGGAGAGGCCGGTTGAGTTGACTTATCCAGCCGGTTTCTCTCCACCCATCGCCTTGCACTGCAATGATAGGGATGGATTTATAATTCATATGTCCGTCACTCCAGACCCCCATATTAAACGGAAATTCTTCTGCTTTATTTCAATAAAAATACACTTCTCACAGTATCCCCAAAGATGATATGGGTCTTGAGAGAAATTATTTTCGTCAGGGTCTCCTGTCTGGAGTTAAGGTAAAAAGAAAACCGCTGATTATCCCTCCCTAGTAAACATTTATTTATTTCAAATAAATTATCTTAGAATTTTTCCTTGATCACGTATTAAATAATCATTGAAGACGAAGGTAAACCTTTTCAATTTTTTTTTCTAATATACCAAAACAGTCAGCCTTTTTGCCAAGTTTAGAAAACTGGTTCGATGACATATCATATTATTTTCAACGTAATAAAACGGCACAATTTTCTATTTTCGATTTACCATCATCTCTTACAATCTTCTTTCGATCAGGACCATTGTTAACGAGATGTGATCCGAAAACCAATCTTGTCTGTCACCACCTGCCGCCCCTCTGTGAAATCGGATCACTCATAATAATATAATATATAATGTAAACCCATTATTAATCTTGTGCGAATCGATTATCGAGCCTTAAGATGTCGCCATAGGTAGGTAAATACCTTATCTTCTGGGGTGCTTCGACCTTGCAATAGCAATCAGTTTCCCTGAACCCGATGATAGAACAGGTCGTTGATTGTATTATCCGATGATACTATATCTTTATAGTTGACTTCATCTCAGCACATACAGATACAAAACTTACATACAGCGTATTTCGTTTTGGGATTTTTATTTAAAAAAATACAATTAATAATTATTTTACAATTGAGAGTTCGAAGCCAAAGCGTGCACGGAGAAAAATGTTATTCTAAAATACGATAATTTTATTCGTAAAAACAGGACTGAAGTTCTTACGAACAAATTAACAGTGTTTCAATGTTTATTGGCGCGAAAATGTAAAAATAATTTGTTGGTCTACGTACGAAATTACGTTTACCAACAAATTATTCTTACATGTTCCCGCCAATAAACATTGAAACCCTGTTTATTTGTTCGTAAGAACTTCAGTCCCGTTTTTACGAATAAAATTATCGTATTTTAGAATAACATTTTTTTCCGTGTGTTGACATTGGTTGTGTATTTTTTTTATTGTTATTAAAATTGTTATAAAATACTGAAGGTTTTCAAAATTGCGTTTATTTAACTAAATGTATTAATCTTAAGATTTCTCTCTTCGTATCTTTTCCGCTAGTCACAATAAGTGGGCGTAAACAAAACGAAGGACCGCTTCGTCATGATGACCCACGGCAGACACGTTGACACTAAACTAATACATAAAAGCTAAGCTATTTTATTGCAGCCAACTCTCATTGCGTTACTTACGTTTATTAGGGCGGGGCTGAACTCTCATATAATAGACTGAAGATTATTTTAGCTCTGTGCGGTTTTTCCGGTTTGCATTCAATATCCAAAAAATGGATTTTAAGCCGAGAAATAGCCCTTTGTTTGATCAGGCCTATTTATTGTTATTAGCGAGAAAGGTGCACCAAGTGTGTACTAGCTTCGAATTTGAATATTCGAATAGTTTTTACAGTGTAGTTTTCGAAAACTTTTTCGGTGGGCACTTTTTATTATTAAAAATGTGAAGTTTTTAATTTTCATTGGTTGTGGTTAATAAACAGACAAAATGTTTTTTAAAAAAACGTGGGTTTACTGCCACTGGACATTACTATAAATGTAAGAATCTCTTTAGATTTTAGCATTAGATCACAAATCGAAAGTTGATATTTTTAAGTTTAATGTAATCTTAAAGGTGTGCTAAAAACACCTTTAAACTCGTCTGAAGATATTTTCATAAATACATCTTAAATTTGGGTAAGGATAAAAACTTGAAACGGGATGTCCATTATGTGGAGAAGTGGTCAGGTAGGTCTTACAGTAAAGCTTTCTATTGGTGATAAAAGCACTTACAAAAAATCCCTTCGGCCTTTTGGCCCAAAGGAAGTGCCATGATTTATTAATATTACAATCTTATTTGTTTTTCAAACTACCTTTCCATTAGAGATTTTATAAATAAAATTATAAGCTCGACACAAATTTCCATTTTTCTTGTTATTGTTGAGTGGTTTCCATAATACGAAAGGCAAAAATCCTCTTTGAGACAAGTTTTGTCCAGTATTTTTGACTGTGGCTTTATTCTTGTTCCTTTTTATGTGAATACTGCACAAGAGCTCCAACTGCTACCGTCTGGAGCCAGTGAGATCATGGCATCCCCAATTGGGGTACGTTGTGAGGCTGACAGTAGTGGGAAGGGAAGGAGATGGGGAAGAGGAAGGTGAGAATTATTTTTCACTCTGGAACGTGCCACAAATATACTTTATTTTATTTAAAATTAATTAATTGTGAGATAACACAAATTAATTACATAAATTTTTTGCACGCCAGGTTTCGATCCCGCGACCTTCGGATTGCGAGTCATAGCCTTACCCACAACCATAACCACAGAGGCCTACAAATAATATTTAAAAAAAAACCAAGAATGTATCTTAATCATTTGAAATATGTATAGAAAATATTATATTATATGGCTTGGCAGAAATTGCGTGTTGAGTTCGGAACAAAACTTATTTTAAATATACCTAAATCAGACACCAAGTCTTGGATCATCAGCCAAGACAGAACTAACATCAAAGATTATCAAAACCAATTTATAAGTAGGTACCTACGCATTTTCAATCGTAAGATGCTGATTTTATTTTATTTTAAAACGTAATATTATGTTGTTATTTGTATTTTTATTATAAACTGCGCCACCACTCATAACTATGCATTTTCAATGGTACAATGCTGATTGTTTTTTTTATTTTAAACGTAATATTATGTTGTTATTATAAACTGCGCCACCACTCCTAACAATGCTGATTGTCTTTTATTTTAAACGTAATATTATGTTGTTATTTGTATTTTTATTATAAACTGCGCCACCACTCATAACTATGCATTTCCAATGATACAATGCTGATTGTTTTTTTTTTTTATTTTAAACGTAATATTATGTTGTTATTTGTATTTTTATTATAAACTAATTATATTATAAACTGCGCCTCCACTTATAACTATGCATTTCCAATGGTTCAATGCTGATTGTCTTTTATTTATAAAGTTATATTATGTTGTTATTTGTATTTTTATTATAAACTGCACCTCCACTTACAAGTATGCATTTCCAATGGTACAATGCTGATTGTCTCTTATTTTAAACGTAACAGTGTGTTGTTATTTGTATTTTTGTTATAAACTGATTATGTTATAAACTGCACCTCCACTTACAAGTATGCATCTCTAATGGTACAATGCTGATTGTCTTTTATTTTAAACGTAATATTATGTTATTATGTTTTTATCATCTGCGCCTGCTTTTAATACAAGAGTTCCTAGTGAGACAGACACATCACCAATTATAATAGAATTAACAAAGATGAATATTTACTTTTAAAATTGAAGTTTTATAAAAAAGTAAAAAACGGGTATTTAAATATGTGAACGTAATTAATGATGATAATGTAATATTTACTAAGTACATTTATTTGTGTGTGATCAAAAGACATTTATTTAATGAAGTTAGTATTATAAAAGTTTTCCCACATTTGATATAATATTAATATGGTGATTAAAATGTACATGAATTGTGTTAATTCGATTTCCATGACATCATATTAATATTGTAATGATCAACCAGTAATTCCAATAATAATAATTACCAATTAACGGCGATAATTATCAGGAGAGCGAATTGACAATAACGGTTTCAAGAGATAATAGTTTTTAAAAACTTTTTCATAAAAATCGAATATATTATTATAATGCGTGTTCAGCCAGAAGTATTACTAGCAAAACAATTTTTTTACGTAATTAAATTATCTTTATAGATCCGGGATATTAATCTATTAAAATTAGAGCTAAAATGAATGTACCTAGAGTTGCTGGTAAACGAGCAAGATAAATTGTCTATTATTGTCTATTGCGGAATATCTTGCATGTCAATAGTCTTGCCGGGAAAGGTGTTGTTCGTCATTTTTAGCGTGTCCCGGCAAGATTACCGAAATGTACATATAAGACAAATTCACAACACAAAGATCTCCTGCAATAACTCCGAGGTTGTTAACTAATTGACGGTAGGAGGAAAGAGTCATCAGGGGGTAGCCAGCTCCACGTTAGGGGGTCACACAGCTTTATTTTTTTATAGAGCTTTCAAGGAAGTAGTCAGAATAAACTAGAAATGTTTACATGCAATCTGACGTTACCCGGCGTTGCTAGGGGTTATGAACAGGGTTGTCTTAATCCGTGAAGGGGCCATGGGCATATTGAGTTTGGGCCCCCCTTTTGAAAGCCGTAAATACAGGAAAACAAACCAATGATTTTTAATAATTTTATTGGAAGGATTTTTGCAAGGCAGTGGCTGATCTTGATTTGGAAATTTATGTGATCGTATAAAAAAAATTAAAAATAAATAACCCCCGTCATCATTTGGAATTGTATGTACAATTTACCTAAGAAAATATTAATTCGCATTTGGAAAGATCAAGTGTAGATTACCTAGATATATATATTTTTAAATTATTGTACGTCAAATTTAATAATCAAAGTTCTGCAGGTATTTCAGTTTTTTTACTATTGTGATAGCTATTTCGGCGTTCAAGGCAATTTTCAAACCGTGTTTCAAACAATGGGATAATACTTAGGGCTGGAATTTCAATCGCGTTAAGCTCGCCTTGAAAGATATTTACATTTGTCGTGTTGCTTTCTAGCAGGCCAACTGATGACGTTCATGAGTAGGTAGGTATACTGAAAGACCAACCCTTGGTAAATTTTCCCAACCAAATGTTGGAGACAAGATTTAAAGCCTCACATTCCTTAAATTTTTGATAATTTGAACAATATCTAAGTAAACACGGCAGGAACGCAGCTTAGAGCGGTATCTCAATTATTCATAGTTGACTGAGCATAGTGACTCCTGTTTTATCTCGACCATTTGGCATTTCATATATCCGTAAAATTATTCGTTACATTATCCGTAAAATTATTAGTTCCGATTCAAGAGTGGTTTGCAATTTAAATTGGAATAATCATTAATGATATTTACTTGCCAAAATATTCTTTGAAAAATTAATTGTCATTGATATGGTGACATTTCTTATAACAAATTTTATCTATAATTTATGGTTTATAATTAAGTATTTGGGTTTTTAAGTACCTCCTTACAAATCATATGATTTCAGAGAAAAATTTGGTTTAGATTTATTAAATAAGAGAAAAATAGAAACATTATGTTTAGGCGCCAGGTATATTATTCTACTAAAAACGCCTTGATAGCAGAAGATACCAGCAAGTACTGTCGTTTTTTTATATTGTTTTAATACTTCTTTCATCATCTATTAAATTGTTTCATCGTTGGTCTGTTTCTATTACAACATAGTGTGTGTTTATAAAAATGTTCAGCTACTTGTGTGCGGTAACGCTAAACTCTCCCCCGAGCATTCTCGGGAGGGAAAACGCAGGACGCATCTGGCGGCTGGGGCTAGAAGCTGCCGCACACGATTACCGGCAAACTTGGAGGTTATTGGTTGGGAGTTGGGAGTTGGGAGCGATCAACTATTGAGTTCGCCGCAAAGACAAGGAGAGCCATTCTAGCGGGAGGGGGCGGAGCACACGACCTGACAGCTTTTAGCTCCGTTGGTTGCACTGGATAAAGGTACCCACAGACTGCAGACAACGCTGCTGCTACGTGAACTTTCACAGGAATTCAGGCGAGTAACTACGGGAATTCAAAAGAAAAGAGCAAGAGTTCATTTTGTGTTTGGCGCAAATTGAATCTGTTTCTCCATTAAAGGAACGCTTCTTGTGTGGGTGCTTATGGGAGGGTACCTAAGTGCCCTCACATTCTGAAGAAGGCGGGTAGGCACATAACTAAATAAATAGTTATATTATTTCGTTGCTAAATTCCTTGCAAAACTTTTAATGAATTGTGAAAAGAAAAGAAAAGAGTACGAGTTAATTTTATGTTTGATACAATTTTTTTTTTTTCAAAAGAGTTTTCACGATTAACGACAGACACTTCTTGCGTCAGTGCCAATTCAATATTTTAAAACAGCCTTATACAAAAGAGGAATTATGGAATATTTTAAGGTTAAATTATCTATAGTTTTATGTTTTCTTGCCTTTGAAAGCTTTTATAGCTGTTATACCTAACATTTCCCAAAAAATGGATGTGTAGATAGGTACTAGGCTTCCAAAAATGGATGTGTAGATAGGTACTAGGCTTCCAAAAGAACTCTAGAGCTTTCAAGCTCGTTGAATAGTAGGTACATGGGAAAATTGAACTGAGAAAACTTCATTTATATATTGAAATAAATTTCGTGGCGTCGAAACATCAACACCACATAAACAATAATTATTTTTTAAATAACGGATAATTTAAAAATAATATCTAGCATCCTATACATTCTACAACCATCACAGTCCCAAATTGTTAAAGTTTTAGGATGTATTTTTGAGAAGATAGATAGAGTTTTTTTCTCACAAACAGTTGGTATGTGGAAAATGGCTTCCATACCTCTTGTTTGTCACATTCAAATTATCCAGTTGTTGAAACGTTAATATGACAAATAGTTATAAAAAAAACATTAACATTCCCACTATAGTTCTCGGTGCAGAGCCAAAGGCGTCAAAACTTCAACACCACATAAACAATAATTATTTTTAAAATAACGATGTGATTGCCAATGCTTTTAACCCGGTTTTTTAACAATATTGTTTATTTACCAGAAATCTCTGCCTTGCCCTTCTAAACATTATCACGGACTCGCTAAAAGCAAAATGTTTACCAATAATTGAATAAAATTCCGACTGCGAAAACATGCGTGGCATTTAAATCGGATGGGACCTGTTGGGACTATCCCGACTCCTCGCTATTTCCCGCGCTTTTCTTTATGCCATTAGGCCCTCTGTGGATCTCTGCTCCAAGCTCCCTGTTCACTGCTTTCTTGCCTTGGCTTACTGCCCTCTACACTCTACTATTAGCTCACTAGGCTGGGCCATTATGGGTAAACTTAATATAATTTATAATCTGCTCGTTCATGACGGTAATATAATTATTGTTAGAAAAAACATTTAAGTTATGCCTTAAAATATTAGGATGAAATGTTAAATTTAAATACGCAGTACGAATATGAATATATAGTTTTGTTCTTTTATAAACCCAATATTTTTAATAAAATCTTTCAAATACAACAGTATACCAGTGACTCAATCCAATATTTTATCCGCATGACTTACTTGGAAGAAATGAGTTTTTATAAGGATAAAAGAAATTTATTCATTTTCATACTGCGTATTTTTGGGCGCATTTTTATTATTTATTTATTTATTATTAATTTTCAACGCCCTGATGGGCTTTTACATAGTAAGTATATAATACAGTGATATATATGTAATATATATATATAATACAGTGATAATAATGTTTAAATAAGAAATATAAACTTATAGCAATTAACATTATAAAAATGGTAGGTATAAAAGTAAGTAAAAAATATTATATTATAATAAAAGAGAAAAAGTAAAAATAAATTAAACTGGAACCAGTTTTTAAATTGCAGATGGCATAAAAATCATAATATATAGTGTAAGTTAATATTAGAAATTTACAGATGAGTAATACAAGAAAAAGTTTACAATACAGAAAAACAAAAGAGAGTAACAAGTTTTTACATTATAGATAAATAGAAATAATACAAAAATATGTGCAACAGCTCCTACATTATAAGAATATGCTTCATCAAGATATTATGGAATCTTTTAAAGAACAGTAACTAATATTAAACACGTCTGATTTCACATTCTGACATGAATGATTTAATAATTTCATGTTTGTATTGTATCAGCGACACATTCCATACATCTACGTGCGAATACATATTTCCCAAGTTTTGAATTCTCTGTAGTGGTATATTGAATTGGGCCCTGGTCGCAGTATTACTACAATAAAATGGTAGTACTGACCTTGTATTTCTGGCTGGCACATTAAGATTTATGAGCGATAAGAATTCGGGGCTATCAATTATATTATGCAAGATTTTAAATAGAAATATTAGATCAAAAACAATTCTCCTGTCACTCAAATTTAGTAGATTAGATAATCGTAGTAGAAAAGGGTAGTTTTTTTGTTCTTTCGGTATTTTTAGTTTATAATTTAAAAAGCTTAGGAATTTTTTTTGTACTCTTTCTATTGTTTGTGAATGCACGTTATAGTGGGGAGACCATACAGTTGAATTATATTCAACCTGACTCCTCACTAGTGATGTGTACAGAAGTTTTAATGTTTTAATGTTGGTAAAATCTTTAGCCACTCTTAGTACAAAACCTAACATTTTTAAACCCTTCTTTGCAATATTTTCAATGTGTGGTATGAAGCTAAGTTTGGTGTCGAAAGTAATACCTAAGTCATTAATTTCGGAAACAGATTCGAGAATGATGTTATTCATTGTGTAATTGAAATAAATCGGATTTTTTATTTTAAAAAATCTCATAGTTATGCATTTATTGACATTAAGGTATAGCTTGTTATCGCTACACCACTCAACTAATTTTAACAAGTTTGCCGAGAGAATATAACAGTCGTTCAGGCTTCGAATTACTTTAAAAAGTTTTAAGTCATCTGCGAACATAAGTACGTCGATGTCTTTAAAAATATTACAAAGGTCGTTCACAAAAAAGATAAATAATACAGGTCCAATGTGGGAACCTTGCGGAACACCACTGGATGCAAAAAAATCATACGATGATTCCCCATTAAGTTTAACACTAAGTTTTCTGTTTGAAAGATAGCTTATAAACCAATGCAACATGTTTCCACAAACTCCAGCTTTAGACAGTTTTTCTACAAGAATAGCGTGACAAACCTTGTCGAACGCTTTGCTGAAGTCAGTGTAAATTGAGTCAACTTGAAGCTTCTTCGCCATTGCATCGGAAATGAAATTTTGATATAGAATGTGGTTAGTTAGTGTTGATTTGCCGGTTATGAAACCATGTTGTTCAGTACATATACTATCTTTAAATGAGGTAATTATTTTATCCAGAATTAGTTTCTCAAAGAGTTTTGGAATTGTTGAAAGTATGCATATCGGTCTATAATTAGTTACCTCGTTTTTATCCCCTTTCTTGAAGATGGGTGTTATATAACTATGTTTCCATAGATCAGGAAATATACCTTTCGACAAAGAATGATTAAAGAGTGTGTACAGGGGATAAGCAAGAACGACGACACACTGCTGTAAGAGTAATGGTGGAATGTTGTCGGGACCGGCATTTTTATTGGGATCTAGAAGTTTAATTTGGTTAATAATTTCGTTCAGTTCGATGTGCACATGTGACAGGTTTATATTGAAACTGGGAGTATAGTTAGGTAAGGAAAACTGATTGGGTTGACTTTTTTCATAAACATTCTTGAAGAAGTCTGCAAAAAGATCAACAATATTTTTGATACCATCGGCCTTTCTGTCTTCAAAATACATAGTATTTGGTATATCAGAGTCACCACTTCTTAATGTTTTACTGAATCGCCAGAAACGTTTTATATTGCTAAAAATATCATTCTCTGTCTGCCTAATATAGTCGTTATAACATGTCCTTGAAAGTTTATTACAATCATTCCTAATTTTAGAGAATTCTATGTACAACTTTGATGTTCCGTGATTCTTGTACAGTTTGTGAGCTGTTTTTTTACGTATAATTAAATTAATCAAATCTTTATTGAACCAGACTGGATATTTAGATTCCTTATATTGAGTGTAAGGGACAAAGTGATTTATATGATTACTTAGAATAAAGTAGAACTGTTCAATATTATGATTTAAATCATCACTTTCTAAGAAGGACCAGTCAACTAATGCGAGCGAGTCACACATACCTGAATAATTAGCATTTCTGAAATTATAGCTTGATCTCGTAGGTTTCAGAATTTTTTCGCCAAAGTCTGTTATACAAATATTAAGTGGAGGATGATGGATATCGGGGGGTATGACAACTTCTATGGCTTTACTCACTTTGATTCTTTGAGAATTGAAGAAAACGAGATCCAATACACGATTGTTAATGTTTCTAACAAGATTATGTTGAGTTAGGTTTAAGTATATTGACATGTCAAGTATTACTCTTTCACTTTCGGAGATAGTTGTATTACAAGTATTCGACAATACGGGGTCGTGCAAATCCCAATTTACATTTGGAAGATTATAATCACCTACGGCAATAAATTTGGCATCAGGGTACTTTGATTTAATTATTTCTACGTCTTCATAATGGTTTTTGAATACAACAGTGTTGGTCGAGGGGGGTATGTATACAGAACTAATTATTATTTTCTCATTTTTACTTTTCACCAAAACAAACAATTGTTCTACGTTACTGTTTTTTGTGTTTAATTTCTTAGAAGTAAATTTCTTTTTTATTGCGACGAGGACACCACCTCCTCTTGACTTTGAACTGGTATCACGGTTTCTGTCCATCCTATAAACATTATAAGAGGATAATCCTAGTTCGGAAGAATTGATGGATGAATCTAACCACGTTTCAGTCAGTACCACGGCTTCACATATTATTGATGATATACAAATTCTGAAGTTATCTAGTTTTGTGCGAAGCCCACGTACATTTTGATAGTAGAGGTTCAGTGAGCTGGATTTTGATAGTTTTTACAACGTTACTTCCAGAAAGGCTTTTTCCTCAAATAATTATAATACCTTCAACTATAAAATATCAAATAATGAATTTTTTATGACATGGGGATTTTTTTAGAGGTTATTTCTCGATCCAATTACGCTTTTGGCTCTGCACCGAGAACTAAAATGGGAATGTTAATGTTTTTTTTTATAACCATTTGTCATATTAACGTTTCAACAACTGGATAATCTGAGTGTGACAAACAAGAGGTATGGAAGCCATTTTCCACATACCAACTGTTTGTGAGAAAAAAACTCACGCAGTCGCCGGCGCCGGCTGCAGGTTGAAGTTGGAAAAGTTGCAGGTAGGTATCTTCTCAAAAATACATCCTAAAACTTTAACAATTTGGGACTGTGATGGTTGTAGAGTGTACAGGATGCTAGATATTATTTTTAAATTAACCGTTATTTTTAAAATAATTATTGTTTTTGTGGTGTTGATGTTTTGACGCCAAGAAATTTATTTCAATATATAAATGAAGTTTTCTCAGTTTAATTTCCCAAGTACCTACTATTCAATGAGCTTGAAAGTTCTTTTGGAAACCTAGTACCTATCTACACATCCATTTTTTGGGAAATGTTAGGTATATCAGCTATAAAAGCTTTCAAAGGCAAGAAAAACATAAAACTAAGATAATTTAACTTTAAAATATTCGACAATTTATTGCATTGTATGTAAATATTAAACTTGGGACAGGTAAACTAAAATTATATTGAAAACCTTGGCCTTTGACCTCTGAAATAGAGTCAAAACCAGTAGGGATTTTTAGATAAGTATCCTATTGAGCAACTTTTGATTCCTCGAAGCGTGACGTGCCTAAACTCGAAAAAAAACTTTGACGGCCCGGCCTACTGGCTCACTCGCGAGTTTAACCGAAGAAAGCATAATAAATCGCGTAGGCGACGGGGCGACGAATTTGGGAGAGTGAAAATTCGTGACTCCATGTTGGCAGCAAATTGCCGCCAGATAGACTTAATTGGTTTACCTTCCAGCCTGCAAACACCGTCCTATTACTTGGCCCACCAACCGAACCCGGATATAGGATACGTAGGATGCGCCCCACAGTATCAAAATTACCTTTCAGTGGTGACATAACCTCAGTTTATGACGTCTTGATCTTTATGGAAGTTTTGAATTTTTTTAATATTATAATATACAAGTTGTTGAGTAAAATAATACATTACATTAAAAGTGAAAATTTTTTTTCAAGGAGAAATAATGCAATCTTAAAATGGAGGAAGGCACTTTTCGTCTCTTAAGTGGCTGCCCATAATAAACCTTTAAAAGACTAAAAACGGGACGGGTAGGTAAAATAACTTTGGTAATTTTTCAAATAAGAATTATTACGAATATGTAGTGATGGGCGCTCCGCTGACGAGGCAACTGAAAACAAACTAAAACCAGCTGGTTTCTATGTCTTGATTGGTCTAAAAGCTTGTTTAACCATAGACGAAGAATAATCAGCCGACAGCCGGCAACTAGTAACGGCCGGCCGCGGCAATCAGCAGCGCGAGTCACCGCTTGCGTTACCATTGACAACGGGTTGCTGAGTGATTTTGTAGTGTGCGGGCCATCACATTGTCATACAAAGACAGTTGCCAGTTGATAGTTTTCAGTTGCCTCAGTGTGCGGAGCGCCCTACTTTCGAGTTACTTACCACCCGGTTTATCCCGAGTTTCGACACGCTTTATTCTCATTGAACAACTAAAATATTATAGAGGTGTAACAGCACGATATCCGAATCCGAAGAATTTTAATTGGCGATTCCTGTGCATATTTGGCGTCAAAAAGTAGATGCCATATTGCTGTCTGATACTTTACTGACACTTTTTTTTTCAATTAAAAACAATAAAAATGTGTTTCCATTGCATAAGAGTCCGGTATAGCATAGCGGCAGCGGGTCACGTGATAAGCATTCCGTCTCGTTCTAAGAGCACGGCAACACAAAAAACAACGCGCCTATCGCTTGATCCCGTCGCGACGTACAGGACGGGACACATTTTTTACTCCAAATATGCCCCGGAATCGCGTGATGTTACACACTGAGAAAAATGTTATTCTAAAATACGATCATTTTATTCGTAAAAACGGTTAAAAACGGGACTGAAGTTCTTGCGAACAAATTAACAGTGTTTCAATGTTTATTATACCATACCAACATTTTATTCTTACATTTTCCCGCCAACAAACATTGAAACACTGTTAATTTGTTCGTAAGAACTTCAATCCCGTTTTTAACCGTTTTTACGAATAAAATGAACGTATTTTAGAATAGCATTTTTCTCCGTGCACCCTGCATATTTACAAGCACCCGTCTTGTTGTTGACAGTTTATTGGGAATTCTAAAGCGCTGAGAAATTACTTCAATTAATGTAACCTGGAAATTCTAGACAGTAGAAATGTGCTAATTTCATGATGCCGATTGAGAGTTTTGCTGCTTCAGCACACACATTTGGTTTTATATTGGTTAAGGTTACACACATGTTATCACTGTTTATATTAAAATTTATTTTTTATTTTATTTATTTATTGAATCTATATAATAAGGTTTACATTTTTTTTTTGGCCTTGCCTGTCTCACTAGGAACTCCTGTGTCGAGACAGACTAGTTTACAAATATTTTCTAATTATAATATGAAGTACATTTTTCAATAAAGCAAAAATATTTGACAAAATTTTCAGAATGGCTGTATACACAAACTTACTTGTTAAAATGTTGTTTATTTCTGCGATATCGGAAAGAAAAAAAAATCATTGGTGTTTATATGGCTTAATTCCAAGATTTTTCAATAACTCTATTACCACTTTTTTAAATCAAATACGCGTTTCCTCAAAAATATACGCAATATTAATAGATTATACGTTGGCTGACTAACAACAAGGACGGAAAAATAAATCAAAATCTATTTGGATAAATTGTGAATAATTTCTATTATTTTTTATTTCTATACTTGTACATACATTTAACAAATAATTACAATGGTTTATATGGTAATACAAAAAAAAAGTTAATATTCAGTAACAGGATGTAAAAAGGTATGTAAGAAGGTTAATAGTAGCATTTTGTGAACACCTCACTGGGATAACCTGTGCTGAGGTGTTCGCATGTTTAGGATTAAGAGATATTCTGCCGATATAAGTAGAAACGCAGTATCCTCCTTGATATTGTCAAGAAGGGCAGCGTGGTTCAACCCGTGTCGGCAGTATCGTAGACATAAAATTGGTAGCAGTTAAAGTTATACAAATAATTTTTTATCAAAAGCAGGTAGGAATATTTTAGATTTTGTAAATAATATTAAGGTGTTAAAGAGGTTAAGACTATCCACTTGGATTAGCTCTGTTGTGCTTGTAAAAGACACATGTTGGAGGGCGCCACTCTTTTTTTACATTACATAAGGTGTCCCTCAGCCTATCTCATCCGATCCGGCCCGCCACGCAGTAGATGGTCAAACCTGCAAGACCTAGACAAACCTCATACATAGAACCCGAAACCTCCTACTAAGTCACCAAACGTAGCAATCCACTTGGGGCATCCCATGGCATGGGTGTTCCAATAAATGAATCCCGGGGCGGCTGTACCCATACCCGCCTCCCAAACAGTAATCTCCCTTCTAGAGGTTTTATGTCGCTGCCGCCACCCACTTGGGCCCGCCAACCCATTCGACTGGAAAATGCGAACTGATTGGAAGCAGAAAAACAAACAACAGTCACAGTCGCCGGGAATGTTGCCGCGTCTACGGAAAGTCGTTGCACTCGAGCCGCTAGCGGGGCACGTACCAAAAGGAGATGCTATTATTTGTGAAATCGAGCAACGAAGTAAATAGAATTACGGCCCCGCTACTGTGAATTTCACAGAAGGCAAGCGCAGATAACAACTTGGGATTTCCTACAAGTCGCTCGCGCCGGGCCGGGACCATCATCCTATTTACATACATTATTGATTATTATTATTAACTCGATGATTCAGAGAACATCATTTCCCCGTTGTTAAATATTTATGTTTTCACCAACATTTACCTCTCCACTCAATGAAAGCCTCTCTCTTTCCTTCTGAAATAAATTTTATCGTTTGAAATGTTTGTGTCTCTATCTGATTAAAAAAACTATTGTGTATTAACATTCAACAAATTATAAAAAAAGGGTATGTAAACAATAGGATTTATTTATTAATTTATTAAGAACAATGAAAAACTTTAAATCGTTACAAATCATAAAACTATTGTACATTATCTCTTGTTAGAAGCCTAATAGAGCACATTTTCATAGTTTAGTTGCCCTTCTACAAAAATTACATTTATTTATTTATTTAATACATGATTTATCGAAAGTACATATAGTTTATTGTGATATTTCACCCTCCATGCTAGGGATGACCCTGTGTTATGTCGGGTGAATTTAACAGTTTGCGGATATACATTATACATTCATTAGTATTGGTTAATAATATTAATGAATTAATACTATGCACACAATTCTTCTACAATAAAAAAGTTATATATAGTTAGATTGAATTTCAAGAATAAGATGAAGAAGTTAAAGAATTACTGGAAAAGAAAAATTTAAGGAATTATTAGTGTGTAAAATATATTAAAATATAGTATATATTCAAAGACAATGTCTACGTTTCGTAAATTTTAAGATTAACATCCCTTTAGAGCAAATGAATTAATTACTTGTCGTTATTGAAAATTTTAAATACTCTAACTTTAGAAACCAGACGAAAAATAAACGACCCTAATCTTTTTATTAAATTTGTTAAACTCTAAATTCGATTGTTGTGAACTCCTGCATTTAATAAATTTACATATATCTACGAATATCAATATCTGATAAACATTAACATATTATACATACATATCATTTCATCTGTAGTTTGCATTCCCCGATACAACGAATACAATAGCTAGGTAACAAATACTTGAAGAAAATGGATATATTTGACAATAAATTATTTGAACTTGGCAAACTTTAAACGCCGTATTGTGAACAACAATTTTATGCATTTTTATTAATATTAGATATCGTTGATTTGGAGGATATTTGCAGATTGTTTATTTTTATTTGATTTATATTAAAATAGTTACCTAAATTTGTTTTTATACTTTATGTGGTTCCATGTCAACTCGGAAATGTCGTTAAAAGCTATGAAAAAAAAAATGAAAATAGCCCATACCCTAACCTAACGATTTTTTTTCATAACTTTTAATGACTTTTTAAAGGAAGTGTTGAATTGAATTCATTCTGATTTATTTATTGTTATTAAGTTTATTTTGTAGAACTCCATTTTAATTTTTATTTCTTTTATACATTCAATAATATTATTATTCAATGTATAAAAAACAGTTTATTATAAACAAGTTCTGCTTCGTAATCATTATTATGTGTTACAGCTGTTTCGCCCTCTGAAGGCATTGTCAAACTGGTGTTCAAACCACTTAAAAAGTATAAATTCATCGTCTGGAAGTGGTTTGAACACCAGTTTGACAATGCCTTCAGAGGGCGAAACAGCTGTAACACATAATAATAATTACGAAGCAGAACTTGTTTATAATAAACTGTTTTTTATACATTGAATAATAATATTATTGAATGTATAAAAGAAATAAAAATCATTCTGATTTATCGGGTCACCAGTTTATGTTACCTGTATTTTATTGACTCTTTATTTTCATAATTTTTTTTCAATACTGCATTACATGTAAAAGCCCTATGGGCGTTTAAATAAAATATAACATAAATTATAATTATTTCCTTCTTTAATTACAACAAACTATTTTGTGGCACAATTCAAAATTAATAGAATACTTAGGCGCTCCGCTGTCGAGGCAACTGAAACCAAACTAAAACCGGCTGGTTTCTAGGTCTTGATTGGTCAAAAAGCCTGTTTAACGATAGACAGAGAACAATCAGCTGGCAGCTGGCAACAGTGGCAGCTAGCAACGGCCGGCCACGGCAACTAGCAGTACGAGTCGCCAGTCACTGCTTGCGTTACCATTGACAACGGGTTTTTGAGTGATTGTGAAGTGTGCGGGCCATCACATTGTCATACAAAGTCAGTTGACAGTTTTCGGTTACCTCAGTGAGCGGATCGCCTTAATTTTAACCAAGTTTATGAAATACTTCATTAGGGTTTACGAACTAATTACGAATATAAGTAATTCGTTTGAACTACCTTACTAGGTACCTCCCCAACCATTATTTGAACTAACTTTTCTGATTTATTCAGTTATTTTTTTTTTCTAATCTGTTTTTCATGTATTTTTTAGTTTATTTAAGGTAGTGATTGATTTTATAAATTAACAAGCTTCTGCCCGCGACTTTGTCTGCGTAGGATTAGTACTTCGAGTAATCTATTTTCTTTTCCTAGGTCCCATCTATGTTTATACCAAAATTCTAAACCTATTTATTTAAAATATGTATAATTCTTGATTCGATTCAAAGTATTAGGCGAGTACTTCAATTAAATTCTACTAATTTATATACTTATTTAAATATTTTGAAAATAGAATTTTGATTTAACAATCATTGTTTTGCCAAATGTCATTCTCAAATTTTGACGTTTTCTATTAAACAATAATTATTATTTTCAATATATTGAAAATAAGTAGCTGGCTTTATAAATTATAGCCTATATGTTATTCTGATGTATGAGCTATATTATTGTAAAGTTACATACATCCATACAATCTTTCACATTTATAATATTAGTAAGATATTAGGTAGATGTAGATAGTTTGTTTCATGTTGTACACATATTTGACAAGTATATCTTGACACTTTGCAGGCGGTCAAAGAGGTACTAACAAACAAAATATTGTTTTTACTACAAAAGCGACGCCCCTAGCTGCAAAGTTAAGGTTTTTTACATTAGCTCCAACAGGGGGCCCTGAGGAAGAGACGAAATTCGGGGAAGGGAAAAGATATGAGTGGTGGGTAGGAATCTGAGAGTTAGTGTGTCCAGGAGTGACGGCCGTATGAATTCATCCCTCCCACTGCGGTGCAAGGCGAGAGTCCTGTTGGAGAAGCTGTTTTGTTACAAAACGGTTGCGTAGGTCACAACTGCTACCAACCGCCTGGACTATGGCATCCCCAATTGGGGTATGTTGTGAGGCTGAAGGTAGTGGAGAGGGGGATGAAGAAGATGGGGAAGTACCTAACTATTCAGTTCTACCAACCAAACACGGCTAAAACTATTTCAAGCAACCTTCCAATTCTGAATGGTGACCTTATACCAGGGCGATACTGAGAATATCTTCCATTCTGGAACGTGCCGCAAACATATCTTATATTATATTTAAATGATTAAATTGTGAAATAACACAAATCAATCAAACAAAATTTACTTGTGCATGCCGGGATTTGAACCCGCGATCTCCGGATCGCTAGTCGAAGGCCATACCCCTTAATGTTTTAGAGATCAACGTCAAGAGAGCCTGTTACGGTTATTAATATTACTTACTTTAAATTGTTGAAAATGCGACTTTATTTGTAATTTATATTATTTATAATACGAAAAAATTATTATCTGCTAAACTAGTTCTTACCGTACACCTTTTAGTTTTAAACAGATGCCCCACATAATGTAGCATTTGGGATCATAGCCGCTCACAATAACACCCCTTATATGTCTGGCGATAAGGTTTAAATTCCATTTTAACACCATCCGCCTATTTTGATTTAGTCACGAAAAAAACATCGCCAAAGGCGTGTTTTATTTTATTTTGCAGAGCTCAGAAACAATTAATTAAATGTTTTACGATCATTTTCTAAAGAATTTAATTTTCCACTTTGTACAATAAAACCATAATTAAGGAGTTCGTAAATAGGAGATTTTGAACTTCAAAGCAGTTTTTATAGGTATTTTTAACTGTATTTTTTTCTGGGCTTATTTAAAGACTAATCAAAAAATTACTCTCTTATTTTAAAGGCAAATGTGTTTTCTACTCGCAGTTTTTAATTAAAGGTTCTAAAATATATCTAATCGATCTAATTTTCTAACCAAAATCACGTATTAGGAGACTTGGAATCAAGTACAGTAACAAGTAATAAACAAATGGATTAATAATGATAAAATCAGAATGTAATAAGAATAAAATAATAATGACAAAGAAACAGCAGCAACGAGCAAACTTTAGTTTTAAGGTCTCTGCCCACTACACCGTTCCATACCATGACCGTACTATGAACGTATCAGCCACGAAATAAATACGCTACGCCCTACTATGCCCACTAGAATGTGCTAACACCGTATGATACCCGTATACACCGGGGTTAGTATCCGTACCATCCCCGTTCAATAGACGTACGGTTCTAAAAAAAAAAGAAAAATCGGGGGAGAATACTGGACGTTATTTAAGCAACTAGTTGATGACGAAGAAAAATTTTATACGTACTTTCGTATGACGTCATTCCAATACAATGAATTATTAAGAAATATAGAAAATATTATCACTAAAATAATAATATCACTATTAGAACGGGGATCATACGCGTATGATCCCCGTTCTAACACCGTCGCGTGCCATGCATAGAGCGGACCGGCACCTGCAAAATATTGTCATCGAGAATTCACCGTCAGTCCGGTCATGGTATGCGACGGTGTTGGTCGGTGACGGGACGGGCTAGTGGGCAGCGTTTCATACTGATCGATACAAAGAATATTTTTTTGCATGCGCCGCTACGGTTAGCGCCTCCGCCCACTCAGGCAACTGAAAACTCTCAACTGCCAACTGTCTTTGTATGAAAATGTGATGGCCCGCACATACACAATCACACAAAACCCCGTTGTCAATAGTAACGCAAGCGGTGACTTGCGACTTGCTCTACTGGTTGCCCGGGGCGGCCATTGATAGTTGCCAACTGTCAGCTGATTGTTCTTCTTCTATGGTTAACCAAGCTTTTTGACCAATCAAGACAGAGAAACAGACGGTTTTAGTTGGTTTTCAGTTGCCTCAGTGGGCGGAGCGCCTTACGGTCATGGTATGGAACGGGGCGTGGGTAGAGACCATTACTTGAAAGTTCCCGCTTACATTGTACGCTTTCGTAGATGGCGCGCGTATGGTATTTTTACTTATTAACGCTTTTTATGAGTTATGCTTTGAAATATTAAGAAAAATTTATTGTTCGCGAAAGTACACAAGCAATATGAATATTAATAAATAGCTTTGTCAATCAAAAAACTCGAAAATTTCAAGAAAGGCAAACAAATACAATATTGGATTGAATCGCCGATGAAATATTGTATTTGCTAGCCTTTCTTGAAAGATTAGAGTTTTTTAATTGACAAAACTATTTATTAATATTCATATTGCTTGTGTACTTTCGCGAACAATAAATTTTTCTTAATACTTCAAAGCATAACTTTTAAAAAGCGTTAAAAAAATACTATACGCGCGCCATCTACGAAAGCGTAGAATATGAATTCTTTTAACATTCACCTTAATTGGAGAAAAAATTTCCCTGTCGCAGCGCTGCTTTTTTTGTTGAGATCTATGTTTGATGCATTTCAAAGGTATCCGTTTTATTAAATACCAAAAGTTTCAACAAAATTTTGTCTTTCCGAATGATAAAAATTAACAGCATTTATTGATTGGACCAAGCAAAAATTTTGCCTATGTCATTTTCTTTGTGTGTGATAGTCATTCTGCATGTGCTCCATTTTATAAGGTTAAGCTTTCAAATGTAGTTTCTGAAAACATAGGTAACATTTGATATTTATTATTTAAGAGGAAACCCAGTCACCGAGAAATTTGAACAATATGTATTTTACCAAATTGTTGCTGTCACTGTCGCTCTTACTCCCCCGAATACTGAATAAAGGGGTCAACTGCACCTCAGGCTGATAATACCTAAATAAAATCATAAAAAATCGCAGGTTTCGTATTCCTCTTTCTTCTCCAAAACTGGACCGATTTTTGGTATTTTTTTAATGTACTGAAAATTAGACGAAAATACTCAATGTCGGTATTTTTTTTAATACATTGTTTCATTTGTATACTGAACGTCTGTTGATGGCATTCAAACGAGGCAGTTTGAACGATGTTTGGAGGGCTCTAACTCCTACAGTGGATGATATTTATATTATACTAGCTGATTCCCGGCACGCTTTGCGAGCAGTAGCATCTAGCGGTCATTTTTTATACTATGATGTTAAAAAAGAGTAGTTTGCCGTGGTGGAGGGATGTCTGGTTTTGATCTGCTGAATGCTATTTTTGTGATAACGCCTTTGGATTTAAATTATATTATTTTGGTATCCTACCTATAATACGTTATAAGGTTATAATAAGTTATAATCTAATTTTTCCACCGTTTTAGACATTATTAATTTTAATTTTATATATATACAGGGTGTATCGGCACGTACCCGACAAACTTTAACCAGCGATTCCTGATCATATTTAGAGTAAAAAATGTTATTGCGACATTGCTCTCCGGTAACGTTTATTTTCAATTAAAAAATCCACCCTCCGTCACTGTCCGCTACTCTGCGATACCCCCACCTCGCTATCCGCCCCAATAACGCGATATAGCATCGCGGCGGGTGGCGAGGTGGGGGTAGCGCGGAGTGGTGGACAGTGACGAAGTGTGGAATTTTTTTTTTTAATATAGTATTATACTATATATATATTTATGTTATAAATACAAATAATATATATTTATAATGGGTAATTTTTTTTTATTAAAAATAATATTAGGTACCTACATATATTAATAGTCATTTCCCCCCTTACTATAAATGTTTTTTAAATTTTACACAACTGATAAACAACAATTTATCATACATTAATAGTTGTTTACAAAGACGTTTTTTTAATATTTTTTTAACGTAGGGGAGGGAGGGACCCGTGATCCCTCGGGAAACTTGATCCGCCACCAATAACTTGTTAAAGGAATAGACCCGGTATATCAGTAATTTTAGTAATAATATCACCCGACTTATCTTGACAGGGGTTTTAGCATAGAGCCACTCAAAGGCTGGTTCGGACTAAGCTAGTAATTTAGTCGAGTGGCGGTAATTTAGTAGCTAAATGTGTCCGAACAACATAAATTTAGTCGAATAGTTTAGTCAGTGGTTTGGTCGAATCAATCCATTTTGTTCTATTTTTAGGCACGTTTTAATTCTCACTGGCTCAACCTCTAAAAGTCCGAACCCATTGTTTTTTTGTTTCTTTGAAAAGAGAATTTGTCATTCCTATGTACATCTTTTCTATTAATCCATTACTTAAATAAAGAAATATCGGGTAAAGATCTCTCTTAGCGAGAGTAGAGCTATTGATATTTTTTATTATTATTATTTAAACACCCAAAGGCAATTACCTAAAAATCCCTGGACAGAGCATTAGTAATTAGTACGACTTTGTATGAATGACATTGAATCTAAATCTATGGTGAGGGGAAATTGTATGGCTGCCATCTTGTATGACTAACTTTTAAACTAGTTTGTATGCAAAGAGGTATACAATAAACTACTTTTTTAAATACTGTTAATGCAATTATAAACACTTTTTTAAGGTATTTGATGAGACAGTGAATGGGACATATCATTAAAAAAATTAAGTCGGTAAAGTCATTTTTCACTCATCTTCCCCCTCACCCCGCGGCTTCAAATTGTTCTCGAATAGCTCTGTCCAGGGCTCTTTAATTTTCTAGAAGATCATGCCGAAAAGGCTTATGTCGTACGATGCAGTACCTACATCTTTTTTTGAAAAGTTACAATGAAAACACTTTACAAATAATTATAGGTAACATAAAATATAAATATTTAACATAAAATCAACTATAATATTAATAAAATTGTTGTTCAATAATTTATACCGGCCTTCCATTTGTTTTCTCAGCGTTTGCAACACAGTGAAATGTGCTGTATACAATGCTCACTGTCAGGCTAATTTGTTCGCTTTTCGGAACAAAGAAATCGTTGTGTCTCCCTTACTATCATAGTGAGAAATATGATCTAAACGGTGTTAGAAAGAGAAAACACCACGCTTTAAATTCAAATATAAAAATTAACCACAAAAGAAGTAAAATATACACCTTTATAAAACCAAAAATTCGGATAGCAATTTTTTAAAAAAGTTGATACTTTAGAGATTTTTATATTTTTATAGAGAACGACAAAAAGGTGAAGTGAATTTAACGTTTATAAAACATTTGACTAATAAAAAATACATATATTTTTTTTTTCATTATCGATAATTTTAGTTAGAAAAAAATGTTCATTTTCAAAACTTTTTTTATGTTTGTGGGTAAATTTTTTATATTTCAGAACATATTTATTTTGAATTTTAAATTTTCAAAGCATATTTTATCACCTTTAAAAAAAAGGTTTTATTATTCCGATACGTTCAGAAATATTCCATTTATTTGGATTTTATTGTAAAGTGGAAATATGAAAAATATTATATCTGACAAAATATGGTCAAAGCCTGAAGGGTTAAAATTTTAATGAAAAGCGCGAATATTTTCTAAACAAATAAAAAAAGTACACGCTTTTCAGATGATGCGGTCACAATTGACTACCCAACGTCAAAAACTGTAATTTTTTGGACAAAACTTACAACGAATTTATTTATTCACATGTATAATAATCCATCTGATTTTTTTTTAAAGAAAAAAAAGGGAAAGCATTATGCCGGTTAAGCGAATATAACCGTTCTCTTTATTAATAATTAGTACGAAATAAACCTACCGTCTAACACACATAAAAGTGATTGGCGGTCACAGTTGAAACGGAGGCGTACTAATATCTACAGGAATTTCAAAAACTGAAATTGCGTATGCAGTTTAAAGAACTTTCTTTTCTATCACAAACCATGTTACACAAACCTAGCGTAGCCTCTAAACTACTTTAAAATTGGGATGTTTTTCTTGCCTTGACACGAGCAGGCGCTACGAAGGGGGCACTTTCTTTTGTATCACAAATCATGTTACACAAACCTAGCGTAGCCGCTAAACTACTTGACAACTGGGATGTTTTTCTTGCCTTGACGCGAGCAGGCGCTACGAAGGGGGCACTTTCTTTTGTATCACAAACCATGTTACACAAACCTAGCGTAGCCGCTAAAGTACTTGAATACTGGGATGTTTTTCTTGCCTTAACGCAAGCAGGCGCCATGCCAATTTCAACATTACAGTAAAGTACGTAATATTATGCAAAAAATTCATGTACGTACTTTAAACATTTAAGCCTTTACGTAATTGAAGTAATTTATGCTTTTCCGTACAACCTCTTGCTCAACTGCCCTCTGTAGATATTAGTCCCGCCTACGCTCCATAGATATTCGTCACCACTGGGACCGTCATAGATATTTATAAGACCTTATGGCGTGTTCTGACGCTTCGATTTTTGTTGACCCACTTTTATTTTACGAAAAAAGTTGAACAAGATTTTGTTCACACAAATCAATTTAAGTGGAACCGATTTTGACATTCAAAATGGTGTCAACTGAAATTGTTAGTGCGTGCGTCTATCTAATTTCTGATTTTCTGCGAGAGGAGCTGGAGATTATGAAAAAACATTAAAAAACGTCGTACTTGGGTGAGAAAATATTATTAAGTTCTGCAAGTATTTTAGTTTTTTAAAATATTACGAAAGCTGTTTCGGCATTCAATGTCATTTTTAAATTGTAGTTAGGTCACTTTTAGAACACTTATTTATGCGATTCTATTTACCCCAATCAACTTCAACATCCATGGAGTTTAAAATGATTTTTTACTGGTGTTGATAATTTAATATTTTCTTAATTGTTTAATAATAACGAAACTGCTATTGTCTTAATTAAATGTGTTAAATTGTACAGGTCTTGTGTTTAAAAAATATATATATTTACAAACATTTTGATTTGTAATTTATTAAGCATATAATAATATTCATTCGTAATGTCTGGTCGTAATATGGGATCTCACCATCTGAGTTCTCATAATAAATTGACCCATAAACGATACTTCATCACACGATAATTCATCAGCATCTCAGTAACGATTCAGAACAAACTACTTCGAATATACTTTTTATCATGTAATTTCATATTGCTGTGGAACGATTTGCCGGCCTCTGTGTTTCCTCCCTCCTACAACATGGGTCTCTTCAAGACCCATGTTCACTCCTTCCTCTCCTCAAAAAGACCCTCCACGCAGCATCTTCAAAGATGACATAGGCCTACCTTGCATAATAGGGTATCCTGCTTTTATCTAACTCGTATTTGATTTTGTTTTTGATTATGTTGTTGATTTTGATTTTGTTTTTGTAAATGATTTTGTTTAAGATTCAGTTTTATAATTTTATTTTTTGCTTTTGTTTGAATTGTTTGCTTATTTAGATGTACTTTGCTTTTTAATTTTATTTTTTGCTTTTGTGTGAAAAAGAGCCAACTAATTTTCTGTGAATTGAATGTAATGTTGATTTTGATGTACTTTGATAATAAATAAAAATAACATGTAAAAGCCCAGCAGGGCGTGCGAAATACAAATAAATAAATCATAAATTCACTGTTATATTATCTGTAAACTTCATTACTATCAATTATTATTTCATCTGTAAACTTTATTGTCATAAATTCATTGTTATATTATCTGTAAACCTCATTATTATTAATTATTATATTATCAGTATATATATATATATATATATATATATACGTACTTCATTACCATAAATTATATAATCTGCAAACTTCACCCACCATAACACAGGGACATCCCTAGCATGGCAGACGAAATAACACAATATCTACACTATGTATAAAATTATTTTAATAAATAAATAAAATAAATGGTTGGAAACCATAGCAACCTGCCCTTTTAGTTTGGTTTCAGTTTGGCGCTCCGCTGACGAGGCAACGGAAAACAAACGTTGTTGTTTGATTTGTTGCTAAGAATCCCTTCTAAGCCTACTGAGGCAACAAAAAACTGCCAACCGTCTTTGTATGACAATGTGATGGCCCGCACACTACACAATCACCCGTTGTCAATGGTAACGCAAGCGGTGACTTGCACTGCTAGTTGCCCTGGCCGGCCGTTGCTAGTTGCCAGCTGTCAGCTGATTGTTCTTCGTCTATGGTTAAACAAGCTTTTTGACCAATCAAGACAGAGAAAACAGCCGGTTTTAGTTGGTTTTCAGGTGCCTCGTCAGGGGAGCGCCTAAGAACCAACTTCATAAAGTGATTTGTCATTGCATTGTTAGTTGATTAAATATTTTGGGTACAATATAGTTTTTTTGACCATATTTATTGGTACATTTCGGAACCACCAATCCTTTAATTTAGAGTGAATCTTGTATTACGTTTATGGCAAACTCTTTCTCTATACAAAGTATGACTTATTATAATTATTATTACTATATTTAGAAACCATGATATATATATATGTATATATATGATATTGGTATTTTCATTTGAATAATTCAACCATGTTATGAATTTCTAATCTGTACTCCACCCGCCATAACACAGGGAGATCCCTATCATGGCGGATGGGATAACACAAAAATCTGTACAATGAACTACTTCTTCTTCTCGTGCCCTGCCCGTTCAACAGAAGTTGGCTAACATGTTGGCTATGCGGACTTTGTTTACTGCGGCTCGGAACAGCTCTACAGTAGACTGGCCAAACCACTGTCTCAGGTTTTTCAGCCACGATGTCCTCCTCCTTGCAGGGCCCCGGCAATCATCATGTCAAGGTCATCCGGCAATCTTTCCCTGCATTATGAGATGCAAGATCTCCTATTTCTCCGAATGTCTCATCACGTGTCCTAAATATTGAAGTTTTCGGATTTTTATTATTTTAATAACTTCTTTTTCTTTATTCATCCGAACCATAACATCAAACCATAACATTGTAAGTACTCTCATAATAAATAAATATCTAAAATAGAGCAAACTACTCTACTATGTCCCTTTATGGTTTTTTTTTAACTGCGAATGCAGTAATATTAATCATATTTTTATCTACTATATCCACACAATAAAAATAAAAAAATTTCAGCCCGAACTTACATTTTGAACATCACTTTTTGTTCTATCTCCATAGTAATTACAGAAAAATGAGGATTGGAGTGTACTATGTACTATCCATTGGCCAATACTAACTTTTCACTGTTATTTAGTAAAACCTTTACGTGTATGAAATAATTACCAATATTTGATTACTCCATACATTTTATTTATTCATACGACAGTAAATTTTCTAATTTCTAATGAAGAATTTTTGATGTTTTTTATTTTATTATTATTTATTAAAACCATGTATGTGAATGCTAATTTATTATTGTTTGATGTGCCATATAGGATGAAATTATTGTTTTTTTGGGCCATCTCCGCCCAGAGTATGGATAAAAACAAGATTAAAATAAGGTCCATGGTACAAACCAACATTCATTTTTTTGCTATTTTTTAAAAAAAGTGTCCTTTTACGTTCTTGATTATGCTTTTATTCAAATAAAAATTCAACAAATAATGTTGTTCGTTTACTTATAGGTAGATAACGATTAGTTTGAAGTAAAGGAAACAAAAATAGAATTTTTTTTAACTTCAAACCTTGTTTTCTCAATACAAAATTTTGTGGACATACCTAATACAAACCAACCCTCAGCAAGCGAAATGACTAAAGTAGAATAGAAATGTGATTTTCATAGAAGAAAATAAAAATAAAAAATTTTAACCATAGCAGAACAAGATGTGTTTTTAATAATTTTCGGGGCATACTTTGAGATTTTTTTCCAATCGAGAGACTTTTATGTATTTACTTTTCCACTCAGCAAATGTGTGGAGATTGTCAGAAAAAATTTAGAAATTTAAATTTTTTTATCACAGTGTCCAAGGGAAATATGTCATAAATCAGTAGTTTTGGCCGAGAATTTGAGGATAATTTTAAAAAAAAACTATGAAACAATACAGGGCATTGAAGGGGACTCACCACTTTCCCAACGGCTGTGTGAGGAAACTGATTGTTTAACCTCCTTAGCCGCTTTTTTTTGGTAAAAATGAAGCTACATTTTTAAAAACGATTCTGTACTCTCCAATGACCCTGCAAGCATGTTTTTATTTATTAAGCACATTCATAATTAATTAACCAATCAGTACATACATATTATAATACATATCAAGAAAGAAAAATGTGTGAACACTTACATTTATAGTAGGCACTCCTAATTTTATAGTCATTACTACATGTACTGACCTCTGATAGCTTTTCTAGCTTTTCCAAGTGACCAGTTACTACTGTGGTAGCTAGGACACTCGTTTTTTTTTAAAGAGAGAATCGCCAGTAGCCCTATACTCTCTGAATTAGCGATAAAAAAAGTTCAAAGATGAGTTCAGTAAGATGTACAATAATATTTTAAGTTAACTAGTTGTTAGTAAGTTGTTAGTATGTTAGTCACCCCATGCAAGTTAGTTTAAAACAGTATTGTTGAACTTACTAAGAACTCGTCTGAACTAAAAATTAAACCGAACCACTTAAAGTGGTTTCCCGGCGGAAACTTAAAACTAACTTAAAAATAAACCTGAAAACACAATGGAGCTGGCCTCTAGTCCGGACCACTGGCTTTAGGGACCACTTGCCCGCCAGAAACTTAAAACTAACTTAAAAATAAACCTGAAAACACAATGGAGCTGGCCTCTGGTCCGGACCACTGGCTTTAGGGACCACTTGCCCGCCAGAAACTTAAAAATAAACCTGAAATGGCCTCTGGTCCGGGTCACAACCTAGTGACAATGGAATGACAACCAAACTACAACCTAGTGACAGAAGCAGAGCGACAACAGCAGAACGGCAACCTGCAAACAACCTAGCGACAACAGAGCGACAAAAGCAGAGCGACAACAGCAGAACGGCAACCTGCAAACAACCTAGCGACAACAGAGCGACAAAAGCAGAGCGACAACAGCAGAACAGCATCCTGAAAACGAATAATCTGAAAAATACTAAAAACACAATGCAAAGTTAAATTTGCGCAAGCAAGTTCAAAAGAAAAAGATCATACCACGGATCAGTTTTGGAGAGGGTCTAGCTCACCAGTCATCCAATTCTGCAGTCATCCAGTTCTGCAGTCATCCAGTTCCAATCAACTGGTTCTTGAGGCCCACAGCATCTCCACAACGCATCCTGAAAAACAAAATGCGACGTTAAATTTTTGAAGGCAAAAAAATCATTGATTTGTCCTCAATACTAGTAACCTAGTAACCGAATTTTAATAAAGCTATCACACAATCTATTTAAGTACCAGTGGTAGTCCGTGAGTTTTCAGTGAGCTAGAGTGCTAAGATTGAAAAAAACGACATTGCTGATGTTGTAGTTGAAAAAGAATTTTATTTATTTTCAAAATTTCAACTTTAAGTATAGATCTTCAGGATTATTTCAGTTTGGGGATGCGCCGCATCCATAAACTGAAAGATCTTCATACAAAAAGTTGAAATTTTGAAAAACAATAAAATTCATTTTCAGCTACAACATCAATTCGCATGCAAAATTATATTTCACGTAAAATAGCTATAACTTCTGAAGTATGGATCATCTTTATGTATAAAAAACTCGAGTCACAATGTTCGTCCAAGGTAAACTCCGAAATTACTTAACCGATTTTGATGAAATTTATATTACTCTGTAATTTGGTCCCACTTAAAAGATAGGATAGTTTTTATCTCGATATTTATATTTTTATCTCAATATTTATTATTGTGAATTACACGTTTTCCATGGGACAATTATTTGTAAGTTCCACAAGTTTCTGACAGATGGTGGTGTGAGTAAATTATTGACACAACACTTGGTTATCTATGTTAGGTAACCATCCAGTAGGTGGCTTTGTGTTTCGATAGCCACAGCAACGCGTGGGCGGGTCAGCTAGTATTTAAATAAAATTTTCAGAGTCTTACGTTAAATGAAATCTTTTGATGTCTTGTTACAAATGTTTACATTTTTGGATTCAAAATTAGGATATTAAAGGATAATTGTTAAATTCTTGAAAAACTGCACGTCTATTGTCTAATAATTAGTCCTTTTGTGCACTTTCAACCAAATATATATTTCATAAAATAAAACACGTCTTTGCATTACCCGATGTTTATCAATAGTACGTAAATACAAAACACGCTTTAAAGCGTCTCCGCTCTTTACCAACAGTATAAAAATCGCGCTTTCAAGCATCTTCCGGAAAGAATGTGTTTATAACAGAGTTTCATTAAAGGATTATGTACGCATATCAACCTGGCACCAGATCAGCATCGCCTCAGCTCGAGCCGTTCAGAATTCTTTCATACCGCAATGCTAATCGCGAGAGGCGAAACGAGACAAGGCGGTGATGATCCAATGATGAGCTGATTGATATGTGTGCGATAACTGAGCTATATGATAAGTGTTCAATCATATAATGAAACATTTTACTTATATGTTCCATATAAATAAAATCGAATATTTTATCCAAGACAGTATCTAGGTAACAAATACGTTCTTTGAACACTTGTTTCCAATGAAAAATGTAGCTGCCGATTATATGGAAAAATAAAAACATTAGTCGAAGATAATATTGTTAATTCTGAAATTTTAAATATGACTTTGACAATTATGGCAGTTTTATAATCGTATGCAATGACTGAATCGGTACCGTCCCGGTAAGATGTGAGATCTGGGTTTGAGTCCCCATTATGTTTTATTATTTTTCTGTGTCTTGTTCATTTTCATATTTTAATTTAGATTATTATTGTTATCTTCTTCTTCAATGATAGACTGTAATTTATTTAACCTGACTGTGGGTCAGACGCCAGCGTCCGGACAAAGAAACTACAAGTACAAGGTCAGAATCGCTTGCGCTAATATTATATTTATATTTGGCCAATGAAGGAAATTTGAACAAGCTAGAAGTTATACAGAATAGAGCTATGAGATGTATACTGGGAAAAGGCAAATATGCAAGAGATAATCAAAAAAGAGAGGAGCTAAATTGCATTCCAATAAAAAAGAGACTCCAATTTAATGTGTTAATTTGTGTTCATAAAGCCATGAAAAACCCAATGTCAAAATATTTTAAGGAAGAAATTGTATTTAATAGAGATGTATATAATTACAAATCCAGAAATGTAAATAGAATTAGTTTGCCACATTTGAAAAAGGCAAAATCACAGAACTGCCCAACGTATAGAGGACTAAAGATGTATGATGAAATTACTAACAGTCGACAGATAAATGTCTTCTTTTGAAAGATCTTTTGATCCCAAGTCAAATATCTTTTTTTTAAACACTCTCAGCTTTCACATTAATAATGCCCTGTGATTTGTGGCGGGTGTGCGCTAGGCTTCTACTATTTTAACACATTGTTTCGTTAATACAAGAACAAATTTCTTAAATCCTATATTTATCCTTTACAAAAAGATCACAAACGGAAAAAATGGAGAAAAATAATGTATATATGATATATTACACTGATGGGAATAACCTCCAAAAGTTAAAAATAGAGTTTTTCTTATAAAAAAATTAATATTAATTTAGAATTTTATAAAAAGTCAATAGGTGTTCCATAAAAATAAAATCCGATATATTTATCTGAGACACTATCTAGCTAACAAATACATTCTTATACTTGTTTCCAATGAAAAAAAAGGTAGCTGCCGATAATATGGGAAAAAAACATTAGTCGAAGATAATATTGTTAATTCTGAAATTTTATATATTACTTTGACAAATACGACAGAACGCCCGTCCCGATAAGACGTGTGACCTGGGTTCGAGTCCCAGTTGCGACCGTTATGTTTAATTATTTTTCTGTGTCTTGTTCATTTTCATATTTTAATTTAGATTATTATTGTTTTCTTCATCTTCATATTATAAAAATGTTTTTAAATAATAAAATTTCCATTTCTACAACAAAGAATGTATCAAATGAAATTTTGCCTGCATTTTATGCAAATAATCAAATGAAAAAGTTACATTTAAAATAATAATAAAAGAGACTCCAGAGTCTGAAAATTGAATTGTAATGATTGTGGATTCTTTTAAATAGCTTCTAGAAAATTTGAATTATGTTAAAAGAACATAATATGAGAAGTTTCTCAGAAGTTTGACAATTATTTATTGGAGACCTAATCATACATTTGACTTTAATAATGGAATACAGTTACTACATTGTAATTTTAATGGTATTCATTTAGACAAATTAGAAATCTTGGAAATTAGAGTTAACCACTGGAGCGACAGAGCAATTTAGGAAAATTTTCCGCCCGCATTAAAAAAATCGTACCTTCGAATTTGAGTATGGAAACCGATTATAATTCTATGTAGCTAATGAATTCACCTATCTTTTGTTTATTATCACATATCCGTAGGATTTATAAAAAAAGGTATTATTAAATCTTTAACCTTAAAACATTTTAAAGAATCTAGAGAATATTTATTTTCTTATATTTTGAATGTATAATATATTAATATAGTCGCTTTAATAAAAAAAATATTTTACAATGGCCACATTTTGGCAACAAAGCAATCCGTGGTTTTGGAAATAGTGCCATAATGTGGCAAAAAGCGTTTGAGTGGTTAGAGTTGAATTTAAATATTGTAAATAATCAAAAAATATTTTTAAATTACCCGAATTTAACTAGTTTCCTTTGTAAATTATGGTCTATTTAATAAGAACACAATGAAAAATTGCTAAGAACAAAAGGAATTTAAAAATGAAATAACATACCAAGTCAAAAGCGCCGGCGATACCATCAAATGCCCCGGAGTGCCAGCAACAAGTCCCCCGGAGTGCCAGCAACCAAGTCCCCCGAATCCTGGGAAACTGCAGCTGGTGCGGGGCGCAGAGGTGACACGCAACATCCTGAAAGACACAAAAAGAGATGTTATTACAATGTAAAATCAAGACATGTTTGTGTTATTTGCAATAATTATGTAATGTTTGTAATAGAAAACACACGAATTCAACAATTCAGCAATTTATTTGTGAAGCAAGAGTGATTTAAAAATTCAAGTAGTAGTTCAAGACTTTTGTTATTCTTAACCCCTCAGGCCACAGGCCTATTTTGTCTGGATGTCAAAATTTTGACAGGTAAATAACAATTAAACGCTTATGTAAAAAAAAATCTATAATTTTTCAAACCGGAATTTAAAAAAGGAAAGTAATTTTCTGAATTTAAAAAAATATATTTTTACATGAAACGACAAAAAAGTGAGGCGATAAAAACATTTATAATACATTTGCCTAATAAAATGTGTTTTTTTTCATTACCAGTGATTTTAGTTAGAAAAAACAAAAACGTAAGGTTTCAAATTTTTTTCAAATTTTTTTAAAGATTGCATTAAAAATGTTTATAAATTTTTTTATTTCTTATAATAAAATTTGAAAGGGTATTTCATTACCTTTCAAAAGCAGCTGTTAGTTTTTGAATACATTCATAAATTTATTTGGATTCTACTGATAGAATATGTTCGAGGCCTGAGGGGTTAAAATGAATGAAAAATGTTACGCGAGGAGCCAAAGGAACACATGAGAGAAAAATATGTATTATATTTCATAATATACAATTTGTTCAAAGAAACATTACCATCTCAAAAACGATTTTCAATCTTTTTTATCGAGTTAAAAACAGGTAATTGCAAATCAGTCAACTTTAAAAAAATTAGTAATACAGCTTCAAAATTTTTATTCACATAATTTAAAAAAGGATCATTAGTTAAATGAAATGTCTTACCAATCCACAGAAGAGACGACGTATGTTTCTCGGTAGTCCAAATCCATTTCCCTCGGAGTGCAGGAGAACTAGAAGAGCGCAGGAGCAGGCATGAGAGGTGAAGCTGAAAAAAACTAAAAAGTATGTTATTATAATGAAATAAAAAGGGGAAAACACACAAAAAAATTCAAAGCATAGCTAATAAAATATAAAACTTATCCATGTTCCGCTTCCACGTATCGAACTCCACTAGATGGCTTAAAACTAAACGTCACACCTTAGGTGCTAAAAACGCTTACGTGCAACGCCTTACATGCTAAAACGCCTTGCATGCCAAAAAATTATTTTCTAAAAAACGCTTACATGCTAAAAACGCCTTACGTGCTAAAACGCATTACGTGCTCAAAAACGCTTACGTGCTATAACGCCTTACATGCTAAAACGCCTTACATGCTAAAACGCCTTACATGCTAAAACGCCTTACTTGCTCAAAATACACCTTAAGTGCTAAAAACGCATTACGTTCTAAAACGTACTAAAAACGCATTAATTTCCATTTACATGCTAAAACGCCTTACGTGCTAAAAAATGCATTACGTTCTAAAAACGTTTAGTTGCTAAAACGCCTTCCGTGCTAAAAATGCGCATTACGTTCTAAAACGTACTAAAAACGCATTATTTCCAAAAACGCTTATGTGCTAAAACGCCTACATGCTAAAAACACATTACGTGCTAAAAACGCTTACGTGTAGAACGCCTTACTTACTTAAGCTAAATGTGCTTAAAAACTAGACGTGCCTTAACATTAGACGTGCCTAAAAACTAGACGTGCATAAAAACTAGACGTGCATAAAAACTAGACGTGCATAAAAACTAGACGTGCATAAAAACTAGACGTGCTTAAAAACTATTACTTACTTAAGCTAAATGTGCTTAAAAACTAGACGTGCCTAAAAACTAGACGTGCCTAAAAACTTGACGTGCCTAAAAACTAGACTTGCCTAAAAACTAGACGTGTCTAAAAACTAGAGGTGCCTAAAAACTAGACGTGCATAAAAACTAGACGTGCATAAAAACTAGACGTGCATAAAAACTAGACGTGCATAAAAACTAGACGTGCATAAAAACTAGACGTGCTTAAAAACTAGACGTGCATAAAAACTAGACGTGCTTAGAAACTAGACGTGCTTAAAAACTAGACGTGCTTAAAAACTCTACTTGTTTAAAAACTAGACGCGCTTAAAAACTAGACCTGCTTACAGATAGACATGTTTAAAGCTAAAACCGCAAACATTTTTAAACAGCATACAAGTTTATGAATATATTCAGTCAGGGGGGCCCCCCTCGCTATGGGTAAACAACAAAAAAAATATAATAGAAAATAGAAAATAAATAAAATTATAATAAATAAAATTTCACTTCCCAACAAGGTAGACAGGTAGATGGTACGCCAGCGCAGTTGCATCAACTGTGGCGAATCAGCGGGCGGGCGGGCGATACATCTGCTGAACAAAATCACAGCTTGATGATGTCACATTCTTCGTTGCACACCTAGAAAAAAAATGTATTTAGTTAGAAAATTGCGTTGATACATGCATAATTTGAATACATGAATATGTTTTTTGTGCCAACCCTGCCCCCTTCCTCCCACTGCCAACTCCCCTAAACACACCACACGGTAAAAAATAAAAACCATGGAAATATATTGACAGGTTATTTGTAACCTGGGAAAGTTTGAAAAAAATAAAACCCTAAACCCACCTCACCTACCCCCTACCAACAGCCTCATCTACCCCACCAACTCCTTCATCCCAACTCTCCCGCTGCACCCCTTGGAAGATGGGACACTCGTGTGGTATTCACATCCTGTAAAACAAACCCCGCGACTACCCTGAAAATAACCGCTCTCCCCCCCCCCCCCCCCCGCTACCCTTCCTCACTATCCCCACCGCCTATACCCCCTCATCATAACTCTCCCTCAAACCCCCTCGCATTAGGAGCAGTTTGGACTCTTGTGCGGTATTAACATAATAAAAATATTTAAAAAAAAACACTTACTGGCTCTGATGCAGCATTTCGAGACTAAATATCGTCGTTGCATATAGAATATGAGCCATGTGAGAGTGAGAATATTCTGAGAAAATCGATGAAAACAGTTTAAAAAAATAACGAAACGGAAAATAACAATTCTATTTATGGACAATGTAGGAAAACTATATTTCGTTCATTATTAGAATATATGTATGGAACCAATAATTATTTTATGCCAAAAAATTGAATTTTAACACGTTTTTCTCACATGCTTCGTATTCTATGCACGATTTTACTCACATGGATACACAGTTTTCGTCATTATTTTAAACATATTATGTGAAAATCTTAAATTTAATATTTATTTATTTAAATTTGCTAGATAGGCATCACAAAATGATATTAATATTATGTACATACCAAGGCAATTGAATTGTGTAGTGGGTATGCAGAAGATATGACTTTTATTTATTTTTTATTATGTATATTTTGATTGTCCTCACATGGTTTATTTTCTACCGCCTTAAAAATTTGATATTTTTACATGGCTCATATTTTAACTCATTTTCGTCTAAATCGTCACTTTGTCCATATTAAATATGCAACGACGATATGATGTTTTAATCCATTTAAGATGTAAATAAATCGGTTTACTTTGTCAATGAACAGAAAGTAATCAATTTTTTTTTTAAATCACAAATAACTCAGGTACGGGGCATATGTCATTCCTATATTCCTATGTCTACCTACGTTAAATTGTCGTGAAAACAAGCTTATGTGCCCAAGCGGTTTTAAAGCATTAATTTATAGTATTTAAATTTAGTTTTTGCACTCGGTAGGAAATAAGTGCAGATTATTCCAATTGAATTTTCACGATTCCTCGGTTAATGCAATATAAAATTAGTGGTAGGTATATTTTCCTTATTGAACCTGATAAGAAAATATTAAGAAAAACTAATTGTTTGCGCATGTACACAAGTAGATAATATGAATAGTTTTGTCAATTAAAAAACTCAAGAAAGGCTAACTCATTCAATCCAATATTGTATTTGTTAGCCTTTCTCGAAAGATTTGAGTTTTTTTTATTGAAAAATGTGTTTGCGTACGGGTTTGATAACAAGCATGGTGCAAATAATATTGCCTATATCCAGGAGCCCCCAGATTGAATGTAGATATTATTTCACTTGTGTTAAAAATGCATTTATTTCATAAACGCCACTCTCCCAAAATAACAAATGTCAATATATGATGTGCTATGTCCGTAGTTACAAGATGGTTTTCGACATCCATTGAAAAATCAACCTCAACATCATAAAAATTATACTATATTACATAAAAATTTCGAATGCAAACTTGAAAAACTTTTAAAAATGGCTCACCTTACATTTTTTGTAACTAAAATTACCAACAACGAAATTAAGTAAAACAAATACATATTTTATTAGACAAATGAATTACAAACATTATCAAAATCTTCAAAGCACATTACATTCACCCCACAAAGGACAGACTTCACTACTATATAAAATCCTTACATGTAAAATTCATTTCCTGCTATTTTAAATTTAAATTTATAAAAAAATCTTTAAACTACCACACAAGATATTCCAAACAATGCAACTATATAATTCCAGTAACAAAAACTTCAATGGCCCAGCCACAGTTTGACTTTCTTGCTCCAAAAATCTTCAATAACTTAACAGTTGAAATGAAGACAATAACCAAATATCACACGTTCAGGGAGACGCTTGGGGAATTTTTGATGAGTAAATGCGATTGAACTAGAAACCTGTTTATCGTACTCAGATAGAGAACAAGAGATGTGTTTATTCCTTATTTTTGTGTAATTTAGTTTGTATGTATATAACAAATATTTATCGCATTGAAAATATCCGGAACAAATTCATAAAACACCTATCACAAAAACGGAGCTCTACAAATTATCCAATTATTATTATTATTATCGTATCGTTTTAGTGGTCATCGATTTGACCCTATCGCTTTATATAAACGGAGAAAAATCTCTGATGCACTATTCTTACACAAAACCGTGAACTACCTTGTTGATTCATCATATCTGTTAGAAAATATTGCATTTCGTTGCCCCAAACAAAACACCAGATTGAACGACTTATTTAGAATACCACACTGTAAATCTTACGAGATGTAGACATTTTCAACCATAACTTGTAAATACTTTTTTCAAAATTATATTGTTATCATACGTAGTAAATAATATAACCATACGAAATTGTATTTTTCTGTTTGATATTAATTTTTTATTTTTTTGTATGTTTTATGTGTTTCTTTTTTATGTTTTTCTTTATTATGTTTATTTTTTTGTCATTCAACATGTTGTTAGGTAAAAATACTAAATCAATATTTAACTCAATGGAACTTAATTGGTCTAGAACATATGAATGTTTATTGTTATAATATTTTACTGTATGACTGTTTCCTAAATAAACAGAAATAAAAAAATATATGTAGTTGTGCATTTGCATTATGTGTGTGCACATACATGTGTGCACGTGTATGCTTACAAATATATAGTTAGGGGACATACATTATTTACGTGAGCTGTTTTAAAAAAAATGTAGACCCCCCCCCCTTGGTGAGATTAAGTGAGATTTAGTGGGACCTCCCCCCTCGCGTGAGATTTTTTTTTACTCTCGAAATAAATGTTTTTCATAATAGCAATTTTTTCAGCGGGCGAAATCTTTTTTTTATTATCTATATAATAATATATACCCTTTTAAAGTTGATGTCAGATTTTTATTGATCCCCCCCCCCCCCCTCGGTATAATGAGATTTTGAGAGATTTTACTGGACCCCCCCTCCCTCCTCCCCCAATTAATGTATGCCCCCTTATATGTGTTTGTGGGTGTATGTATGTGTGCATGTAATCACACACGCATGCATGCATACATATAAATCAAGAAAAAATGTGTTAAATCTATTCCTCATCTTTTCTCATTCGTATTTTATACTTTTTTATCTTTTGTATTTTATACTTTCTGTTATAGTTTTTCCAATTTCATTACAAATTTTGTACTACAAGTACTACAACCGTTCCAATTTTCGGCATGTTTATATACTTAATCCATATGTTTACACTAGACTTAATACTTTAATGTTTTTCAAGTACTTTATAAATAAATATTGAATATAAACATTAATTATTTTATGACAGAAAATTGAATTTTAACGCGTTTTTCTCACATGGTTTATATTCTATATACAGTTTTCGTCATAATTTTAAATACCATATTATGTCAAAATATTTCATTTAAAATATATTCAAATTTGACAGCTAGGCATCATATAATGATATTAATATTATGTACATACCAAGGCAATTGACTTGTGTAGGGGTATGTAGAGGATATGGCTTTTAAAAAAAATTATTATGTACTATTTTGATTGTCCTCACATGGTTTATTTTCTATATTGCCTTAAATATTTATTATTTTTACATGGCTCATCAAGAAGATGGAGAAAAAAAAGAAAAATAACTGTACATTTAACTAATTTTCGACAAAAACGTCACTTTGTTCATATTAAATATGCAACGACGATACGCTGTTTCATGTAAGTCCATACATTACAAAACAAATTCTGCACAAAAGTGCGATACATGCCGACTTGCAGCTTACGTCGACCCTAACACTCGTTATGTAGATGGCGATAAGGTTTAAATTCCCGCTTTACCGCGCCTATTTTGAATTATTCTAAAAAAAAAAAACTTCACCAAAAAGCGTGAATTCTTTTATTTTTCGAAGCTCATTCACATTTTTTTTTAAATGTTTACGATCAATTTCTAAAGAAATAAATTTTCCATATTTTACAATAAAACTATAACCGAAAAAGGGGTTCATAAGTAGGAGATTTTGAACTTTAAAACGGTTTTTATAGGCCTGATACTTTATTTTTTACTTACTGCAATAATTAAGATCCTTGAACAGCATATTTTGTAATTTCATTTAGTTTTGGCCATAGTTAAGACAAATATGTCAATTTATGAATATATTTTAGTTTATCCTCCGAAGTAAATTGGACACCGATTTGTGATTAGTTCAATCAGTTAATATACTTTTTCGTTGTTAGTTTTTGGGGTGTTATGCCGTGTTGCGCTACCTCCTTCTTTAGCCGACGTTTCGGACAGCGTTGCAGTGTCCATCAGGGCAGATCTGGCAAATCCGACGATAGATCTGCCGGATCTGCCCTGATAAATGACACTGCAACGCTGTCCGAAACGTCGGCTGAAGAAGAAGGTAGCGCAACACGGCATAACATCCCAAAAACTAACAACGAAAATGCTTTTGGCCGTGAAAATCTAAAAACGTACCAGTTAATATACTGTTAATGGATTTCATTGTTTCATCCAATAATGTAAAGAAATAAGGAGAATTTTTCTGCATATTCAATTTTAAACCGCAAAAAAGTAGACTTCCGTGGCTTATCCAGCATTAAGAGTGCCAAAACAAACGAAATATTGACTTCCGTAAGTCTAAAACATAAACTTTAATTTAGGGCGCACAGTTAACACCCGCGATATACAATTGGGTTCCCTATAGAGCATCGGACCATCCAAATATAGTAATACAAGGTAAATGTATTTATCACCCGTGTAAAACTTAAAACACGTTTATTAGTGAGGCAGTATGTAATGTTTTATGAAGGTTAAATGAATACTCACCCCTTGCTGAGACGCCCGGTGTGCTGGATGACTGCTGCGGCTGACACTGCCTCAGCTGCAGGCCAAGCAGACTAGAGACGGACATCAGGTGTCTCCCTCGACGGGGCCCGTCCGGCCCTTGATCCCCTGGAGCCCCCCTATCGGGGGAGGGACAGACGCTCTCCTGGAAACAATTAAATTGTTAATTATGGGAATCGATAACATAAAACAATGGGTATAATATTTGAGTACTGGGATGTTGCTCCATAAAACTCCCGCGTAGAGATAAAACCTGGGCGTACTGTACATGTACAGGGCCTGCAGATACTTTAATAGTACACAACTGCTAATCCTGTACAAATCGTAAGTGAACCCCACGGTTGAATTTGTTGAGAGATTTTTTTTCTAATATTCGAAATAAAGCAATTTGCTCCAGTTAAAAATGTTTTTTACTGAAAGTAAATCGTCTTGATTCTAGCGCCAGGATTCTTATTTGCACGTATTTTATATTTTTTAAAATTCTACTGCGAATTTATTTCTTTCGAAAACGGGACATTTTGGCGTCCCGAAGCTGTGTTCGGGACGCCAAAACACCGAGACACGTTGCCTGAAAACGGGACTGTCCCGGTGAAAACGGGCCTGTCCCGGTGAAAACAGGACGTCTGGTCACATTAGGTATACGATTAAAAAAAATGGTTTTTACCGGTTAATTTTTTCTCAATTAAAAACCTTTTTGTTATTTTTTTTTAATTCGTCTAAGCTATTATTCTGAAACTTGACGCCTTCATAGGGAGTCCCAACTTCTACCATTAACTTCCGCGTCATTTCCTTATATACTCCAATCTTACATCAAACCATCTAAGCATCCCATACTTAGGGTAATACAGGATACCGGAAATTAGTCATTTTTAAATCAAATTCTAGACGTATTGACTATTTTTTACCAATAACATAAATTGATTTTGAAAGATTGTTGTTTTATCTGGTGAACGCATTTTTTTTAATTTTGAAAAACGAAGTTTATTTTTAATATACTAAGGTTATACCGTTGGTCGTTGGCAGATTTGTTCAATTTTCAAACGAGATATTGTATTATACAACACAAACTTCAAATCATATAATCATACAGCAAAATAAATCAATATGTAATCAAGTAAACACATTTTTCAGAAGTTTAATTTTAGTTCAATTAAAATCATTAAAAAATAAATCCGAGAATGTGTTTTGTGACGAAAATACCTCAGATTTTCTATTTATTTAAGGTCTTACAAACTAAAATATTTCAGATTTTTTTTACACACTTATTTTGTTTAGACATTATTAAAAAATCATAAATACTTATGATCAAAAAATACTTACAAGAAGCACACGACATTTAATAATTTATCATCGTGCGTTTTGGGAATTTTTATTGCTTATTTGAATGTAGGTATTAAAGCAAGTATTGAATGAAATAAATCGATATTAATTTTTTTATTTCAAAATGAATTATCGTGGGGAATAATCGATCTTTCTCATCGGAACCTTCCTGTACAAGTTGCAAGTATTTTTAAACTTTTATTCTCAGCAGCTAGTCAATGGCTCTTAATCTTATCCATTACACAGCAATTCACAACACACCCTTGCATTTTTTCCGTATCTTAAAATTCTTAAAACGATCATACAAACAAAAGCCTCAGGGATGTCATATCTATTGCAATATTATATTCGCCAATTCCACGCCCCACGCGGTTACCCGTTCTGGAAACTTCTTTTCAACTAACTAATTAACCATTACGCCTTTTCCCACAGGGGTAGGGCAGAGAGTTTGAACGTTTGAAACTTTTTGCAGCTGCAAATGACGTCGTTACACAACTGACAAAAATTATGCGAATCGAAATATGCCACAACAACACAATAAGATCTTACGACAATGCTTTAGTTTAAAAATTACGAGAATTTCAATATATTTTTTCTCACACTAAAGATTTTTTAAAAAAGTTTTCGAATTGTCATCAATAAATTATATAAAATATGCATTACCAATATTGTGAAATACTTTAGACTGAATTTCAATAGATTGTGCAATAAATGACATCGAAAATAAAATAAACCATTCCCGCCTCTAAAATTACATACGTACGATGAGAACAAGATTATTTTGGTGACCAGAATGTTCAGTGGAAACTATTTAAGTGTATGAATATTGAGTACAAACTTTTCACCGGATGTTAATTCCTCACATGATAATTCACCATATCTCGAAGCGTCGAAAACTGATAATTGGGGTTTTTAACCTTAGGTTAGGTTAATGTGAGTTATGATGTGATGAATTATCATGTGAGGAAGTATCGTGTCTGAATAAATTTACTATGGGAATTCAGACGCTGAGATCTCATAGTCCGATTAGATATGGAACCGATTATTTTACACTAGGGTTTAAAATGTCCGCAATATTTTTTCGGAGGATAACATAATATAGTCTCCAAACAGGTTATACTATATTTCTAGCGAGACTTTCGATGTAGGTATGTATGTATTAGGAAATATGAAAAGTTTTTAAAACAGTATTAATTTCAAGTGGATTATGCATTGTATAAATAATGTGATAACTTAATTAAAATATCCCCACACTCAATTGCAAAATAAATTTAAAAAATATACGATAATGCTAAAGGAAACTTAATTAAAAACTACCTCAGCACATAAAAACGACAAAATTAAAGTAATATTACTGTTAAAAAAAACATTTTAAAAAACTAAATATTGGCTAACATTATTACTGAATGTTTTGAATGACGCGAATTTGAATTATAATAGATCAGACAGGTTTCTCATCATCCTTCTAACAGCTTATCCATACTACTTAATTATTGGCGAGATTACAAACGAATAAAAACTTTGAATGTTGGAATATTAAAATAATAAAAATACCTGATAAATAAAATTACAAAAAATAATAATGTTAGTTGGAATATTTCAATAAGTAATAAAAATATCTCACGTGTTGGAGGGCAGGCATGATACCGACAGGTATTTGCAGCCAATAGCTGATGAACGGTTCGCGTCAAGGAGCTGCGGGTGCAAGAAGGTGCTCACTCGACGGCGGACAAAAAGCGAATGGGCCGAGCGCCGAGTAAATGTACTGTGGGTTCACTCAGTGCGTTGGCTGCAATCCCCTCCACGCTGTTTTCAGGCCGTCCACTCTGAACATTTCACTGATTTTATTTTTATTATATTTCCTCCCTTGAACCGTGAACAACTGAAATAATTTTTACTAGTAGGTAATACCCGCCTCCGCGGGAAAACTATGACATGAAAACTTCAATAATTCCATTTGAATATCATAGGTGGCAGCATTTCCGTTTGTATCTCGTACGTGGAGCGAGTATGTACGACAGACGTTAGCGTAATAATAATATAGATTTAAAAAACTTTATTTATTATTTTATTGTTCTTTGGTCCCTATTTATTATTTTTAAATGCTTAAACTTGGATGAATAAAAACTCCACGTTTTGGTTGAGATTTGAGATGGACGCTGTTTGATTTATTGAGATTGTTTGCAGCCGTTATTTATTTTTTTTATATTATTTAAATGAATTATTTTTTCTTTTTTATGAGTCCTTACCCCATGACAACTTATTTTATTACAATAATTGAAGACAATGTTAGCGAAACTCAATCGAAAATCACTCGTGAAGTTAAAAATAAAAAAATATATTATTATTAAAACACGGCTTATTTTACATTTTATTTTGTTTTTAAAAGTTGTCTATTATTTATTGTTATAAAGTTTGGCATACATTAGGTACCTAAAAATACCTATAATATGGTATAGGTAATCTATCTACCTTACATCTATCTATTCTATATACGTTATGTATTATACAAGGTTGTCAAAAGTTGTCACTCGATGTTCTTTGGCTGTAATTTTTTTTATTAATAAAAAAATTTTGTTCTGTTTTTGGATTGTGTTTATTTGATGTCTTAATTTTTTTTTATTAAGTTGAAAAAATTATATTGGCCAAGTGGCCGCCGCCAGAATTGTGACCATACAGGACCGATTTATTCGGGCGATAGGTTCTCGCATTCTTGACGGATATTCTCTTTGAGGGCTTCAACAGTCTGAGGACTCGTGACTTCAAGAAACCTCACAAAAAGAAGTCTGGAACGGTTAAATTGGGAGATCTTGCCGGCTAGTGCAACAAAAAGAGCTTCGGCAAAACCGTTTTTTGCGCAATAAATCCGCAAACTTTTTTTAATGAACACATTAAAAAAAAACTTTTATTATAAAATGGTTTTTTAACATCCACGTGGGCAAACCCTGCGAATAGTTGAAAGTTTACTTAAACTTTGTCAAATATGGTTTACGTACCACTTGCCTAAAGGGATTTTTGCGGTATGGCAATCTTTATTAATATTTTAGAATTGGTACCATGGAAGATGTGAAAATGTGTGTGTTGTCTATGAGATTGTAAATAGAATATAGAATATGGCCAAATATGGCGAAGATTTCATACCGCGCAAGTGAATTAATTTAAACAAAATTAAAATTTTAAATGCATATTTTTTGCATGTTTTTTCATTTCCCCCGACGTAAACCAACAAAAAGTTGTCCACAGAAGCGAAGTTAGCAGTCCACAATGGAGTACTGGTACCTACCCTGATGTATGGCAGTGAAGCGTGGAAATGGCAGAGAAAGGATGAAAGTAGACTGAATGCTGTTGAAAAGAGATCTCTGAGGCGTTTGTGTTGTAAAACCATGTATGATCGTGTGAGGAATGTGGAGATCCGAAAAGAAAGCAAGGCTGATGTGAGCGTAGTAAGTAAGATTAAGAAAGGGACGCTTAGATGGTTTGGGCATGTTGAGCGAATGAATGAAGAAAGGAGTGTAAAGAGAATTTATGACGCGAATGTGAACGGTAGAAGAAGCCGAGGACGCCCAAGGAAGACATGGCACGATCAAGTAATAGAAGAGTCAGAATAGTAGAAGAGTATGAGAAGATGTATGAATGTGAATGAGGCAAGGAGTGTGTGCCAAGACCGAGTTGTTTGGCGGTCCGTCCTCTCTGCCCACCCCTGCGGGGAAACGGCATGATGGTTAGTTAGTTAGTTAAAAACTTATTTTTCGTAATAATATAGCTAAATCTAACTGTTTGAATAAAAAATATTCCGTATTAACCAGTAGGCGGAGTATGAAACTATTAACTTATAATTTTCCTTCGAATAATAGGAAAAATCAATGTTTTTGAACAACAACAAAAAACACCACGCAGCGCTATGTTTAGGCCCGGAACAGGCCGTCTTATAATTCGAATAACTGTATTTTTTTTTTCAGATATACCTATGGCGGTTTAAATAAAATAAATGATCGACAAATGTTTATCCTTTGGATTATTTTTTTTTTGTGTTTTGTTATTTAAAGTAATACCAAAGATCGGGTTCAAACGAGATATGAATTAACAAAATTAAAATGTTAAATGCATATTTTTTGCATGTTTTTTCATTTCCCCCGCCGTAAAAACTTATTTTTCGTAATAATATAGCTAAATCTAACTGTTTGAATAAAAAATATTCCGTATTAACCAGTAGGCGGAGTACGAAACTATTAATAATATTTCATTTTAAATTTCAATTACGTAAAATTAAAAATAGCTTTCGTTCTGTGAAAAGTGACCGACATTTTCAAATTTTTTTGTCAAATGTCATTTTGTTATGTCGGTATTCTCGATCATAAATAAATCAATCCCTCTCGATACTACACGAAAAACAACGTGTGGCTAGAATTTTTTTTTAATGTTAAAATAAAATTCCGCCTAATTAGGACTTACCTAATACGCATGCATTGCGTGCGTTGAGATTAAAATTTATTAGCTTAATTTTTTTTACCCCAAAATTTAATTTTTATAAGACTATTTTTGAGATGATATATCGCCTGCTCGTGTCAAGGCAAGAAAAACATCCCAGTTTTCAAGTAGTTTAGCGACTACGCTAGGTTTATGTAACATGGTTTGTGATACAAAAGAAAGTGCCCCCTTTATAGCGCCTGCTCACGTCAAGGACAGAAAAACATCCCAGTTTTCAAGTAGTTTAGCAGCTACGCTAGGTTTGTGTAACATGGTTTGTGATACAAATGTGAAAGTATTATTTTTTTTAAATAATTACTAGAAAAAAAACTTTTTTTTACGTCATTTTATTTCCAAAACTCCGATACCTAAATTAGTGTTTACCTAATACGCCCAGATTTCGTGATATCTTCAAAATCTTCTAGCTGCTCGTTATATATAAAAAAAAATTATCAGGAATCAGGGCAAAATTCCACAAGGCGAAGCTAATTTTAATTTTACGTAATTGAAATTTAAAATGAAATATTTTCCACTGCCCCCAATGCAAATAGTTGTCTTTTAATGTAATTAGGTAAGGTGAATAAAAAAGAGTTTTTTTTTAAATGCGTATTAACCGTTTCCATCTATATCCAATAATTAACAAAAAGGTAAAGAAGACGTAAGAACATAAATAAATAACAATTCAAAGGTAATAAGAATAATTGTGATTAAAATTGAGAATTGAAATTAATAAATTCTGCTTACCTAATAAATTTCAAATCAGAGTGTTTTGAAATACATATTTTTTAAACACAAGACCTGTACACTTTAACATATTTAATCAAGTCAATAGTAGTTTCGTTATCATTAAACAATTAAGAAAACATTAAATTATCATCACCAGTACCTAATAATTAATTATCATCGCGGCGTAAATAGAATCACATAAATAAGTGGTGTTAGGCGCTCCGCCCACTGAGGCAACTGAAAACCAACTAAAACCGGCTGTTTTCTCTGTCTTGATTGGTCAAAAAGCTTGTTTAACCATAGACGAATAACAATCATCTGACAGCTAGCAACTAGCGACGGCCGCCCAGAGCAATGAGCAGTGACAGTCGCAAGATGGTCGCAAGTCACCGCTTGCGTTACCATTGACAACGGGGTTTTGTGTGATTGTGTAGTGTGCGGGCCATCACATTGTCATACAAAGACAGTTGGCAGTTGAGAGTTTTCAGTTGCCTGAGTGGGCGGAGGCGCTAATCAGCCGTGACAGTCGCAAGTCACCGCTTGCGTTACCATTGACAACGGGGTTTTGTGTGATTGTGTAGTGTGCGGGCCATCACATTGTCATACAAAGACAGTTGGCAGTTGAGAGTTTTCAGTTGCCTGAGTGGGCGGAGGCGCTTAAAGTTAAATAACTACAATTTAAAAATGAAATTGAATGCTGAAACAGCTGTCATAATATTTAAAAAAAAAACTAAAATATTTGCAAAACTTAATAATAAGATTATTAAATTTGATGTACATTTTTTTTTTAAATCAGATGTATTTCTACAAATTGAAGACAAAAACAATAACTACCTACTTGACAATAATTTTAATTAATTCATATAATTGTTTTTCATGATACGTAATAACTAAAATCAATGGGCCGTTTTCTGAGTAATTCCAAAATATCCACGAGATGGCAGCACGGTCGTTACCGGTCCTCCTGACATCTAAGCTGTGGACCAAATCTATGGACTGACGTCTGACGTCTTTCAATGATCTGTCATTTCGATAGCTATTTGCAATTTGTTTTCCGACAAGTTGGCTTATTTATGAGTTTAGCCAAACCTAGTTTGCTCTATTTGTAAGTAAAATGCACAAAAAATACGGTCAGTGGACTATTTTCCAATTGAAGGAAGAGTTGAAAGGACGTAATGCCAAAACTTTTGGTAAAAAAACAATTCTCGTAGTAAGGTTAGTAAATACACCACTATTGCTTATTTGTATTGCCTACGATAATTTCTTTTCTAATTTATCACTAAAAGTTATTATCATAATGCGTTTTATTTAAGACTCGAAGACTATGATAAACATCATAATTTCAATCCTGCTGGCGTTGCGGACGAAGATGTCTTGGAAATGGTTTCGCCGAAGCCAGAAGATTTTCAAGACATCAACATGGCTTCCAATATTCCAGCACTGACGCGGGAAGAACTTCATAAATTCAGTGTTTCCTGGGAAAGTTTGAAGAACACCGACAAAGCGGTAAGTATGTGAGTGCTGAGTGTTCGAAGTGCACATGAATATGGCACAACCGATATTTTAGGAAAGTGTGCTTCGTAGTACAGGAAACATCTTTCTTATGCTGTCTATATACATTATAATTGTAACACTTTACGTATGTAGCTGGCGTATTGGCACATTGCAAGCACGCATTTGTAGTTCTACATGGAATAGTAGATTTTAGTGAAAATAAAAAAATCGATGTTCAACAAAGTTGTACAAGCATGCTACAAAATTTTCATTCACCGAGGAAATATCATGGTGCGCCTATAAAAGCGGAATATCTGCAACTAAAAAAACAGCAGTTGTCTCAACAACAGCTCCTTGATTTTGATCCTAGGCCTACTACTTGCATTAAGTCTACTACTTTCCGTCTTGTGTATATGTAAGCACTTGCATACTGCTACATAACACCATACGCACGGACATTGGAGGTCTAGCTTCGTTTTATTAAATGTAGAATCGTTCTTATTCAAAAAAAATTGCACCCTTGCGAGAGCCTTGAAGGAGTGACCTTATGTAACTTATACCAGGGCGGGTAAATAGTGGACAACCTCCAATGACTGTATAGAGTGTAAATAAGTAGTAATTAAATACATGTCATCCAAATATAATTATTGGAAAAATAATATCTTGCATATTTTTAATATAATTATTTTAAATCAAATAGGATTTAAAATATTTTACTAAGTGTATCTATTACTATGCATGGCAGCTGTTTCGCCTTCTGAAGGCATTGATTTGACAAACTTACTTGAAAATATTTATGTTTTTATTCTACACTAGTTGCATATTTAATTTGTTAATCTTATTTTCTTTATTTTAACAGGTTGACTGTTCACAAAGTTTATCACGCGTTGACCGATGCTACCACAACCATATAATATTTGGATGTAAAAAAATAAAATAAGTGCCAAAACAATAAATAATTTATGTATAATGTTAACTATTTGCTGTACTGATATGTTCTTCTATGTGTATAATGTTTGTAAATGTTTTACGACATATTTATATTATGTCTGTAATCTTGTTCTTTTCATATTGACCTCGAGAAATAAAAGAAAGTTTTTTAAAATTTATTTATATATTTGTTAAATTATTTTGTGTTATTTAGTACAACTAAACAACAATCTTTTTTAACCACGGCAGTAGCTGTCGTGCAAGGTCTCAGAAAACCATGACAAAACTGCACCGACACCCACACTTTATTTTAATAAAACAAATATAATAACAATCGTTTATTTCAGAATGTTGCGCAATGCAATACTATCCATATTTTGAAATAGCACAAATACTGACAAAATAACAATGCATTCATACGTAGAATGAAACAGAAAATAAATGAAAAATATAGTATGTACCTATATAATAATAAATCCAAAAAAATATGCAAAATCCGTTCATGGGGGATATTTGACAGGCTCCCATTTCCAGAAGGAGGGACTCCATCTCCATCCAGGCAACCATGGCAGTGATGATGGTATTCTTCGACTGACTGGCGTAGTCTGCGCCATAAGCTTCCCCTGCGGTGAAACAAAAGTTTATTTTTATATATACAAGATGTTAAGGGACGTACTTGACTTACTTTAAACCAGTGATTCCTGACATTTTTCGGAGAAAAAATGGAAATAAAATGTTGGTCTCCTGTGACTTTCAAAATGTCACATTGAACATCGAAAATATCACCGGAGACCGGGCAATATGACTTCCACTGCCACGTCTTCTAGATTCACAAGCAACGCCGCTTCATCTTGTGGTTTTGGTTTTGTAGAATTTATATATGTTTTTTCACGTATCAGACGCCTTTCCTGTCTGTTTCTTAATTCTAAATTACCTACTTCTACTTTTAGAAGAAACTACACCTTTCAGTAGCTTTTGCCTTTACAGTACAACTGAAAATAAATTAGGTTCAAACTTCCATCCTTGCATGATATAAAATACAAAACGGTCTACGTTAAGAAATAATAATAATTTGATTTTTTTCATAAAACACTCCTACTGAATATTAAATTACAATCACAAGATACACAGACATGGGACGAGAAATGAAAGCAAATTAGATCGCCAACAATGAAGAATCAGCCGCCCAGAAATCTCGTGCCAGACAGTTTGATAACCGTGTAATAAAATTATTGCAATAATTGAAAATATGGTTAATTTATAAAAGGGAAATAAGATATTATATCTACCATAATTATTAATGTTAGCTGTGATTGAGTACACTTATATTTAAAGGTACGTTTGTCAAATAATGTCAGCTGCGAAAGAAGGCAAAATTTTGTGCATTCTTTGTCAAATGTTTATATACGTGTTCATTATACTATACAAGTACTCTATATATTATATTGGGGATTCAATTATAGTAAGATATTAATTAAATGAGTCATGTAATTACTGTTATGGTTAATATTATTGAATACACAATCTGTGTCCCTGAAATGAGCTTTACAGACTACAGAAGTACGAGTCGGTGCCCATTTGGAACGCCTGATGGAATGATTCCATTTCGCTTTCAAGTCTCTATCTTTGGGAAACTCATGCCCACTCCTATTTCTACACATTAGAACACTACAACAGGTTGAAGGCATTATTATAATATTTAAAAACACTAAATTGCGTCAAACGGCCTAAAAAATGTATGGGATCTGACAGTTAAATAAAATAGTTGGACCGGTAGGACCATGGTAGGACTATGAGCGAACCTAGCGGCCAAAATCGTGCGAAAACGGCCCATTGTAATGTTTTTTGTCCATGGGTACTTATTTATCTATTCTCGTTTGTCTATTCCCGAAAAAATATAAATTCGCATCAAGCCCGCCGCCAGCACTATGGCCAGCACAGAACCATAAATAAACCAATCACGACAGAACTGAATTCAAATTTTCAAACAATGCCAACGGACTTTTATCGTATTGAGCGAAGTGAAGGAAGTAAAAGTAAACGAAGTGACTTGTTTTGACATTCCCAGTGATTTTATAATTGTTGTAGTTTTTTTTATTATTAATGTTTACGAGTGATGATTTATTTACCTTATATCATTTACCAAATAACTAACGAATAAGGATTTGTGCAGCGCCAAACAGAAATTGTACAAAATGTTGTCGGGCAAGAGAGATTATAAAGCCGCCAACTCTCCACAGCGGAAGAGAGCCAGGAGAAATTCGAAAGTCGGGACTCCAACTATGAAACCTTCCCTAGCTGGACAAACTGATGCCACTGCCGCTAATATTAAGGTAGCCATCCGTGTGAGACCACCAAACACCAGGGAAAATACCAATAATTGCAGGCTGGTTGTCAAAACACTCGACACCAGAATGCTTATTTTCGATCCAAGAGAGGATGAAAAGCCGTTCTTCTTTCACGGAGTCCAACAAACGGCTCACAACTACACCAAGAAGGCTAATAAAGAGATGCAGTTCATGTTTGACATTGTTTTCGATATGAATTCTACCAACGAAAATGTGTTTAACGATACGACCAAGGATTTAATGACTTCCTTGATGGACGGATACAATTGCTCTGTGTTTGTATATGGAGCAACAGGAGCTGGCAAAACTCACACCATGTTAGGTTATCCAGAGTGCCCCGGAATAACATACCTGACCATGCAAGAACTTTACCGATGTATGGAAGAATATAAACTCGAGAGGGAGTTCGACATCTGTGTCTCCTATTTAGAGGTTTGTCCATAAGTTTTAACGATTTAATTAGTCTCATGAAAATAAACCACAATAATCCGTATCTACACATTCGACTATGAATAGGATGGGGGTTCGATTTCTGCCACACCCCCAAAATATGTTATCAATTTCGAATGTTTTGTATACATAGTGCTACCAGCCTGAGCGTTTATGTTACATAATACTTGAATAAGCCTTAATAATAGCCCTGCTTCTGTCGTGAGGAACATATTATGCAAAAAATTGCATCATAAATATTATTCAAGTCATGTATTTACCCAATCTCCAGTGGATTTCAAATCAATTTTCAAATATCTTGAATACCAATAATACGCTACCCTAGTAATGTTAACAATGCCTTTTTTGTAGATTTACAATGAGAATGTTCATGACCTCCTGAATCCTTCTGGTCCCCTGAACCTGCGAGATGGAACATACGGGGTCATCGTGTCGGGACTGCACAGCCAGAGCATTGCAACTGCCCAGGAGCTGTTGGACATGCTGGAGAAGGGAAACAAGAACAGAACCCAGCACCCCACTGACGCCAACGCCGAGAGCTCACGCAGCCACGCTGTGTTTCAGGTAAACATTCAAACATGTTACTGTATTTTCTGCAGACGACTTAGAGCCAGTTGTTTTACAGAATTTTAACAATTCATCAAATTTTTAAAGTTAATTTTCAAGTTCCTTCCCCACATTACTCTTTCCCATCTCCTTCCCATCCCTACTACCTTCAGCCTCAGAGGATACCCCAATTGGAGACTCACTGGCTCCAGACAGTTAGGATCAGTTGGCAAACACACAATGACTTTTTTTATTATTCACAAAACATCGCTTAAATGAACTACGAGGGTGCGTTTTTAAATTCGCGGAATGGGTAGATAGGTGATTAGTGGGGGTGTCGCTGAATTAGGTACTAATTGAGCAACTCATTATAAGTATACATACCGGGTTTTATCGTAATTAGGTCATTAGTCTTTAAGTTATCCTCGACCAAACAAGTCAATCGGGGATATGGAGATAATCGAGTTCCACGCTGTTATAAAATTCCTTACCAAGCAAGGAAAATCAGTTCAGATCATACTGAAAGAGATGTCATCCGTTTACGGGGACTCTTGTCCAAGTAAAACTATGGTTTATAGGTGGCATACCCTCTTTAAACAAGGCAGGGGGTCACTTGAAGACGACCCACAGCCAGGAATTCCGATTGAGGTGACCATTTTGGAAATTATTCATGAAGTCAAAATATTAATAATAGAAGATGCCCGACTAAAGAAAAAACAGCTCGCAGAAATGGTTGGAGTATCAGAAACAACCATTTTCAAAATTCTTCACGACCATCTTGGCATGACTAAAGTCAGCGCAAGATGGTTGCCGAGAACAATCACGCCGCCTCAAAAACAACAGTGCGTGGAGTGTTCTCGTGCATTTTTGGACCTCTGTAGGGAATATAGTGGGAATACTCAAATTGTTACTGGTGATGAAACTTGGGTTCATCATTATGAACCTGAGTCTAAACAGAACTCTATGCAGTAGCACAAGAAGGGCACACCACCACCCAAGAAGTTTAAGGTGTCACAATCGGCTGGGAAAATCATGGCGACAGTCTTTTGGGACTCAGAAGGAATCCTGTTGATCGATTACAAAGATAAAGGTGTCTCTATAACCGGAGATTACTACGCTTCAATCTTAGAGCAATTAAAGGAAGCCATCAAGGAGAAAATAAGGGGAAAATTGACCAAAGATGTCCTCCTTCCGCACGACAACGCTCCTGTTCACAAGAGCCGTGTTACGATGGCTGCCCTGCATAAGATGGGCTTCGAAATTTCACCCACCCTACAGTACTGACCTGGCTCCCAGTGATTATTTATTACCTTTTTCCAAACTTGAAAAAAGAACTTCTTAGGAAAAAGTTTTCAAGTGATGAAGAAAGTAAAGGATGCAGTTTCGGCGTATTTTTTTAGAGAAAGACAAATCTTTTTTTTTTGAGAGTATACATAAGTTAATTGAAAGATCCGAAAAATGTATTAGGGTAACTGGTGAATATATTGAAAAGGAAAAATAAATTTGGATTTTTATTTCCACTCCTTACCCCCTATTCTGCAAACTTAAAAACGTTCCCTCGTAGGTCATCATTTGCATATATATTTTAATATATTTCTGTATCCAGGTGTACGTGAAGATGCGCAGCAAAATGTCGGGTCAGGTGAAGATCGTGAAGCTGTCCATGATAGACCTGGCGGGAAGTGAGAGGGCCTCGGCCACTGGCTGCAAGGGGGAAAGGTTCAAGGAGGGGGCCAACATCAACCGCAGCCTCCTTGCCCTGGGGAACTGCATCAACCAGCTCGCCGATGGCTCCAAGTTCATTCCGTATCGGTGAGTTCATCACATCCCCATTGATAATCCAGGCATATGTATACTTGGTGCCTTTTCAACTTTGTGACTGGTTGGAGCACAGTTCCACTGACTTACCTTGAAGATAGCCAATCTCCAATAGATGTGGTTAATGGTCACAAAGTTCAATCCCAAGCATTCAATAAAATTATATAATGGGTATGGGAAAGGTGAGTTTTGCCCCCTCAAACAGGATTTCCCCCTTATAGTTGTTTTGCTGTTGTAATTCTGTAACCTGGGCACTTATTTATTTTTTAATATGTCCTATTGTCATTACCCGCCTCACTAGAAAATTACTTATTAGCTTTTGGATGTCCACTGATCATCATAAGACGGTTAACTCCTTGAACGCCAGCGTATCCTTAAGGATACTATTCAAAAATCATTTCTCTGAATTTAACGAGTTATTCTGGGGAAACTAAATACACCTAAAAATAATTACTACAACTGTTTCACATGTAAAACATTGTAAAATCACAAAAGTCTACAATAAAACTGATATTTTAGAAACTAAAGGACACACTACATGATAAAAAAAATTGAAGATTGTCCTCCACAACACGGGTGAACTCCTAATGTGGGGGACAACGCTCAATATCTTTGTAATAATAATATGCAAAGAATAATAAATAAATAAATACGTAATACAATACAATAACACGTACGTAATACAATTCAACAGCACATATGTAATATACAATACCGCCGTCGTAACTAAAAACACAGCATCTTTCTTGATACTCTCGAGGAAGACAAGAGTGTTTTTATTTACCACAGCAGAATACATGCATCATTATATTCAACCGTACGTAATAATTGACCAAGTTGCCTCTAAAATCATAAAATATTAAAATCTTTATTAGCCTATATTTTATAATTTAAAGCAAAAATAAATAAAGTAGCTCCTGTCCGAGCTAGATATTTGACATACCTTTTTATTACAAAAATTATTTGTCAGTTTGGTTGGGTATTTTGGCCTCAAATCCAAAACTACGTTTTGTGTGAAACCGGCTATGCAGCCGTTCCTCTTAATATATCAAATATAAAAATAAAACTACACAGGGTATATTGTACCACTTTGCACTTTACTTTCACTATTTTATTTTGTTTGTCCTTTCTTAACTAACCAATGACGGACGGTAAGTCGTACCGATACAACTTATCAAACCCCTCTGGTGGTACGATTTCGCCAACTCTGAGTTATAATGGAGAAATGGCCCTACCGGTGTACACATACATAAATGATATATAAAAGGGGAAGTGGATTCTTTGCGGATGTGAGGATTGCTCTTTTTTAGTCAGCGTGAAGTTGTGCATTCATTATTTTGTCTTGAATTTTCATCCCTGGACTGTGGATAGTTCTACATATTACATACATAGATGATTTCAATGGATTCTCGTAGAGCATATTTTTCATCATTTTAAGTTTATCTGTTCAATTATTTTGAACAATTGTATGGATTATAGATCCTGAGTTTATAACTTCGCACAGTCTGTTTTTCCTTAATTAACTTATTTAGTTATTAATTTAGTGACTCCAAATTGACCCGCCTGCTCAAAGACAGTTTGGGCGGCAACTGCCGGACCGTCATGATTGCCAACATTGCCCCCACGCACTTGTCCTACGAAGACACGTATAACACGCTCAAGTACGCCACGCGTGCCAACAAGATCCAGCTGCGGATGAAGAAGAACATTGTGAACTGCGACACACACGTGACACAGTACATCAAGCGAGTGGAGGAGCTCACGCTGAAGGTCAAACAGCTGGAGGCCGAACTGGCCAAGGCTCAGAGCGCGGCTAAGCCGATGATTGTTGAAGATGCCCAATCAGTAATCTCCAGTAAGTTGATTTTATTTATTTTTTAAACTTTGATTTTATTTAAGTAATAATGAAAAAGAGAAGCAAAGGTCGATCACAGATGAGGTGAGCTGACAATTTGAAGGAGCCCTATCCAGAGACTTGCATTCCATATAGGTACATAAGCAATGCCTACTGAACTACCTTACTCACATAAAAATAATATTCAAATTATTGCAAGAAATCAATCCACACTTCAAAAATAGACATTCAGTTCTATCTACGAATCGCAGCATCATGCGTTCCCCACCGACCGCCCTACTTATAATGTGTCAAAAACAGGAACTAAATATGCAAAACAACGTACATGTTCATATATTGAAATGTTGACTGTATTCTACAAAAGAAATTTACACGTATGAGAAATGTGCATCAAAGACTGGCTGTTTCAATCTGTTGGTACCTGCATTAATTAGTTCAACTTTGGTAAAGCATCAATGACACGGGGATAGTTTACAAGCTACTAGTAAACTTCGCATTGTTCACAATCTGCTAGTTAGCTAGTAAATATGATTATATTAGTGAATTCGCCGGCTAGTAGCTTGTAAACTCGCTCAATGTAATCGAGGCTTCACAAAATAAGAATCTATAAATTTTATATAACCAGTAATTGGCTTGACATGGGTAAGTGGTTATGGGTAATCCCAACCAACATTGGCTAAAGTAGCTTAGCCATTCTTAGCAAAAACTTACCACAACAATCGATCAATTAATTAGCTTTTTTTCCCTGATTAAAATATCTGTGCCACTGCCTGTGTCCAAAGCTAATCGCCCGGAAGGAGAAGAATTTATGTAATTATTGCAATGAGCAAATAAAGTGGTGTTCAACTTTTCATTGCTTGCCTCTTGGATAATCTCAATTGTATGATCTTTTTATTCAAGGAATAATTTATTTTTAAGCTGTTATTTGTTAAGAACTTTTCACTAATAGCCCGGTACGTCCGAACCCTCATCTTCTCTTTCCCTCCTCCATAGTCCTATTGGGACTCATCTGGTCTTCACATGATAAAATTACAACAATATTTCGTTACATAGTAATTTACCTTGTTTTCGGGTAATTTAAATCATTAATAACTGTAATGTTTGTGTAACTTCTCTATCACTCAATATTTCTTCCAGAGTAAATAAAATAATTGTGCCTGGGTAGAATCTTTATTCTGCATTATTTGATTGATCAGCCAAATAATTTGTTCCCATTTTGAAGTGTTGTTTCATTGCAGATAAATTGGTGAAAGAGTGGCAGGAAAAGCTGGAGGCCGGAGTAAAGCCCTACTGGCAACTGCTGGAGGCCTTCCTCGAGGCGCAGAGCAAGCAGAGGTGCCTGGTCGGGAGGGCTCTGAGTAGACACAGGGCGGCCACCATCATGTCTGTCATGTGTTGCGATTACAGTGACATTGAACTTGGGGAGGTTGGCTTATTCAAATTATATCTTCTAAACTTCTTCCTTATTGACCCTTTGAATGATGAATATACTGCATCCAAATATAGTACAATGTTTATTTTAGAATAATATAAAGAAATTTTATTTTTTGCTACATAGTGTGGGAAACTGCATGAGAGACAATATTCAAATCAACTATACTTAAATACTTGTTAATTGCTTCATAAAATTAAATGTAAACTTTTCTGATTAATCTTTTTTGGTTTCTAGGCATGCCAAACTCAAATATCAAGACTGCACACAGCTTCAGAAGCTCTTCACCAACAGGCCAAGAAGTTGACCATCGAGATTGTTGAAAAGTGGGATCAAATGCGACTTGCGGAAAGAACATACAAGACTTTAGTTGAAGCGGCGAAAAAAGCTACTCCGGCCATTACTGCTTCCATCAATTTACTAAAATGCAAAAGAACGTCTATAATAATGGACGCCCAGGATCAGCATTCCAAGAAAATATCCTCCATGCAATACGAAGAAGTTGCTCACTTCCACGAATTCATCAGGGATTCGCTGAAGATGCTCAACAAATATTATATCTACCTTAAAGCGGATAATAAGGTCACCAAGTCCATGACTGTGGAATACAATGATCTCATTCGCAGGGCCAAGCACGCTAAATCAATCACCTGGATGGACGAGCAACAGAAAGACGATGAAAGGCTCAATGAACATTCCAAGTTTTTGATGAACTTAGACCCCTCCAATATTGTGAGCATCCCTAATCTGCCGACCTACGATATGAGCCCCGAATCGTCCCCGACGAATTCAGAATATTCTCCAGAAATAATTAGCAGTAATCCAAATGCCACCTTTGAGTTTGATAAACCAAGAATCGACACGACACATGACATGTTTGAATCGGATGAAGATTTGAATGCCACCCATACATTGGATACAGATTCGAAGCCGTGTATTGTACTCCCAGATGTAAGCTTTAATAATGGCTTTACGAAACCTATCAACCCCAGCGATCTCAACTCTACATTTGTGCTTTCACAGAAGCATAAGAAGGGGGAACCCCCACAACGGAAACCCATTAAACTAGCCGGTATTCAGAAGAGGATATTGTCAGAGAGAACTAACTTTTTGGTTGGCGATAGCAAAAGTAAGTATCTTAACATGTAAACTGTAACCCATTCCGAGTTATTCTTCATTTTAACCGTTTTTTTTATTTTAACCCTTATGTATAAAGAAACTGTATGAAGAACAAGGTCAGAATCGCTTGCCCCAATATCTTTCTTGAAATAACAGTTTGATTAATCTAGCCCATCTGAATATTTTTTAAAGTAATCATCTATGACATTCGGGTGTCATATCTTTTACTGCTTTATCAACGTGCAACTTTTTAAAGAAGTATAAATGTAACAATATAACTTTTTCATTTAATTATAATGGAAAATCACAAAGTAATAGCTAGTTTCATAAGTACAAGTATAAATGTAATTCTTCAAAAACACCTTTGAATTGTTGGTTTTCATTTTGGGTGTAAATTCAGGTTTGTGTAGAAACAATAAAGTCAGTTCATATTCGTATAAATATATTTTTTGTTGATATTTGTTTACCGAATGGGAGATTTTTTTTTTTTTTTCGCTAAAGTTAGCTATTCTGGGAAAACTTGTAACGATATTATCATGTAATATATACATATGAATAATAAATAAGATACATTATCTGATAAACAGAAAACAATTGCAAAAAAAAACAATTCATACGTTTTTATACGGATATTTGACCTAAAGTCAGGAAGGTAATTTCCACGCGTTTTTTCCAAATACGCCTGGCACGTGACAGGTTAGCGTTTACAACTAAAATACAAATATTTTTCATCAATTCTTAAATTTACTTTCAGATTTGAAGAGCAAGGCATTGATAAAATCTGCAAGTTGTGCAAAGCTGGTTCCGGGAAGTGCTGCCTTGTCAAAAGAAAATAAGTCAGGGTTTGGCTCGTCTGCAAATCGCTTCCGGTACAATGAGAATGCCAAAGCCAATGCTGCTAATGCTGCAAACACTATTCAGGGTATATTTCTTCTTACCATTATTTTTATATTATAAATTATTTTTACATATACATCAGGATGGCTGCAGACCTGGAAAACCGGGAATTATCAAGGAATTTTATCAAATCGGGAAATGTCAGGAAACTTGTAAATATTTTTGGAATATTAGTTTTTTTACATTTTCCACACAGAGGCTCTGAGGAAAATAATTTCCTTCAGGACCTATGTCATCTTTGCTCTGCGAAGGGTCTTTTAAAGAGAAGGAAGTTCTGGGAAGGAAAAAGGTATGAGGGGTGTATAAGAGTAAAATTTGAATTCATCCCTCCCAGGTCGAGAGAGTCCAACTCAAAGGGTCTCCCTCATCCGGCCTCTTTCAATCCGGCCACAGGGAACCACTCATGACCTGTTGAGAGGTTTTGGTTATCAAATGAACGGTTCTAAGGGGGCAGAACCCGTACCAGCCTCCGAAATTGAATTCTAACAATAAAATGAAATTCATTATTTTTGCGAAGTCCCAATATTGTGTTTTATTACTTTTAACGGTGGCTTAAGTAACAACAGATATGCCGACAAGGACAATATTATTTTCAAGGGTCTTTATGTGAAATATCATAAATTTGTAATATTTAATGTTATACATATTTAAATTATTGTTATGCAAAGAAATAAATAATGCTTTAGATGACTGCATTCCTTTTATTATTTGCCTTTCTGATCTTAGCCTTCTGGTGCAGATGAAACGACAAAAAATTAAATCAAAACTTTGTAAATATTTTTAGTTAAAATAAATATTTTACAGATAATGCTCCTAAAACATATCAGGGAAAAATGTAAAAACTGCTCTGGAGATTCTGGAATTGTCAGGGAAATTTGAAGGTCTTCTTGTAGGCCACAGATGCAATCAATATATGTATCGCCATTATAAATGTAATACATAATATGTTTTCAATTACAGTTGGGTGCAAAGCAGTGCGCAAGGAACGTGGCGCCATCGCAACCAGTGGCCCGTACCAAAGGCCTAACATCACTCAGCCACCATGCCGATGATTCATCCAAACCTCTCATTTGAATTTTGTTTTGGAAATAACGTCTATAATCCCCGTGTATATTCCAGGAACGTGTATATTCCATACAGGAAGCCCACACTCTAGAATGGGATTAAATGTGTTTATGCGATTTCAATCCTTCTAATATGTCAAGAAGAACTTTGAGGTTTAATTTCATTGATAAATATACATATTCCAATGAAATTAAATGAAATGTATGTCAGCTTCTGTCTCTGCTAATTAATACCTACGGCATACAAAACTTTGGAAAATACAATTTGTTCTTATTTTTAACACTCCAGTAACCATGAGGGCTGAATAAGTAACCCCCCTTATTGAAATTTTTCTAACAGTTTAGATTCAGAGGGTAACTGAGTGATCCCGCGTGGAAATGCATGTTATATTTACCGTCTTGGCTTGTCGAGGATTAATATCGAACTTGATTTGCTATTACATTAAGACAGATCTTTAAAAAGAACACATTTCATTTTATATGATATGTATGTACAGTAGAACACTGATAATTCGAAATTATTGCCAAAAACAGTCCCCAGCAAAAAATTTGTTTTGTTAATCGAAACTTATTTTGGTCTGTGCATGAAAACTACTGTCTGCGTAAAAAATTCGATTTGTCATCTGAACTGACAGGTCCGTTGTGGTAAAATTTTCTGGAGTTCATGTTATCAATTTGTAAATTCTGACAAGCCGACCGTGCTTGTTATAGGATCACAAAATTTATTTACATGGAAACGTATTGTATTTTTACGAATTTACTTTTTAATGTCTAAATTTCAGAGGCCCGCCGCGGCAGTAATAGGTTGTGAAATTTCGACAAACTTACACGGAATATTGTCATATTTTCAGGAAGTTTTATAAGAAGAATATTGTCACATTTTCAGAACCTGGTTTGAATAATTGAAGAGCCAGCAGCGACGGTAATAGGTTGCGAATTTTCTAATTGTGATTTAACATAAAATATCTACCTGAATTATGTGGAAATTTGTTAATTCGAAACTGTTTTTTGGGGTCCATGGATTCTAATTACATAATGGGTTTCTACAATAGTTATTTTTCCAATCTTTTGGATGGATAAGGGTTCGTTAATTTGTTCTTCCTCTTTTAAACTTGGTAAGTTATTGTGTATATCAAAACGCTTTTTAGATGCTAACTTGTATATATTTTTTTGTATTATAACAACCTTTTATATGTGTATTTTTTTTACATTTTGTAAATAATGTTAAACTTTAGACTAGTATTTTGCTGATACATATTATATATATAGATATCTGATGGTGTAGCAATTTAAAAATATCTGCATTTATTATATAAACTGGTTTTATCGGAGTCAAAATACCTAATATAATAGAACGAGAACAATAACAAGTAAGAAAAGATAATATATGTTTTTAAAGTAACATTATTAATAATAAAATATATCTTTATATGTACATAGTCCTGTTTTGGACAAGTTCATAGAATGCCAAATTAGTTTATTTTAATTGCATTGAACAATAAATTATTATATTATGAAGGTCTCTTTCCTGGTATTAGGTACAGAAATATTAATAGAACTTTCACGTCACAAGTCAAATTTTAAATTAGATGAATTGTTCAAATTCTGTGAAACATTCCATCCTAAAAGATCATTAAATTTGATGTGAAGTGATTGAAAATGTGTGCCGATTCATGTGTAACAGGTATTGTATTAAATGTGTTTCATAATTTTTAATGTTTGTTTTTAAATATTTTTCCTACGCACTTTCGTTTTACTAGTTTTACTACTGACAAGGTTTGCAATATTTATAAAATAACTCTCCTAAGCTTTTCGTGTATTATTAAAAATTGTGTAATATTAAAAACCTCTTTTATTTTATGGTGACATTTAATCTTGTATATAAAAATCTCGTGTCACATATTTGTGGTCGCACTCCTCCGAAACGGCTGGACCGATTTTTATTTTATATATTTGGTAGGTATGAGAATAGTTTGTAAAGTATATTTCATACCGCGAGCTCTGGCTTTATGAAATTTGCATAAAAAATTTGAAATATGTCAAAGAGTTTAGCAGCAGGGAAAAAAGTCGTGAAGGGAAGGGGGAAGGCGTGAGGGGGTTGCGAGAAGGGGGACAGCGGGAGAGCAGAGGGGTAAGGTGAAAGTGGAACGCGGGAGAAGGAGTCGCGGAAGGGGAACGGGACGAATGGGAAAGGGAGAAACAATTTCTTTATTTAAGTGGCATTGCAACGCATGCCGGGTATCAGCTAGTATATAAAAAAAAATTCAATTAGATTTTTAATTACTCGTATGAGTACATAATATTATGTTTTTGCTTGTAATAATTGAAACCATACTTGTCAACAATCTAGGAATATAAATATGAATTAATGTTATTCTATATAGTCCAGTGTAAGATGTGAGATGTTCCCCCAGCCTATATTAGTCCAGTACCACCACTGAAGGCTGAGATATGAAATTACTGACTTGAGCCAACTAATTGTGCCCACGCAGCCAGTTCTTCTTTGCTTCACCCTCTCATTTGATTTTACCTCGTAAATAAGCAAGATACCTGCAAATTAAATTAAAACATTTTGGGGTTAGGATCCTCTAATACAAATTAAGAAAAGAAATAGGAGAGGTCCATTGAGGGAGACCCTTTGGCCTCTACAGTTGGACTTCCTAGACCCATCCCGCTACAGAATGGATTCATATGTCCAATGCCTTTTCCTTCCCGGCAACTTTATTTCCTTAAAAAGACCTTCCACACAACATCCCTAAAGATGACACATGCTCTGAGGGATATTATTCTCCTCAGGGCCGCCTCCTGTGTAGAGTAGTTACTCTCACTTTCGCCCTGGTGAATGACCACATTCAGAATAGAAATAACTTTAGCCGTGTTTGGTGACAAGATCTGAATAGCCAGGTACTTCCCAACCTTCTTCCCTTTCCCACATATGCTCCTTCTCTACCTGGTTGAGGGAGACCTAACTTAAACCTCTCCGGCCGGACTCGCTCGACCTATCGCCTTGCACCACAGTGGAAGGGATGGATTTATACGTCTCGTCACTCCTGGACAATTGACCCCCAGATTCCTACCCACCCCTCACACACGTTTTCTTCCGAGAACTTCCTCTCCTTCCTTTCCCTAAAAAGACCCTCCATACAGCATCTCCAAAGGTTACATCGGTCCTAAAGGATTTTTTTTTCTTAGTGCTTCATGTGTGGAACTAACGTAAAATAAAAACTAATTAACCCCAAACGGGGATGCCACAGTCCCACTGGCTCCAGGTAATTGTGAGATGTTCACTTGAAAAAGGAAACTTTCTTAATAGTTTAAAATGAGTTGTTTTTACCTGATAGCACATACCCGAACACGAGTATATAGAAGGCTGCCTGCAGCATCCTCATACTGACAGGGGTGGGGGAATAGCCCCCTGAAGGGGTGGTATCGTCTCCCCCCTCCTCACCAGAACTGGCATTGCTCACGCTGTCGGCCTTTATCTCCAAACCCAACTTCTCGTACTCTTCGTATGTTATCTTAGTAAGGATACCGGCTTCGAAAAGCTGCATCAATCTAACACATAAAGTCAAAATATTTATAGTAATGAAATTCTGTAATTGTACTCTTCATTATTTCTTTGAAAATAATATTTGTATCCAATTTATTTTTTTTGTTAATGACTCTTAACCACTCATCTGGTGCTCGCCCGCCGGTGGGCCTGAGGCAGATGAGAGGTTAAATTAGAGATTAGAGGTTATTGGCTTACGCAAATATCATTCCAGACGTTGCTTTTAATTTCAAAATTGTAGCTCCTCGGAATTCTTTGTAATTAATTTTCTATTGTGCACGGCCATCATGTAGGCAAATGTCATCCGATATTCAAGAGGTTAAGAGGAACGTTTGTTCGGCCCGTTTCATACAAATCTTGATTTTGAATTTGAGATCAAAATACTCAACCAAACTAAAAAATTATTTTAGAAACAAAAGGTATATCAAATGTCGAGTACGAAAATGAGCTCCTTTATTTAATTATTTGTGAGTAAATGAAAAACATTTTTTTTTTTAATTTACTACATGTTTAGAGGAAGATTTTGGGCCTCCCGTTGAAAACGAAGGAAATGTGTTGGGCCTCCATTAAAAGAAGAGGTATCGGTGTGTCGTGATACCTCGGCGCGTGCTGCTCGGAACAATAACACTGGATGATTATTGTGATGATGTGTATTTATATATCTACAAATCGACCCTTTGGAATAACAAGGTTCCATCTGTTGCGGAAACGTCACGCGGTTATGGGATCTATGGTAAGTTACCTTAGAGTTCATTACCGCATGACGTTAAAGCAACAGATGCAACATTGTTATTCCAAAGGGTCGAAATGTAGAGTACATATTAACAAACATAGTAAGATTATTCCAAAGTTCGCGGAACTGTAGATAAGAGCATTGTAGGTTGTGTTGCTAGGCGGCCCGTTTGTCGCTGACTGAACGCCGTGTTGACTTGAAGACTAAGTTATTGTAGATTTTTATGATTTCTTCATCTTGATGTAGGTTGTTATTACATTTTTAATTCTATAATTAAATTTATTCTAATTCTACACTTACACTTTATTGAAGTTTTCAATGTATGGGCAACCGACTTGAAGTGCAACTGCCGAATAACGAGTATACAATTTTTCACTCAGTTGGAAGTTTGAGGAACCTGGTTACAAAAAAATGTCATTAAAACAAATTACCATTTTTCCATTAAACAAAAACAAAGGACCAAAAGCACTGCTTTCATACCGCCAGCAAAAAAACTATTTCTATAATGCTTACATGTTCAAAATATTGTATTATTTTCATATCACAATAACAAATGTCCCTAAAACAGATGTGTAAACATGAGGCGAAGAACCATTTACCTTCCCCTTTCCTCTGGCAAGTTTCAAAGCCATTTGCCTAACTCAGAAGCTCACTTACTACCCATATTGAGCAGAACAGTAAAATATGAGAGATTGAGCCATAAAATTCACCATATCTTCTGGTGTTGAAGTAAAGTGTCTCCCTGCCAGCCAGAATAACCGTGGGAGGACCATTGTGGTGCAGAACTCTGCGAACTCCTTGCTCTACCGATCGCACCGTCTGAGATTCCTGATTCTTCATTAAACTCCAAAGTCTGCCATACACACCGGTTCCATTCTATAATAATGTAAATATAATAATGTATACTTCGACAGCCTTTTTAAAAACAAGATTAGTATTTTTTCAAATGGGAGAATTACTCATAAACAACAACAAAAATTTATGTTTTTGGACATGAGAAGCACTCATTGGATGACCAATACCTCTGCCATACGTCACCCCCAAGTGGTTTGCTCTGTTTGGTGACTTAGCAAGAGTGGCTGGGTTCATGGGGTGAGGTTTGTTGGGGTCATGGCGGCAGAGGCGTCTGCCCATCAACTACGTGGCAGGTCCGATCAGGAGACAATATTTAAGGGAGACCCTTTGACTTCTCCATCTGGACTCTCTCGACCCATCTCCTTGCACCACAGTGGGAGGGATGGATTCATACGTCTCTCACTTCTGGACACACTGACTCCCAGATTCCTACCCACCCCTTATATCTTTTTTTCCCAGAACATCGTCTTCCTTAAACGATCGTCCACACAGGGTGTGGAGTTAATATAAATAATACTCACCATTTCTTCAAGGATATAATAAATATTTGTTCACCTGAAGTTTAGCCAAGGAAGAGCTGTGTCTCTCCACCAGAAGTTGGTATTTATGAGTCAGCATCGCAGTCTCCAGGGCCTGTAGGCTGGCCAGGGGCGGCTCCAGGGTCGGGCGGGCCAGCAGGGAGGTCAGGGTGGCGGAGTACACGTCGCTCAGGACGTAGGTGGCGGCAAAGGAGAGCAGCAGGACCACGAGGCGGGCGTGGCAGTTCTGAGCCGGGACTCGCCCGCCTGACAACAATAGCAGGACAATTTGAGCAGTAGCAATGGGAACTGAAAGATATTGTTTATTTTCTTATATGGCTATTTATCACGGTATCCAAAAACACGTAGTTAAAGCGGAAAACTGGTGAATCTACATCACATAGAAACCAAAAAAAAATATTTTTTTTATTTAGAGATTTTCAATTTATTCTTTTTAACCCTTTTCCTTCTTCTTCTTCGATGGCGCTACAGCCCATATCGAGCTTTGGCCTCCCGCAACATTCGCCTCCAACTCCTCCTGTCCTCAGCGGCTGACTTCCAGTTTGTTATCTGGAGAAGCTGTGCTGCATCCCCTCTTACTTCGTCTTCCCACCTCAGTCTGGGTCTTCCCACTTTTCTCTTTCCACCCGGGTGTCCAGCCATAATTCTTTTTGGGACGCGTGTGTCCGGCATTCTCTGTACATGTCCAGCCCATCTCAACCTGAGGAGTCTCCTTAGTAACCCTTTTCCATTTTTCAGCAATAACTAACTAACCATCACTCCGTTCCGCGGGGGAAGGCCAATAGGACGGACCACCGAACAACTCGGTCTTGGCATATACTCCTTGCTTCATTCACATTCATACATCTTCTCACACATGCTCTTCTAATATTCTGACTCCTGACATGGCCCGACTCAAGTATCTGGTTCACTTGATCATGCCATGGTTACGAGCTTCCTCAGCAACTAAAGGGTTAAAAAAAACTTTTGGAGGCGTGTCTGTGCTTCGAAAAAGACATACAGACATTTTACAAAGACATACAGCTGATATTAACCCCCTATTGACAATTTTTTATAAATTTGACCTAAAGAATTCCAACTTTGGACCCAAAATGAAAACTCAAATCAAAGAAGCCACAAAATCAGTACTACGAGTTTCCAGACTGTGCATAGATTTTTTTTACTTTTACTTTCACTACTGGTGTTCTCATTAGGTACATAAAAAATATATTTATATCATAATTAATTTGATGAAACTAACTACACAACATTTTGCAAAAAATACATGTATATTTATTTCTTCAATCTTTGCAAAATTAATATTATTAAATTAGTATATTTATTTTTGGTGTGGGCAACTTGTTATAGATATAACAGACATTTTGAATGTTTAAAATTATATTAAATAATGTATTTTTATATTGGTGAACGGATAACTCAACAAAGTGGCACTTCATCACTCGTTTTTAAAATTGATGAACTTATTTCTTATCTTATTCTGTTAAAAGTATGCGCAATAATTATTATGTGAATGAGGTTGTGTTGTAAATACTTGCATTGCTTCAGGAATATGGACATAGTGAACCAGATGCACTTGGACAGCGACGGGGGACTGGGGCCCCGAGGCTCCCACAGTGTGGGCACTGCAGCAGCAACCCATAGAGCCGGCCCGCTGCCCGCCAAGGTGATCAAAATGGCTGGCCACACCTGGATTCATATTCACTTTATTTTGCTTGCGCATTAGCATTGACGGCCGGCGTTGTCCAGTGGCAAGGCTTTGGACTCCCAATAAAGCGAACCGGCAACCACTCACGCTGACCAGCTGACAGCCGATCAGCGCAGGAATCATAAGAGTGCATTTCTCAGTGTGCAGTACCTACTGCGCACTTTGGGGACAATCCGTATTGTCCCTTTAAGCAATTTCGTTTTTTCCTTGTATTTCGTTTGCGATCGTACGGAATCCGAGACCCGCGCATGCGCACTAGTATGTGAATTTCAAATACCGTGGGGACTTACTTAACCGCTTGGGCACATAAGCTTGTTTTCACAACAATTTAACGTAGGTAGACATAGGAAGGCGTATGCCCCAGACCTGAGTTATTAACAGAAGTTGCAAAGTTTCAGGCGGGAATCGCTCGCGTTCAAATTAACTTCGATGATAATCTAGCAAATAAAGCGTTATTTTTATTGTGCTGTATTATAAATTGTATATCTATAGTCATTTTAATTTATTTTGTGTTTGGTCATCTAATTAGCATGATTTGACCATGAAAATTTTTGTTCGAGAAATTTTATATTATATGCTCCGGGTAGTGAGATTACAATACAGTAGGTAGTAGGTAAATGTAAAAAATGTCGGTCCCCACCATCAAAGAAGTATTCGAGCCGCCACTGCATGTGCAGAATACATTCCCAAAGTTATGACATCAAATATGTGACAAAGATAACCGGTGCGCGCCAAGCAGGTAGTCAGAGAATGGAGCGATCCGGTTAAAAGTGAAAACTTTAAACGAGTTTTTTCTCAAAACCACCTTTTCAAGTTGGCTGTTAAGAATTACTTCATTCAAAGTTAAAGAAAATTTTATTTTTTTGCGGATAAACCTTGAATTACGAAATATTATTATTTTAGGGAAACGTTATTGCGAAATTAAGGCCGATTTTTTCAATATTCATAATATGTCCGCCATTTCTGCAATCAATAATTTTTTTTGCAAACTAAGGTTTATGTTATTATTACGCGCATGCGACATTCATAATATAATGATTTTATTTTAATTTCATGTGTCAGATAATTTCCAAGGACTCCAGCATTCCAGCCGATTTGGTCAGACTTGCTTGCGGCAGCTTGTCTATATAAATATGTAGATATTCAAGTCCAATTTTCAATTGTGTTTTTTAATTGTTCAAATGTACTTTTATATGTAATAAAAGTTTTGTGAATGAAAATAAATTATATCTTTGAAAAAATGCATTGGAAAAACACTCAACTAGAACAGACTGCTCCCTTATGCCAAAACCGTCAGTTGGGCCTCTAGTTCCTAATGAGTCACCAGCTTCAGCTAAGTCAGCAAAACCACTAGCTGCAACCAAGTCACCAGCCCTTAAGCCACTAGTTTTTGTTGAGCCACTAACCTAAGCTACGCCACTAGCCTAAATTAAGCCAAAAGTCAAATAATAATGGAGTGTTTCCACTTGTTTTACAGAGAAACGCATCTACATTTCTCAAGAAAGACATATATGTATATGTATTTAGACATGACATTTATGTGACCTGCCAGCGGAAGGGTCTTAGCAGAGCGAGGGCCTCGCTGAGTTTGCGTCGAGCGTGGGTCACGAAGGCCCCGCTATCGGCCAGTGTAAGGAAGGAGAACTCCACCCCCAGCTGACGCTCCCAGGACATGGTCACATCTCCCAGGAAGAAGTCTGCCTCCTGGGCAAAAACAATCAATCTTTTAATAATAATACAATTTGTTTCAGCATTGTTACGTGGGATGCACAACCCGCCATATCAAGAAATTAAAAGGATGGTTGAAAATTAGGTTGATATCGATTTGCGTGTGTCCAATAAATGAGAAGGCGGTTACAAATCACGCTTTAAAATTTCCAGAGTTATACTCTCAGTATCGCCTTGGAGAAAGACCACCATTCAGGATCGAAACGTTGTATGAAATGGCTTTAGCCGTGTTTGATGACCATACTGGCCAATGGCTTCAGTTGAAGAAGAAGTTTCCAGTTTCCAGTTTAGAAGTTTGAGAAGTGTGCGGAATAGACATGAATGTAAAAAAAATACACATAGGTATTCTTTGTATTTATATGATGGGGACCCAAAAGTAACGAGACTCTAGTGGTGGGGGGTGGAGTGGAGGGGGAACGGGTTTTTTGTGGTCGGCTATTGTACGGAAACTCTTTCTCAGTCAGTGTGCGAAGCCATCTCGCTGGGAGACCAAGCATTCATCCAAAGTTTAATTTTAAATAAACCAAGATTTCTTCTTTCTGAAAGTCGGTTGAAGACCAACCTCGTTCTGGGGGCCACTCAACATCAAGCACCGATAAAAATGTTGATAAAATCAACACTCTTGTTCAAGAAGATCGTCGCCAAACAATTGATCAACTGTCAGACATTACTGGAATAATATGGAGTTCAATTCATCAGATTCTGTCACAGGATTTGCACATGACAAGAGTCTCAGCCAAACTTATGCCTCATCTCCTCTCTGAAGATCAAAGAGAGCGTCACCTTCAAGCCTGCAACCAATTTAAAAATCAGCTGGAAGAGGACCCAGATTTTTTTCCAAGGTTATGTGATTATATGTTTCGTGGCGGTATGGGTACGATCCCGAATCCAAACAAGATTCACGCCAATTGAAGAGTGTTCTCTCTTTTCTCCCGAAGCAGTGAAGTTTGTGAAGCAGTATTTGAGTAAAAAATGGAATGACCCCAATTGTTCACCCGCCTTATTCCCCCAACCTGTCTTCCTGTGACTTCTTTCTGTTCCCTAGGATGAAAAGGGACGTGAAAGGGAAACGTTTTCATACTGTAGAAGAGTTGAAACAAAAATCGCTGGAGGCCATAAAAGACATTACAATCAGTGTGTTTAAAAATTGTTTTGAACAGTGGAAAAAAAAGTTGGACAATTACATACACTAATAGTGAATATTTTGAGGTCAACCAAATTTTGGTGTAAAAATATTGAAAAATAAAAAAGTTCTGAAAAAAGTCTCGTTACTTTTGGGGCTTCCCTCGTAAGTACTGATTTTAATTTGAAAAATTTCAATGCGCAAGGGAATGGGTTATAATAGTATAATTTTTTTTTAAATTATAACTTACTCTCCGATAAATCATTCCTAAAACTCCCCTGAAAGATCCGTTGGCGGAAACCCCCGAGCCCTGGCTGTGCTGGGGAGGGTCAAAGTACTGAAATCTGAAAAAAATATTGTGTTGATTTTGAATAGATTACTTTAATTTATTGCACAAATTAATATACTTATGAATTTTTTAGGCAGCTTTTTCATGATCCGTATTATCAGGAAAATCGACTTATCGTATTATCTAGACAGGGCATGTGAATATTAAAATTAACACCAAAACCAAAGTTATTGGTAAGAAAACAATAAATTTATCAAAAAAAAAGCATTATCTCGCAGTCGAAAGATCAGAAGCATTCCTTTTTACTTTTGTTGGTCTGCACGGAGCAAATTTGTCTTTCCCAATGCTTATTGAATTAGCTTTATGAAGAACGTGAAGATCATTTTTCTACACGAAATTGAACCAGTTCGAAAGATTTTAAGTAGGGGCTCTTGCAAACTTTATCATTAACTATTTAATTAACTGCATGAATATTTAAACAATAAATATATATATATAGATAGCTTCGAAGCGGCGTATCGATTATAGTAACAATTAATAAAAATGTCACATTTCTTTCTAGTAAATTAACTACATATTTTTTTTATTAAAGTTAGATATGAGAGGGTTAATCTATTTATATTATATATCAATGGCCGGTAAGGAGTCAACATAAACCGGGTGCTGTAAGAAAGCGTAATACCAAGAGGACCCCGTTACATACATTTTAATTGGCGCCCATATGCGGGATTTTTTTTGCGTACTTCCATTGGTTGCATTCTTACTGCATCCGTGTTATATTGATTCCTTACCGACCCGTGAGAGAGAGGGGTTAAACTTACTTAAAATTCAGTTTTGCAGCCAATAATTTCAAGAGTTGGTGATCCCTGCCACCAGTTACTTCGATAGATGAATCATTGAGAAGTTTTACAAAGTGCCAGGGTGGGGCCTAAGCAAACATTAAAAATAAATGTGAATAAATTCATTATTTTAGATAGATCCTTTAACTAAACATAACTGAAAAGAAAGTGTATCACAGAGTATATGTACAGAGTATCTCTCTGAGTTTCGAGCTCAATCTGTTCAATTGCTAGACGAGTGTACTACCCACTATGCTATGGCTATCGAGCTCCTCTGTCAGTGAGAATGACAATGGCAATACGTATGTATTAACCTACTTACCTAATCACAATATATCACGTCTTGCGTTTATCCTGTCAATCAAAATTAATAATTTCTGACTCTCAAGCATTCGATATTGACTGACATTTCATTGCAATACGTTGGCATTTTAAAAGAAAACAGTAGATTTAGAAACAGTTTTATTTTTATTTAGAAAATGGTAAGTATTTATAATAGGAAATGGTAAGTACCTAATTTGTATATTCTTTTTAAGCTTTTTATAAAAAAAATATATGAACGATGTAAAAGAATCTGATATTATTAATATGCTAGTGACTGTACGGTTGAATTTTAAGAACCCGACTTCGAGTATATCTCTGACGCCGCTCCATATGCAAAACCATCTTCGTAAGTGAAGTTTGTTACAAAGCTACTGTCGCATCGCCCGGCGCCTGCCGCCCGCAGGGCTTAGTAGCAAAAACACGCGGAGCGGGTTTTTAACTGCTAGTTTCAATGACTGCTTTTATAAAACTGAAACGCAGTTCACAAGAATTTTTTTTTTTTTTATGACTTTCAGAAGGTTTCAACCACTGGACAGATAATTTGTAGAAGTGCAATATCTCTATACCGATTTGAAAGTAAACGAAGGTCACAAATTTACATAAAACTTTTCGTATTCTAAGCCCAAGATAGTTTCAATGTAATGAATTTTCCGTTTAAGCAAGAATTCATAATTTAAAAATTATCAATTTCAGCAGAAATAGAAAAACATTTTATTACTCTGGGCACATTGACACGCCCACGGCAAACTTCTATTAAGTTTATCATTTACTATTATCACTCGGATTACGTTGACTGGGCACCTATCCATTACACAATACTCTAGGGATGTTTGATCACAACCAAAATAAAAAATTAATGCAAAATAATAAATAAAATTAATGGTACCAACATGAAGCACTGGCACCCTGAAGACACGCCCTCCGAGGTTGGAGTAGACCTCGAGGGGCGCAGGTAGCGAAGGTGCCCTGTACAGGCGCCCCCGTTCCCACCAGTTCACCAGGGACAGGGGGCGTGCACCCCGGATCACTCGAACCTGGTTGTAGTACAGACGGTACCTAAATGTATTTAATAAAGTCACTGGAGTTCCAAATTATAATTTATAATAGGGTTGAAAGGATGACTGATATATTATATCACGATGTATTTGTATTATTTATATAATACTCAATTACAAAAAATATTATCCTTTAAATGATATAATTTATATTTTATTAATAATATCATTGGAATGGTATAATTTATAATGTATGTATCATTTAAATAACTGTATTCTATAAAATGAAATCCCTCTTCTACAATGACAATATCAACTTAAAACTAAGGCAGAGAATGTTAAAATGCTGTGTGGTCGGTCTTGCTGTACGGATGTGAGACATGGACTTTGAAAGAAAATACTGCGTGGTAATGGCTGGAGGCTTTTGAAATGTGGCTTCACCGGAGAATGCTCAAAGTCCCATGGACCGACATGATCACCAACACAGAAATTCTCAGGCGGGCTAGAGTAGATAGAGAACTGCTCACATAAGTAAAAGTCAGGAAAATTTCATATCTAGGTCACATACTTCGAGGGGAGAAATATCACTTCCTCTAACTAATTTTAAAAGGCAAGATAAAGGGTCGCCGTGGGCCTGGTAGGAGACAAATTTCTTGGCTGCGAAATGTATTATATTAGTTTTTTACTTGGTATTCTCAGCAGCTATTGTACTACTAATACTCTATTTAGTTACTTTATTGCTTTTAAAACATAGTACCTACTTGATTGGAATCTGACAATTATTTAAAAGGCACTTGTGCCGTTATTCATGTAGTATTAAGTTCTATAAATAACATGATGTACCTACCTAATGTAATTTGACTGTCCTAAAACGGAAAACCTTCCTAGTTGGACAGTCAAAGCTTCCTTATAATGTATATGTTTTTTTGTATCAAATAAATAAATAAAATAATAATATAACTGTTGATTTTTCTACTGTTGCTAATTTCATCAGAACCTTTTTTGTAACATCTATTGATTATCGGTGAAAACATTATCTCAGCTTGCAACTCACCAGCTCATTCGGGCCGCAGGAAGGTTCAAATATATTCTATATCATTTTAAAAAGTACTTGGCGTTCAAGTTTGAAAGCAATCTACCTTACGCCTACCCTCTCCAATGGTTAACTTCTGTCAAAAAGGGGGTATGTCCACACGACTATTTGCCCAGTAATTAATAACTGAAGACATTGAGTCGAAAGGCTCAGCCGTCCGAACGGCCTTTCCTAAAGTCAAGCCCATTTTTCGCACCCTTCCTAAGTGTTTTCTTAAACCTTTCTCAACCAGTCATTTTAAAATTTCACCAACTTTGAGAATTATTTACAAGGTAAGTAGGTAATAATCCTATTTATTTGTGGCTCTTTAAAATTAGTTTATTGAACATTCTCTGGTAACACTATTTTTTTCATGGGTTAGACTCACTGAATAAGAAATACGTATTTATACATATTTATACCATACCCTTAAACCTATACTGGAAATGTGGGTGGTTTGGTTTATTTATCTTGGAAATGAAGCTGTGCAAACTGCCCATTTCCAATATTGTTGTATTAAATCATTATCAAATTAAAGTAAAATTAAATCCTCACACGCCTGTTCGCGGGTTGGTGATAACAGCCACCCTCATGGCTTCGTGTAGAGTTGCCATGAATCGGTTACTTGGTTCTCTTCCGCCCCAGTAGAATATATATAGCAGGAATCTGTGCACTAAATTCTTCTCACGAATCTGGAAAGGTGAAATCAAAAGGGTGGGGGGGTATAAAATTCGATTATCGGTTTAAAACTGAAATCTGGGAAGTTTTTACCACTGTATTATAGAATAGCTCAACTCATTTTATTTTATGGCCAAAAGATATAATTACCTCAACTAATAGATCTTCACATTGCAGAGGTGTGCAGAATAATATGCTTGCGGTATCTAAAGAGTCGTCCATAGCACGAGAGAGATAGCTAAAATACTGTTTCTGCAATGTATAAAAAACATCATTGTATTTGCATGAATATTATAGGTAACTTAATACCTACTATATTTTGAAACTTTTTTATAAAGAAATACAAAAATTCTCAGATTAGGAAGTTTACACCTTTCAGTATTTGATTTTCTCATACAGAAAAAAAAGCGGAAAATTTTTGATTTATTATAATCCTACTTTTACCTTTGGATCATTGGAAAGATCGGCATCATTTAGAAAGAAGGTAGTTGCGATTCTTTCGCCCTGGAGAGTTTTAAGAAGTTGAGTTTGATCCAGCCTTCTACACAAAAGAAAGGTTATTGATTTGTACACTTTCGGTAAAGTCCTCGAAACTCTGAACAATAAATTTATTAAATGAAATGAAAATAATTAACTTTTTAATACATCATTTTAATCAAAATAATCTACCTACATGTTTTAACAGGGGTTAAAAAATAACAAAATGTATTGTGTTCTTGCAGTTGCACAGTTGGTCATTATAATTTAACTACCTCCAGACCTATCGAAAATTTTGCTTGTGCAATGATGAAGAGCTTAGCTAGCAAAGAATCATATCCATGATGACTGGGTGAGTGTGAATGGGAACCCGGTGCATTTTTTCACTCAGCTCAACTAACACTACCTATTTTTTTATTAATAATTCAAAAAAGATACATAAATTACAAATACATTTTATACACTAATTAATGATATATATATATATATATGTGTGTGTGTTTGATGTACCCCCATAAAAAAGCAGGGCTTCTGTGTATGGGGGGAGGGGTGTTATTATATAGTTTTTATTTGATATGATTTAGTTCAGGTTTTGAGTATGATTTTTAAGGTGAGTGTTAAATTCTTTTATTTTGGTATTCATGTTTCTAATTTTTTCTGGTAATGAATTAAAGAATTTTACTCAGAGATATTTATGATTTAACTGTCCTATTGTTTTTTTTACATTTTGGAGTAGGAAGTATTGATGGTTGTCTAAGATTTTTGTTATTTTTAAAGGGTGCAGTTTTATTTTGAATATTGTCTTTATAAATTTGTAATGTTGCATGGCAGAAGTATAATTCACTTAATTTTCTGACCTTAAATTCTTTGAATAAGAGTTTTGACGAATATGAATAGGGATTTTTTTAAATGGTTTTTATTATTAGTTTTTGTGATATGTAAATTGTTTGTGTTTGATTTTTATATGTACCGCCCCATCTAAATATAAATATCCCCCATTTACTTAAAGTGTGCATTTTTTACCTGTTGTATTCACCACTGTCCCTAAAAACGATCAGAGATTTGCATCGAAGTCCAAATGCTATGTCAGTAATGGCCAGGGAAAGGCTCTCCGATGTTTGCTCTTCATTGTGAACATTAATTATTTTACCTTCAAGTAAAAAATATTTGACGGAGCTATAAATAGGTATCATCTTAATTACTTTTTTTAAGAGTAATTTGGATATTATATGAATGTTCAGAAAATGTGCACATAAATAATATGCACGTGTTCGAACAGTAAAATGCGTAAAAAGATACCTGCGCACTCCTGTAAAAATGAAAATACACAAAAACTGAACAGTATTGCACTGCCTTCCATGGCTAAAATCATCTAAGAAAGTTGAAGTTTATTGTATTCTCCTCCAAGCCTCAATGTGAACTGAGCTTTTATATTTCTCCTCTCCTAAAATGCTGTAATATCTTGGAATTCGATTTAGGTTGACCAGTGATGCACAACCTTTTAGCAGAAGTGCCAATTATTTACAGGTGTCGCTATTGCAGATTTTACAGAAAAATACTGTACTGTGTTAGTATTTGTAGTAGTACTCTGCTTAGTATTTTAAAACAAAAACTAGAAGCATTTAATTTAGTATTTCTCAGGTCAATGGTGAGATGTTTTGTGGAAAGTCATAAATTGTACAAAATTATTTTAATTTAATAACTCAGGTCTGGGACATACGTCATTCCTATGTCTACCTACGTTAAATTGTCGCGAAAACAAGCTTATGTGCCCAAGCGATTAAGCGAAAAATGTGGCTTGAGCAATGATGGATACCTTTATAAGGCAGAGGATTGAACCCTTGACATCTGGATGAGAACCCGATGCTTTGGACTCCTCAACCATATTACCAAGTAATTCAGATCTTTTCCATTTTTTTGTTTTTAATTTATATTGACAGCATTAATTTTCAATCATAAATAAAATTAGTTTCAATATTATTTTTTCCCCACTTCCGTTCGTTAAAGTGAACGAAATGACAATCTATGAATCTACTCTCCTACAATGAAAGCAATCTTCCCAACATACCGTTATGCTAGGTGTAACTCTAAGTGATCAGCTGACACACAGTGTTTCCATCGAAGCCAGAGTTAAATTAGCCTGTCAGAAGCTCGGCTTTCTGTGCAAGGCCTTTAGATACTTTAAAGTACACAACTGCTGACCATGTGCAATCGCAAGTGCGCTCCACGGTTGAATATCACATGAGAACGGGTTGTTTCTGTGATTCGTTCTTGAGCTCAACATCTTGGTTGAAAAATGATTTACCAGTCACTGTATTCCCTCCCTTCTATAACATGAGTCTCTTCAAGACGCAGGTAAGGGTAGCTCCTTATTTTCCTCAAAAAGACTCCCCACACAGCATCCCCAAAGATGACATAGGCTATGAGGGAAATTATTTTCCTCAAGGCCTCCTGTGCGGAGTTAATGTATTAAAAAAAAGAGAGAAAGTTTTTTTTTTTTTTTTAAAGAAAGACAAACATTCCCGGGTTACGAATAACCCAACAACATTTGAAAATCTCCTACTACGACCACCTTTGGAGGAGAAACACTGATATTGATTCTACTGTAATGTTGCATGCACCGTGAGTTGTGATTGATTGACATGTAATAAATGAAGGTACTATTGCCACAAGTGAGGATTTACATTCAGCAAGAAAAATTAATATTTTTCCCTCGACAAAAAAAAATCACAATTTACTGACTTGATTATAGCTTCTTTGATTAATGCTGACTTGATTATAACTGATTTGATTATAGCCGACTTGATTATTGCAGACTTGTTTATATCTGGATTAATTACAGCTGATTTAATTATAGCCGACTTGATTATTGCTGACTCGATCATTGCTGACTTCATTATAGCTGACTTGATTATGGCTGACTCGATTACGGCTGACTTGATTATTTTTTGTTTAATTAATTTGATTTCTGCTTGGTGGTTGTTGCTGACTTGCGTGAATAATTGTTAAATTTAAAAAGCACAGTACATTGATGGTGAGAAAAGCACAGAAAACACTTCTTTTATATATCCACTATTTATTTACCAAAATTACAAAGACAACAGAAAAACAATAGATAGGTACAAAAAAAGTAACTTTAAGCAACATTTCAATAAAAAATAGTAGAGTTATTTTTAATTTGGCTTATAATTTATTTCACTGAATCATCTGCTCCTCCATTACGGTGGCCATCCACTCGGGTTCCTTGGCGGTGATCTTGTCAATAATGCTATTCACCTGATAGCACAAGCTCTGGATCTGCCGGTCCCACTGAGGGAGGACTTCTCGGGCTGGAAATACAACAATATTTTTTTTTTTAATTTTAATTAATGAAGATATTAGCGAAACTCAATCGAAAATCTGAAACAGAAAAATCAGGGGAAGATATGGTCACATCTGGAATTCGAAACCACAACCTTCGCCTTTGCGGGGCGCAGCTCTACCGATTGAGCTAATGTGTCCCTTTGACAGGTTGGGCGGAGTTAAGACTCTTATGTGCGGCATTCACATATTTAAAAAAAAATTCACTGATAAAGACTAAACAATGAGTACATAAAAAATATGCATTCGGATGAAATATGAAATATATTAGGTATGTGTAAAAATAATGATAGCTTCTCCCTAAACCATTATTTCAAGATAAACAAAGTAAAAACTTTTAATACCTTAGAAAACTTCATTTTTACGTGTTGTAGAGATTCCATATTTTTACACATACAAATTTAAGTTTACCTAAGTCAAGTCCAGTTACAGCCGTTGTGTCCAATCCTAATAATCAACTGCTGAGCCGAGATCTCGGCTCAACCCTGCTCAAATGCACAAATACATTCTTCCCAAACCACAATCATTGCCATGCACTACTCAACGTAAGGAAGCTACACTGGTGGATTAGCTTGCCTTAGGATGCCGTACTTATAAAAACTGTCATCAGAGTCTGACATCTGTGATATGATTCACGCTCTTTTCGGTTTTTTAGAATTGCATTTTTTAATTTGAATTATGGACGTATTGACTTTAGTAGATATTGTTGAATGAGCGGAAATGAATGATGATGATATCGGGTTACACGGGCGGCGGAAGGATGGAGATATTAATAATATCGCAATGGATAACTTAAAACGTATTTTTTAATGTTTTGAACCCAATTTTGCCATGCAATCAATTGCTTGTAGCTTTACGATTTTCTGCAACTGGAAGATTTCACATTACAAATGAAGACTTTTTCAAAATTTACCCATCTACATCCAACAAAATCTGCCGTCAAACGTCAAACTTATGTCAAACTGTATAGTAAATAAAAAATAAAGTCAAGCTAACACTTTATTTTCAACATATTAAATACATTTGTTTAAAAAATATAGAATGTCGGTTTATGTATTACACTACGTAAAAGAAATTATTTGTATAAATAATAAATACAATTATTAACGCTTCAATGTTAATTTAACATGAAAAGTTTTCACTTTGATGTCAATTTATTGCCTATGAAAGTAAATGGTTCGACAGTACATTTATTAAATTTATTTGGGAGATGGGTATGGGTACTGTTGCCCCAAGAAGCGTTCATTGGATAACCAACACCTCTACCATAGGTCATCACAAGTGGTTCGCTACGTTTGGTGATTTAGCAGGGGTGCCCGGGTTCATGGAATGAGGTATGTTCAGGTCTTGGCAGCGGATGCCTCTGTCCACCATCTGCGTGGGGGGCCCGATCGGGAGAGGTTGGTTGCGAGAGTCCTTTTGACCTCTTCAGCCTTGATGAACTCTCCCGCTCTAATGCCTTCTATTTGCAGAAGTAGGAGGGATGATTGATACGGCCGTCACTCTTGGACACTCTGACCTCCAGATTCCTACCCACCCCTCTTACCGTTTTCTTTCCCAGATTTTCATCTCCTTGCTTTCCTTAAAAAGACCCCCCACCCATCATCCCCAAAGATTACATAGGCCCTGAAGGGAAAATATTTTCCTCAGAGCCCTCTGTGTGGAGTTAATGTAAAAAAGGTAAATTGAATTGTAACAAAACATAATTTTCCAGAAAAACTTACTTTCGAAATGGACAATTGAATCAATCTGATCAATGTATCCATTCATTCGTCCTTCTGTGATCATTTGACTGGCGATTCTTTCAGCCTTAGCCGGGGGGATCTCAAGCAATGCTCCCAGCTCTTCAAATGTGATGTTATTGTACAGCTTACTGGCCGACAGCAGGTTATGCTCAAATACAGCTCGGTCCAATATCGGGGACCCATCCACCGTACTGGCCTGAGAAGAATATCATAAGTATTATACAGCGCCCTTGAGGTGATTTTTCACGAAAACGGCGCTATATAAATTAGCCAAATATTATTATTATTATTATTAATGTTATTTCATTCTTTGTCTGTGGGATCAAACATCAAACAAATCTGACAAGAAAGATAGCAAGATCAATCTCCGGCTCTCAAAAATATGAATACATTTTGCACTAATCCCTGCTAAGGACTGTTTACACCCTTTTGGTCCCAGTCATTTTTCAACTTTAAAAAATCTAAATAATTAAGAAAAACATTTAACAAATAAATTTATGTGGATGTCAAAATCTTTTTCAAGAACTTTCCATGTTTCAGAGTATATCATTTATTGTCTTATATGATACATCAAAGTTTGCATAGAAAGCTCAACACTTTGAGGCATTTAGCACAGCAGTGGTATGTCGATAGATGCCGCCATTCTAAGGCTAAGAGGGTTAAATGTCGTTGTCGTTAAATGAGGGTTAAAGGATTAATTTAAGGCGATGTACAAAGTAATGCAAAATCATGTAGGTATTTCTGATGTAAGTTTTGATCATTTAGTAATACTTAGTATTTAATTAAATAATCTATAATATTATTATAGATGAAGTAATTACTGCAAATAGAACACACCCTGGCCTTTGTTATAATCAAAGACTTTTTATAAGCCTAGGAAAAAATAAAGGAAGTATCAGGCAAACAAATCTTTGAAGTGCAAAATCTCCTACTTATGAAACCCTTTTCGGATATGGTTTTATTGTATAATCTGGCAAATTAAGTTCTTTAGATCAAGATCAGAAAAAAATATTATATTTATGCCTGAAGTTCACAAAATAAAATAAAACATGCATTTTGGCAATGTTTATTTTGGATAAATCAAAACAGGCGGCCGGTGTAAAGAGAGAATTTCAGCCTTGTGGCCATCTGCTTGGAGAGTGTGATTTCACCTAATTCCGAATGTTACACATCGAGGTGGATCGCCTTAACAATATTTTAATGCATTTAGCGATAATGGAAGGTGAAGAAATCAAATAAATATTACAGTGGAAACAATGCTTATTGATGTTTAATAAAAAGGGGACTTAACCCTAAAGTAAAATAATGAATGTATGTGTGTGGATTTTAATTACCTTTTGATGAGTTTGCATCAGGGCCTCAAATTCCTGCAGCTCTGATCTCCGGATAATTCTATCCAAATACATTTTCTCAAGGATTGAATAAGCAGGAAGTTGCTGGCATCTTTCATCTTTGAATAATGTTGCAAGCATGCGAGACCTTTGTTGCCCTGTTAGAAAAAAATTATGCATTTTTAATATTTCGAGATACAATAATGTGGTATACTTGGTAATATTATAATCTGCCTATATGTATTATATACAGTGACGTGCTTACCAGCTGATGCCAGAACTGTGCAAATAAGTGCATTGCGAAGACAAGTCATTCTTTCATCATCGTGTATTATTGTACGATATGATAACTCATTGTATCTTTGGGCTGCTTCTATGAATTTTCTAAAAAAATATAGCAGAGGATTATTAGAATATGAAACAAGTTCTGCGTAAGTATATTGGTATCTGATAGCATTAGATTTGTTTGGTAAACAATAGAAAACAATTTTTATAGTTTTATTTACTTATTCCACCGTATTAACAATTCTATGTGTGTTTAACCCCTAGGAGCCGGAGCCCTGCAATAGCAGTGTTGAAGAATCATGCCTACGCACAGTACGAAGCACTGCAATTGCAGTGTGGACCTTATATATTAATTTTGTCTTCGGATATTACTTGTACTGGGAGGGTTGAAGATAAAAATAAATTATCGCTTTTATCAAGTATGGTGTTGACTTTAACAAAAAAATCTTTTTATTTATTGAAATTTCTTGCCGTACCTTATGGGTTAAAACATGATTTCTATGTAAAGATGAGAGAGCAAACCTTCTATAATCTAGTACTCGCGCATAGCACACTTTGTAGTAGATTTGCAACTGTTCATTGCTACTTTCTGCCTGAAGAAGAGAGGCCCGGTTGACATAGGCCTCGGCCTGCACTGGGTCATCGTCTTCCAAGTACAAGCGAGCTATCTTCAAGTATGTCTCCAATTTATAATCCACAGAGTATTGCCTGCAATTAGAAACATCAACACACACATTATTTTTGGTAAATAACCAGATACACTGGACACGCACACGCATATGCACATTTTATAAATAATAAAAAAACACTTTGTATCAGTCGGATAAATATCCAGATGCACTGGAATGGTTAATATGCACAATGTATTTTAAAAACACTCTGAATCAGTTTAATATCAGTGAGTAATTAAAATTTTGAAATTTCCAGTCTAAAATATTCATGTAAGGCGCTACTAGTGATTTCGAAAGTTTATCTGAATAATGACATTATTTTTAAGATGAAATTCCACCGTGAATTGTCAGTATCAAAAACAGAAATTACAATTTAATTATCATTTGGCAAAATTGCAAGTAACATACTTTTGTCCCGTTTCAAGTGGAATTCCTACTAGAACATTAGCGGCTTCCTTCCAGTTGTGGTTTCTCTCATAAATGTCTGCGAGGTGTTGCCTTATGCTGGCTACTTGCTCTTCAAAGGATATCACTCGAGGTTGAACTTTATCTAGTGTGTAGTGAGACACTTCCTTAGATACATCATCAGGCAATAGGGTGAGATGAGTACTCACGTCTGTCAGAAGTTGTCTGGATATTACAAGACTGACATTTTCATTAACAACTGAAACAAAAAGGTTTACCGTTGGCACATAGACGGCAAATATAACATAATCTAAAGCATTAAATATGCAGAAACACCAACTCACTTGCTTCAATGAAAACTTTTAGTGTCTCTGTCAGCTCTTCAAAGGGATTATCTAGTAAATCTATTAGAATATTTCGGTACCTGAAAACGAACAAAAGAAATTAAGAAGCTTAATTTAAGATGATGTTTATAATAAAATAAGTAATATTATTTGCGGCACAAGAAGCCCAATAAATGCGTACTTCTCCGCTTGATCCTTGTGAGAACTGCAAGATGTTCCCAACTCATTGAGACTCTGCCGAACATTAGCAAGGGACATAGGCATTTTCGGATATTGCTAAAAAGTACAGAAATCCAAAAATTAGAACAATTAAAGAAATAGAATCTGTCTTATAAAACAGTCAAAATACGACCGGATTCGGTATTCGGGCCTTCGGGGTACAAAATTTGTGAAATCTGATTTGACAGTCAATAAAACCATAGATAAAAGCGAAAACAAACTAGATCATAAATAATAATCATAGTAAATAGACAATAGACGAATAGAATAGACTAAAAGAGTACTGGACCATAGAGTACTGGAACATAGGGGGGGGGGAAACGGAAGGGTAGGTTAGGCGCTCCGAAGACGAGGCAACTGAAACCAAACTAAAGACTAAGCGCCTCCGCCCACTCAGGCAACTGAAAACTCTCAACTGCCAACTGTCTTTGTATGACAATGTGATGGCCCGCACACTTCACAATCACACAAAACCCCGTTGTCAATGGTAACGCAAGCGGTGACTTGCGACCATCTTGCGACTGTCGCGGCTGATTGCCCTGGGCGGCCGTTCTAGTTGCGGCCGTTCTAGTTGATTGTTCTTCATCTATGGTTAAACAAGCTTTTTGACCAATCAAGACAGAGAAAACAGCCGGTTTTAGTTGGTTTTCAGTTGCCTCAGTGGGCGGAGCGACTAAGACAGTTGCCAGTTGACAGTTTTCAGTTGCCTCAGTGAGCGGATCGCCTTAATGTGAGTTATGATGTGATGAATTATCATGTGAGGAAGTGTCGTGTGTGAATAAATTTACTATGGGAATTCAGATGCTGAGATCTCATAGTCCGATGTCCGATTAGACATGGAACCATGTTATATAATATATAAATCTATGTACTGGACATAATCGAATATTTCGAACAAGCTTTTGTTTTTTAAATAAATCTATTTTTTAGTTTTGAACAAGCTTTTATTTTTAAATACATACAATTTGGTAGTCGGGTATGGGTACCGCCGCCCCGGGAACCATTTAGTGGATAACCAATACCTCTGCCACAGGTCACCCCAAGTGGTTCGCTACGTTTGGTGACTTAGCAGGGGTGCCCGGGTTCATGGAGTGAGGTTTGTCCGGGTCTTGGTGGCGAATGCGTCTGCCCACCAATTGCGTGGCAGGCCAGATCGGGATAGACTGATTGAGGGAGTCCTTTTGACTTCTTCAGTAGGTCTCTCTTGGAACATCATCTTGCACCATAATGGGAGGGATGGAATCATTCGTCCGTCACTCCTGGACACACTGACCCCAGGATTCCTACCCACCCGTCATACCTTTTTTCTTCCAAGAACATCCTCTCCTTCCTTTCCTAAAAATGACCCCCCATACAGCTTCCCCAAAGATGACATGGGCCCTGAGGGAATTATTTTCTTCAGGGCCTCAGGGAATGAATTAATGCAAATCTTGGAGGTGGAAATTAACAATTGACGGACTTCTCTGCATCGGCGAAACTTGGCAGATAGACTCGCTGTCGATGCCAACGAATTCTACCAAATTTTGGCTGTTTTACTACATAATAAAATATATATATATACTTATATTGATATTTTATTTCGTAAATAATTTGACAAAGCGCTAGTTTCCATTGTTTCAACTAGAGTTTCATGTGATATTGTTTTGCTAATAATGTTGGAGTTCCAAATTATGTATTCTTTATTTATCATAGAACTTAATTATTATATCATAGAACGAATGCTGAAGTCGGTACAACTGTGGGAGGGCTTTTTAGGTTCATTGAACGACAAACATTGATTTATTAAGTGCATTCGCGCACGGGGCAACTGAAAAAAAAACAGTTTACAACTCCTATCAACTCCTAAAGTCGCTAACCTGCGTATTTCAATGTGATGGTCCGCTAGTCGCCGGCGCGTTTCAGTTGCCAGGTTATCTGGTTGCCATGGTTGCGCCTAACGAGCTGTCAGATTTCGAATAATTTGCGATATGTCTAATGCAGTTGCCAACCAGCTTTAGTTTGGATTCGGTTTCTCCATAAGCGAAGGGCCTTCTAAATAAAAGCTTCAAAGAGGGTTCACACTTGTCAATATGCTTTCAAGCATTGATATATATACTGTTTAACTCAATGCTTTCAAGTGTCATTCTACAGAGACTTGATCATAGAACTGGAATTAGCTTTGAATCTATGTATCAGTTTTGAAAATTGGAACTGATTGTGTGAATAATTCAGACATGCAATAAAGTACTTACCTATTTTTTACATGAAACAACTAGTTGCATGCACAAAATGGGTTATTCTAATAACTTGTGCGTATTTACATTGAAACGAAACTTTTGCAAACGTCAATCCATAATTTAAAAAATCATAATAGCGGCGGCACAAGATCATTTTATAAGGGAAATTTTGAAATCTGAACATAAATGGAATTAAAGCATCTTGTACAATCTTTCCCGAGGTAAATAATTGTTTATTTGTAGTAATGTCGAATCGAAGTGTAACTTTTTGTGTATATTAAAAATGCGGCTGTTATTCGAAAATGTATTTATCTTTATATATAGAAATCTTTTGTCACAACGTTCATCCTAGGTAAACTCCAAAACTGCCCGATTTTGATGAAATTTGGCTTACTGTGAGTAATTTGGTCCAACTTAAAAGATGGGATAGTTTTTATCTCGATTATTGATTTCAATATTTATTATTTCGAATTAAATGTTTTTTATGGGACAATTATTTGTAAGTTCCATAAGTTTCTGACAGATTGTGGTCTGAGTTAATTTATTGACACAACCCTTGGTTATCTAGGTTAGGTAACCATCCAGTAGATGGCGTTGTGTTTCGTTAGCCACAGCAACGCGTGGGCGGGTCAGCTAGTTTTATATATAAAAATGTGAACAACACAAATAAAAATAATATTTTATATAAATAAAAAAGATTTTACGACCCGATTGAATTTACGGTACCTATTAGATAAATGGCTAGTAAGAAATTATCTTGCCACACTTTCGAATTAATGTGTTTGTGTTGGCATCATTGTATGAATAAATTGAAATGGGCGCTTTGAATTTTTGATGGTATTTTGAAAATGTATCAACATTCTCGACGAATTTGGACAAATTATTGGTGTTGTCGTGATTTTAATAACAATTTATGATATTATCGGAGTTTTCAATTTGATATTCTATATTATAAAGGAAGTGTAATCATTTAAAGATCACTGGTGAAACCTTGTTTGTCAATGAGTGGCATATTCACGTATATTATTTTGTATTTGACAATTGGAAATAAAATGGCGGCCAATTTCAAATCTCTCGTTATCTTTCTGTAAATAGTGCTGAATATTCCATCGGAAAATATGTTTTAAAATTTACCATTATGATTCAATGACATTTTACTCAAATACATTCCTTTAAAATGGACCAACAACTTGACGAATCTCTGGGCTTGGACGATGGAGCTATTGGGGTATGATGCCTTTGCTGATAAATTCTTCTAATGTTAACATAAGTTTCAATCATTTTGTTTATATTTCTTAATTATTCTTTAAGATCGAGTTCAACGGTGAGCAAGAAGTCGTGACAACATCTGATTGCTCATTTGATGTAAGCAATACGAATTTTGAAAGTGAAATAGATGAAGAAATGGAACTTGGACAAATACGAGATGATCACGAAATGGAAACAGACAATCAAATTATTGGTATGTTTTAAAAAAAATATTATTTAGTTTGTTCGTAAGCGTTGACAAGTTGACCCAACAAACTGGTCGCCGGCAATAAGAGTTCCAATTAGAAAAAATGCTTAACTTAACTCTGGTACAAATTGATTTGTTTTATACTAGGTTCCTATGCCCGCATCTTAAGTTTATATTATAATTGATTCGGTAAACTTACGATCAAACTGGCCAAACATTAAGAATATTTTTTTAAAAAAACCTCTAGATTCGCCACTATAAAAGATAACTTTTTGCATTCGGGGCGGTGGAAAATAGTGAATTCAATATTTCAATTGCGTAAAATGAAAACTAGCTTTCGAGATATGAAACGCGTCAGTTTGGTACCGTTTACATGAATATCTGTCATTTAGTCATGTTGGTATTCCTGATAATTTACGAAGAACTATGGTGGTAGATCATAGCTGACCCGACGCGGGACAAACTTTTTTACGTAAATTACATATTTTTTAAGAAAAAAAAAATGCGCGCACATTCTTTACTTGCGTGTTCCCTATTGCAACTCCAGAACTCGCCAATATAAAAATATTGCTATATAGAAACCTTGACGGGCATGTCCACAACAACTCACCAAATTTGTATTGCAATTGGATGAATAGTATAGGAAATATCTCAAAATGTAACATGCGCGCGAACCTGTCAAACAAAGTTAAAATAGTCGTTGTTTTCTGAAATTATACAATTTCATGCGCAATTTTCTTAATTTTTCTTTCCGTAAGAACCTTCTACAAAGTAATAGAAAACTTAAAAAAAAAAGATGAATGAAATAGGTGAAGTTGTTTTGAAGTTATGGCATGACCAATGGAAACAGGGATGCATTTATATATATATGTAGAATATATAGATAAAAACCTATACTTCTAATTCAAATCTAAATAATATGTTAATAAAGCTTTATTATTTAACACATTTAAAAAGAAAGCAATAAAAGTTTTAAAATCCTCAAAAATTTTCTTCAAGCAAAAAATACAAAATCTTTGTTAATCTGTGTAATTTTTTTTACTATGGAACATTTATCAAAATCTACAAATATATAATAACAAATAGACAATACCTACACACTATCTACAAGTAATCCAGTTTTGTGTTCTTGTGAACCCATTGCATCAAACGTAAATAAGAGACAACATTCAGTTCATATTGCATGTATAAAACTGAAAACTGCATTTACACTCATTACATTAAGATAAATGTGCTATTAACTATTGAAGAACTGATTTTTTACCGTGTTTGTGTAGTATCATAATTGAATAAGGTTTTTATCTTAAAAAATTGAAATAATACAGTTCACTGATTAACTGTCATAATATAATTGTGTCAATAACCTTATACCAGTGTCAACAAGCTAGTACCTAAAAACCCACTACCCGCCACTCTCCTCTCACTGTGCAGGGCTGCTCAACTAATTTTAAAAAAAAAAAATAATAATATATATATATATTGAAAATAATAATTTGAAACCATAATCATTATGACATCCAACGATAACGCTCAACAGTACTTGGCCAATGCAAGTGAATGTGTGAATTTTTTAAACACGACAATTATGGACCCAAACAATCGATTCAATAAAGAGCAAATGGCTAAACTATTGCCCAAACTGTCGGAGCTGCTGGGTACAATTGGGCAAATGGGAATAAAATTAGGTATTATGGAAGGAGAATTAAGTACATATAAACAAATCACCCAAAACCAACCACTCCAGCACGATACTCTAAATATTCAAAATGAAAACGCCCCCAGTTTATGTGAGGCTCTGGAAGAAATGGAGGACAGGAAAACAAGATCAAAAAACTTAATCCTATTTAATGTTCCTGAGAGCCAATGCCCATCTCAAGCTCAATGTATAGCTGAAGACATAAATCGAGTTACGGATATCTTAAATAAGGTCACCACTATAAATAAAAATAATATAAAGTTATACAGATTGGGAGCCAAGCGTGGTGACAAAACTCGCCCTATCAAGATGGAGTTTGCAGAACCATCACAAGTGAAACTAATATTACAAAACAGACGCGATGTTCCTGATCAAATAAAGATCAAATGCGATCAGACCTTACTACAGAGAAAGCAATTGTCTGACCTAAGAAAGGAATTGGAAGACCGTATGAAAAATGGTGAAGTGAATTTAACCATTAAATATATAAACTCCTCACCAAAAATAGTTATTACAACGCCAAAAAACTAAGGTCACAACAAACAATAAGAAGCTTTTATCAAAATGTGCGTGGGTTGCGTACAAAACTTCATCAATTTTCAAAAACTGCACCAACTCTTCCACACGATGTCCTCTTCCTAACTGAAACTTGGCTGGACTCTAATATCAACACAGCGGAACTTGGGCTACCAACCCACAATATCTACAGATTGGATAGAAACAAGAATACCAGCTCTAAATCAAGAGGTGGTGGTGTCTTACTAGCAATCTCTAAGACATTAGTCTCCAGGAAGCTTACTACAACTTACAAAAACGTGGAACATATTTTTAGTGTGGTTAACACAAACAAAAAAAATAAAATCATTCTAGGTTGTGTTTATATCCCTCCCTCATCTGATCAAATTATTTACAGAAACCACATTGATGAGATCCAAATACTAATATCTAAATATCCTGAAACAAAAATTATCATTGCAGGCGATTATAATCTACCAAATATTAATTGGGACCCATTATCCTCAGAACTATCTAGGACTAATAACTCCAGCATATCTGACATTGAAAGAGAAATTCTCGAAATGTCTAACTTTTTAAACTTAAATCAATTAAACGATAACAAAAATAGCAATGACCGAACTCTGGATCTAGTTTTTTCTAATGTCAAATCTGTTACTGTAACTAAATCCGCAGAAATTCTTCTTCCTTTGGACAATTACCATCCTTCCTTAGATATAACCATAAACAACACCATATGTGAAAATCCTAAAACTAAATTAACGTCTCATAACTTCCATAAAGCAAATTACACTGAAATTTGTAACTTCCTACTCAAAGTTGATTGGTCATTTCTGAATGATGGCGAATTAAATGACAATATCGAACATTTTTACAGCATCTTAAAACAAGCTATTGAAATTCATGTACCTGTTACTTCACGTAATACATCAACTTTTCCTAAATGGTTCAACAATGATCTTATTAACTTAGTTTTAAAAAAAAAGATTGCCCACCATAAATTCAAAACAATGAGAACACTCCATGATTATACTGAATTTCACAAATTGCGTAAGCAGTGTGCTGTAAGTTCAGATAAATGTTACAAGAACTATATAAAAGAAGTTGAAACCTCTATAAAATCTAATGTTAAATCTTTCTTTAATTATTCTAAATCATTACAAAACAACTATGCATCTATCCCTAGTATTATGAACTATGGTGGTAAGACTTGTACCAAAACTGAGGATATTGTCAATCTATTTGCTGACTTTTTCAAAAGCGTATATGACGACGATATCTCTGTTGATAGTGTTCCTGAATTTGTCACTGATATTAACTTGCAACTGTCTGATCTATTGATTGAACACAATGATATTATAGCCTCTATTAAACTCATGGAGCCAAAAACAAGTTCTGGTCCGGATAACATCCCACCCATATTTCTAAAAAATTGTGTAAATAGTCTATCCTATCCATTGTACTTAATATTTAACAAATCTCTTAAAACAGGTCAGTTCCCTAATAGCTGGAAATCTAGCTATCTCACTCCAGTGTTCAAAAAGGGTTCTAAAAATGATGTATGCAATTACAGACCTATTTGTATTCTATCTAGTATACCTAAGCTCTTTGAAAAAATCATTCTAAGCAAAATATCCTCTAATATTAAACATGTTATTACAAATTGCCAACATGGTTTTGTCTCATCCAGATCTACTCTCACAAACCTTACAGTATATGCTAACTACATAAATACAGCACTGACTAACAGGAAACAGGTAGACTCCGTATATACTGATTTTTCCAAGGCGTTCGACAAGGTCTGCCATAAAATACTAATCAATAAACTTGTAAAATTGGGGATAAGTGGCAATTTACTAGCATGGTTGATCAGTTACTTATCGGATAGATTACTCTTTGTTAAGATTAATGACTGTCTATCCTATGAATTTGTTGCTACCAGCGGAGTCCCACAAGGTTCACACCTGGGACCTTTATTATTTATCCTATTCATCAATGACGTTACCAACATTTTCTACAATGTCGAAGTTTTACTTTTTGCCGACGATATGAAGTTGTTTAAGGTCATTAATGATGCGTACGACTGTATAATCTTGCAAGAGAATCTTAACAACTTTTTCAAATGGTGTTTAAGTAATAAACTGCAACTAAATATTAACAAATGCCAAGTTATGAGGTTCCACAAAATTAAACATCCAATAATGTATAATTATTCATTGTGTAATGTTGACTTAATCTCTGTAATCGAAATACTCGACCTAGGCATCATGTTCGATCAGAAACTCTGCTTTGTATCTCACATAACTACTATCGCTAACAGGGCTATGAAAATGTTAGGTTTTATAGTAAGAATTTCCAAGGATTTTAAAATTATCAATACATTAAAACTACTGTTCACATCTCTCGTTAGAAGTATTCTAGAATACAACTCTTCAATTTGGTCACCTGTCTTTAATAATCACATTAATACCATTGAAAGAGTCCAACGCAAATTTTTGAGGTGTATTAACTTTAGACTTGGAATTCCTTTAGAAACAATAGATTATGATTTTTTATTACATTCATTGAAATTGCTTAAGTTAAGTGATAGAAGAAAAATTTTTGATCTTATATTTTTATATAAAATTGTAAATTATCATTTGGATAGCCCTGATATATTAATGTTGATTCAATTTCATGTACCTACCATTAGATCGAGGTCCTCTAGTATGTATTATTGTGACAATTATACCACAGTCTCAGGATATAACTCAGTTATAAATAGGTTGCAAACACTTGGTAACTTTTATGCTAAAATCGCCGATATTCTTAATATACCCCTTGTGAAGTATAAAGCTACACTAATTAAACATTTTAATGAGGTCATTGTATAACAGGTTTTTGTTTTTGCTTCCGTCTTTCTTAAAGTCATTATTATTTTATTTGTTATGTGTTTCAATATAATTATATAATTTTCACTTATCAAAATGTAATACTGTACTATTTATGCCTGTGTAAAAAAAAAAAAAAAAACTTATGTATGTAAATGGCACTAGTGCCGTAAATTCTAAATAAATAAATAAATAAATAAATAAATTAATAATAAAAGATATTTTCTAAAATTTTGATCAAAGTTCTAATTATGTACGTCACGTGGGACCAATTGATTGCCGAGTAGCGTGCGCATCAGTTAAACACCTATAGAAAGATACCAAGAACGGCGCGGGTCAATGTTGCATCCTAATAAAACATTTATAATTATTTAGCCTACTGGGTAAATTTTACCTGGCACTCTTTATACACAAGGCACCGCTTATTCTATGACAGCCAAACATTTAAAAAAAAAAACAATTATAAATTCGGAGGCAGTTTTGTTTTTTTCTTGAGCAAATCTGTAAATGTATGCTCATACCGTAGTTGACACGGATTATTTGTGAAAAATTTTATGCACATGGGCAGCATATAAGTTAAAAATCCTTTATTCCGTAACCACAGCAAAATTTTGCAGTTTTGACATCTATGCACAAATTGCACAATTTGGTTTACTTCACTTTTTTTTTTCTTCATATTTGTACAATTGTATCTTCCTGATGTTCTAATTTATTTTAGGAGGTGAGGAGTATATACATGAGGACTCTTCAACACACAATATGCCCATCCTTGGCGGTGAAGAAGAAGTTTTAGCAGAACAGACGCAGGTGAGAGAAGTGGATTTTGTTGCACTAGTAAAGTCACTGTAAAAAAAAAACAATTGAATCAATCATTAGTTTTTAGCAACAATAATGTAATTTGTGCATAATTCAGAATAAATGTCAGTACTTATGGTCAGAGTTTCAATGGTAATTAGCAGATAGCCAACATAATAACAGTTGCGCTGTGGGCTTGACTTTCCAAATCTCTTGCGTGTGCGTAAGCCGTTTATGTGACACAAACATGTATTTTTTAGGTTAACTTGAAGATGGGTACCCAGGCTAATGTGATTCAATTACCAGACCTTGGAGAGTCGATAAGGGAAGTAATTCCTACAGAACTATTCGCCCCCAAAGCAGTTTCTAAGGTTACCAGTCTCCCGACTTCTGCATTGGGACAATCATTTTCCATCCAGGTATTAATTAGTTTCACATAATATAACATTGCCATTACAAACACTTGTCTCATTGGAATATGCGTGATATTAACAAGTATTAATTTACAGACCTTTCGAGTTGCCAGTAACTCTTCGTTGAAACCAGTTTCCATCGCTCCAAAACCGATCACCATGTCATCGAGCGTTAAGAAGATATCGCTGTCTGATTTGCAGGCCAGACCTAGTCGAATTTTAGGTAAATATAATTGTCGCATACCCAAATTATAAACCTTTGCAGGCCTCTATACTGCAAAGTCGAGCTTAGTTTTTTTATCGATTCTTTTCATAGTTACGCTAAGCTTTCATAAATGAAGAAAAAACCAGGCACCGTTGGTTCAAATTTTTCAGGTTCATTAAGACAAAAAATCTTTGTGCAATTCCGTAAACATCAGATGATTATTTCTTTGCCTAGCGCACGCATGTTTACAAAATGCATTTCAGATATTTTCTGTGTCCTGATACTAAAAGTATAGTATGTGCTAAACTTTAAAACTGACTGGACGTCGATTTAGAAATTGTCGCAATAGGCGATTTTAGGTCTGAAAGGCGGCATGCAGTGAGCGCGGGAGGGGAGAGAGGCTCGTCTCACCGGATTCTTTCAGCAGTATACACAGTGGCGGTTTTCTCTAAAGTGCGTTTGTATGGCGAACCCCCGTTAAAATAAAACAAACTTGTTTTATAATAATATATGCATATTATAGATTGTGCGCCATTAAAATTCCGCCTTTAAACTCACGCCACCGTAAACTACGGTATGTAACTTATCTATCCCATTTTGCGCGTCTTGAAATCCGCACAAAACTCCCCATACTGAAGAATCTTAGGAGGTACAAATCCCTCTGACGGTGATTTTAACAAAACTAGGCATTTCATAACAAAAATAAGGACAAATGTGTGCGTTGATCGCGACTCGTGATGTCACGTGACCTCCGAATGCCTCCGAACACAGACGAGTCTTACCAATGTTGCACGAGATTGTTGCGGACTGAGCGGTTGATGACTAATGGTTGACCGTTACACCATAGGGATGCAAGTTAAATGATATTTTTTATGTTATATTATTTATTTTGTAGTCATATTTGTACATTTCATTTTTTATTTTCTTGTTTCTGCATTTCTCCAACCGTTTGTAAGTGGCATTTGTGAATCTACTATTTAAGTAGATTGATTTTGACTTCCGTTTTCGTATAATTTTTTTAGATAAGTCGTTATATTCCTTGGTTATATTTACGAAAGCGTCGGCAAACGCCGCATTGTCGTCGCTAGTTATGCAATTTTGTGTTTTGCATTCTCCAGTAGGTATTGTTTCGGATTTCAAATTGAAAGCGTTTGCGTTTGTTGATTGTCGCGAATATTCTGTCGCAATTTTTTTTTCACAATGGCGGAATACAGTGTTATATATACAAAAAATAATGCTAATACTAATGAAAAAAGGTTGGAAATTATTATTTTTTTTTTTTTTACACAATGGCGGAATACAAATTTGTGTGTATAAAAAATCGCTAATACTTAGTTGGAAATTAAAAATAAAGGGCCTCCGCGTCCTGAGCTCTCATTAAATCAAGTTTGTGCCTGTATCTTCTCTTGAATTTCTTTTTTAAATTTTTTAAAAATTAACTGGAGAATTATCAAACGGACCGCCTGTTTCTGCACAGAGTCGAGGGTGTTTTTCAGGTACTTTGGGGCTCCAGACCAGAGGTGGCTGCCAAATTCAATCATGGAGCGCACTTGCGATTTGTACAGGGTTAGCAGTTGGGTACTATTAAAATATTTGCGGGCCCTGTACAGTACGCCTAGTTTCTGAGACTTAACTCTGACTTCGATGGAGCCCCCGTACCTGAGCTGGTCACTTAGAGTTATACCGAGCATATCAATGAAGGGCCTGTTTGGAAGAATGCTACCGTTGACGCAGACTAGTTTGTCATTTCGATCCTTTTTAGACGTAATCAGACATGATTGGACCTTTGAAACATTAAATTCGATGAGATTATTCTTACCCCAAGAAAAGACACTCTCGAGGTAACTGTCCATTCTTTGCTTCAAAGCCCTCCGAGCCGTTGGAATTTCTGAACCCCCTGTTGAAAAGACCACGAACCGCCACTGAGTATACACCTATGCCTTCTCTGTCACATGTATGTTTTACGCACCCTTCTCTTTCGCTTACAATCTGTGTAAAGCCTACACAATAAAATCAAACTAAAACACAGTTTAATTTTATGAAATTTCCGTAATAAATAAATACATATTATTTTATTTGCTCTGCGATTATCTTAGTGTTTGACTATACCTGTGGTCAGGTCAACTTAAGGCCTATAGCGCACTAGCGACCTGGCAGCGCGGCCACGACGCGCGGCCTGGCCGCAGGGGTTGCGATTTGCAACACGGCCAAAACCGCGGCTACGATCGTCAGTTGCACATACAGCGCGCTTCAAAATGGACGTTGAGGAAATACCAGTGCTTTTGTATCTTATAAGTAAGAAGCGGAAAAAGAAAAGGAAAAAATATTGGGTTCATCCCTTGCTACGTGAAAGGCGAACAAAGGGATTATTTCATACTTATTTCACCGACCTTCAGCAATATGATGACAAGTTCTTTAATTATTTGCAGATGAGCAAGTCTTCGTTTGAAGAACTGTTAAGAAAATTAGGTCCATCAATCAATTCCTCGCCCTCCTTTTCTCAATCTCAATTATAAATCTTTCCGCGTCGAAAGACATCGCGATGATCACAAATCACGCTGTAGTTCCACAATATGTGCGGCCGCCGCGGCTAGTGCGCGCACACTGGTGATTTAACTACAATGCAATAGATTTCAGTGGCCGCAGCGGCCAGCGACTGAACACGGGTCGCAAATGCGTCGCTTCGATCTCGCTGGCCGCTGCGGCTTGGTGTGGCCGCAGGTGCGCATGCTCTATGGTGTGGCCGCTAGGTGCGCGTGCTCTATGGCGATTTCATATTAATGTATCTATCTCGATGGCCGCCGCGACCTGGCCGCTGCGGCCTAGCCGCTAGTGCGCTGTAGGCCTTAAAGTTTGGCGCGAACTGTACTAAACATAGAAAAAGAGCTTACTAATATCAATTTTAACTGTTTGAATCTTCATATTAACATTTCATCTTGTTTTTCTTTTAATTCGGATCTGTTTCGGAGGCGTTTGATTTTTTTATAAATGAAAGTTTATAAGTTTTTTAAAGTATTGTCGTAACTTAATACTGAATTAAAAAAATCATCTTTAGTGGTAGGGGGAGGCGGGGCTATTAGGTTATTCTAAATATTAGGTTATGGGGGTTAAAAGTGAATGTGCTCCTCGCTGAATACAAAGCATCTGTTTGGGGCACATTGTTACGTGTAACAACTGGCCCCCTCATCATTGTAACAACTTGCCCCTTTGACGCGTTTCACATTAAAAGTGTAATATCATTTACACTAAATTTATAACGGCTAAGATTAATATTCAGAAACTAAGCAGATGGATATAAAATAACAAAAATAGGTATAATATAAATTAACTTACCTATTATGATAAGGTGATAATATAACTGCGAATTCTTCCAACAAAAGTTCAAAATCAACACGATTTTCACATTTCATTTTTAAGATTTTTTCAGAACATCCGTTTTTGTTGACGTTTTGTGGGATGTTGTGGCCGGCTAGATCGCGCATGTTCCCCATAGACATGCGCGCAAAAATTCGCTCTGGTGTGTGATTTATCGATGATGTAACAACGTGTCCCCGTAACAATGTGACCCGTAACAACGTTTCCCGCCTCCCCCTACTTTTAGCACAACGCCACAACATTCTTATTTAGTTTTGAAAGAAAAAATCAACCGTAAAAACAAAGTTTTTACTATAATACATGTATCTTTCCGCCGTGGTCCTATGCATTGAACCTAGTTGCGCCATCTCTTGAAATTGTAGCCAATTTCAGAGATGTGCATGAGCGTTTATGAGTGCCACCAAAAGTTTAACGCATTGTCATTGACAACGAGTCTATCAGCCGAGTTTCAGGATCATCGATCGGAAGTCGGGAAGTGGGTTAATCTCCACTTTCAAGATTTGCATGCATTCATGAAAACAAAATCGGTGTTCCAATAGATGTATTCAAAAATGGACTTGTTTTGGTTTATTTCCACTTAGGTGGTGAGCTGTCTGGCAGGCAAGTGGTAGTGGTGCCCAGTGGAGGCGCCCGTCTGAAGGTAGTGGGTGGGGTGGGGGTGAGCGGGGTGGTGCGCGCCCCCTCCCCCGCCCCCTCCGCCCAGCTGCTGCAGCTCCGTCAGCGCCCCACGCCCCCCCTCACCAAGCTGACACTCACCCCAGGTTAATATAAAACATTATTTCTTTTTTATAACCAAGACGGTAAATCTGATTTTCTGTGGATACCTACTTTTACTTTATATCAATAAAAAACTATAAATACACACTTCTTTTTATTAAATTTTATGCTCTACAATATTTTTTCTCAAAATTGCACTGGCAACGAGATACTCACGAAAAAAACAAACCTAGTTGTGCATTTTTACGACATTATATCTTGATACCTATGAGAGATAAAAAAAATTACAAATAAAAAATTGTAGGAAATTTTGTATTCTACTAAATTTATTAAGCTACTACTAGTGCCAAAATTTAGGTTCTTTCAAAATGACGGCACGAACACAGGTGCGCTATTGGATTTTACAACAGGGGATCAGTTTATAAAATATGTAAAAAAATTGAAACTACCGAAATAATTTCGATTGCGACTCCATTTTTTGCGTTAATTTCCCTGGCCTATAGTGCCCAAGACTGCAAATGAACTAACATATTCTTGTTAGGTTTTGAGATGGCTGGCAAATCATATTGCAGTGTAATTACTACAGTGTTTACTGGGTTTTCTCGCCTGTGTATGCCACAAACTCACACATAATATCTGTATATAAAGGTACGCTTTTGTGTATGGCTGTAGTATACTCTCGATATTCTAATTGTGAGGCCATTAAAATACAATATCTCACTGTTGTTGATGTGGGAAATTCTACAACTCTGTTGAAAACATTTTGGTTTTTAATAATTTAATAAAATAATATTTGTATCCACAGGGTCTATGTCAGTCCAGAAGAATGCTCCGGCACGCTACATAAGCATTCAGCAAGCACAACAAATGGGTTTACTATCTGGTGGAAAAATTACTCAGGTATTTATTTGCTTTCAACACTGTATTCTCATTACATATTATTTACATATATCCATGACTCCACTATTAAAAATTCTATTTTTGGTATGGTTATGTTTCTCACATTTGTTATGTGTCTTGTTTTTTTGAAGTTAGTAGCCGTGTCTCCCACGAAGCAGCCTGTAGCCACATCCACTCCAATAGTCCGCCCTATAAGGCAAAATCTCATCAGTTCAATGAAATCACCAACTAAAATATTACCAGCGCCTCCCCAAAGTAAGCATCAATTGAACTACATAAATATATTATACATACTACTTATCACCTGTTAGGATATTTTAAACCGTAAAGATATAGGTATTATATTTCCAATATTTAGAATAAATTAACTATGTATTATCTTTGTTGCATATTCTTGTGTGAATAATAAAAATAAATGTATTTATAATGATTTTAAATCAAAATATATTTTCTTTTAGCAAATGCTGGAAAAGTTATTTTAAGTGGCGGCTCCCAAAGCGTGGTCATCAGGCCCGCTCCTTCTAACAAATCTACTAAAGTAAGTTACTACGGACAGGTTGTTTCAAAGAATTTGAATAATTTATCAAATTTCAAAGTTAAAATTTAAGTTCTGTGAAAGTTCTATTCAAGTTCTGTAATTTCATCATGGGCCGGTTATTTGACAGTACTTGTTTAGTAATCGAGCTTGAATATTAACTTTGAAATTTGATGGATTTTTCAAATTCTTGAAACTACCCACCACTATTCCAGACAACATATTTCTTAATTTATTAGCTACTCAGCTACATAGCTGTTATGGACCTGGCTTACTCGAGGTTGTGGATGATTTGTGTTGGAGTAAAGTTAATGTAATCCTCCTTTTTATTGATAGGGCGAAGAGTTTACCTTTTGTGAAAAAAGCGTATTGCACTCTGGTGTTGAAACGGCGAACCGAGTGGTAAAATGTAAATGAGTTAACACCATAGACATTACACTTTTACAAATGTTTCATAATTTACTTACCTAGTAAACAGCGACGAACACACGACGGCAACGTTGGCAACGCTGCATGTTTCTCGATGTGATAAAACTGATCATATTATATGATGTGAATAAGCTTAAAATAAAGACAAATAATGCCTACTTATGGAATGTAATAAGACAATTGGGTTTATTCTCTTTTCACTTCTATTTTTACACATTTTAATAGCACAAGCCACCATTTTTGCCATTTTATTTCGTAAAATGTACCGATGAAAGCTCGACGCTAGTCCCCGCACAAGAATGATGATGTCACATTTTATAGATTCACGCGAAGCTATAAGCCAGCCCACCCGGTTCCAGGTGGAACCGGTATGGAGAGGGGGAAATAATACGCTTTTATCACTTACGGCAGGTCTAGTAGTATTCATATGTCTATGGTTAACACTTTTAACGACTTGGTGGAACATACATCCTTATTTTTTATATGAGATTATGCACTTGTGCTGCTTACTGTTATTTGTGGTTTATGAAGTCTAATCAGGCTAATCTAACAGCAGGTAATCAAGATGGAGGGCTCTACTGGAACTCTGCTGGCAAGCATTCCAGCGGGACAGAAGATCAATCCTCAGCAGATTCACCAAATCAATATTCCTGGGAAAGGGGTAAGTTCGTCTTTTGATGCAGCCACCTCTGATCTGGAGCCCCAAAATACCTAAAAAAAACCCTCGACTCTGCAGAAACCGGCGGTCTTTTTGAGAGATCTTCCTATCTTAACAAATGGACTGCAATCTAGAAAATAGCGTAGTTGATCCCTTTGGCACCGGTGCACAGTCGGGAAACATGCCAAAATGCGCAGCCAACATTTGTACTTAGTTGACATTTGTCACATGAGCATGGGTCGTTTCTAGGACTCTTTTTTGAGTTCAACAGCTCGGCTGTGGAATGATTTGCCGACCTCTGTGTTTCGTCCCTCCTACAATATGTTCATTCCTTCCTTTCAACAAAAAGCCCCTCCACACAGCATCCCCAATCATCATCAAAGATGGCATAGGTTCTGAGGGAAATTATTTTCTTCCTGTGTGGAGTTAATGTAAAAAAAATCAAATATGCTTGTTACCAAACTCATACTTAAAATTCACACCTTTTAATTTAATATGAGTAAGTCTTTATTATTTCAACTCTTATTATACATAAATATTAACTTTCATGTTGAAATCGCCCATGTTTTCTTCTCAGTATACTTAATTCTGTTTTTACTGGGGGATACATTCAATAAATATCATGTGAAAAAATGCAGTACATAATAATGTGTGTTTTGACCGGTCAGTGGATTAGTTAGCATCGCATCTGGTACCTACCCAGGCGTCATAAGTTCAAGTCCTTCATCACAAGCATCATTTTCTGCTTACTGTAGTGGTAGTAGGAGATTTTCAAATATTGTCAAGTTATTCGTAACCTGGGAATGTTTCTTTCTTTTAAATTAAAATGTTATTATTTCATCCTACACTATTGTTGGGTAGTTTTACGGCATGGGGAAAAAATCTAGGGTTTCTAATAAGAACGGATTTCACCATCGGATTTCAAAATCGTCTAAAAACAGATTGGGCTGTAATCTGTTTAATTTAAAAAATATATATTTGTAGAGCATTCTGTTTAGAGATTTTTAGTGAGATAATTTTATTATGTAGTGACTAAAAGAACACAAGTCGACAATCATTATATCCAAATACGTTTATAATATCCTAATATGTATGTGTGTTTCAGGTGCAATATGTGAGACTGTTGCCAGCCTCTGGCCTCAGTCAGAACAAAGCCTCTTCATCAGCCGCCCCCCCCTCCCCCGGCGGACCCCCTGCAACCCTCGCCCTCGCCTCCCCCACTAAGGTGTCCACCCCTCAGATGCTGCCAAAGACATTCCTCATTACGGATTTCCAAAGTAAGCTCCTTTTAAATTTAATTTATACACGCACATTTGAATTTTGTATGTGATTGATGTTCAGCTAATAAAGTCGCATGCTTATTTTAAGGTCTTCTGAAAGACTCTTGCCTGCAAATATTCTGCTGATATTTAAGAAGAGCCATTTTTGAAGTTACTTAAAAATCTTTTATAAAGTACGTTACAGATTTATGTTATGCTACGCAGATAGAGTAGGTATTTTATGCAGGCAAGGTTACATGTAGACTGATATATTATATTGTGGTAAAATTTTGTTTGGTTTACAAATAAAGTAATGTATGAACTTATTTGTTACTAAGCATTCATCCAGGGTAACAACATGCCCTGTGAGTATTTTATTTGTGTTTTGTTCTTATAATATACAATATCTTATAATAAGGTTGTGAATTTCTTTTTTTAATGATGTGATGTCATTCTCAATCTAAATCTGTGGAAACAATGTGTTTGTTATCTTTGTGAATTTGTCTAGGTATCGCATGTTATTTTGATAAAGAAAGATCTAGCAATAATAATAGTAAAAGTTCCTTCACTACTGACTGAGAATAAAACTATTTTATTTTATGGCAAAATATACATCATTTTCTTACGCATTTTATATTTGACGCAGGTAACGTAATGCAAGTAGTTCCCAGCAAGGGTCAGAGCATCATAAACACGTCCAGTGCCCCCCACACATCTTTACAAAAATGTAAGTCTAAATAATAATAAACTGTAAAATTTGTACCATTATAAATAATATATTATCATTCATCATGGTGGCGCTACGTTTTTAAGAATGGGATTTGACCTCAGAATTTTTTCGACTGGCTCCGGTTCTTTGCCTTTTATCTCCAGCCTTCAGGCTATCTCATCCTGTTCCAATCTTCTTCCACTTGTCAGTTCACCTATTCCTCAGCCTGCCTCTAGATGCTTTCACTTGTGAACCCATTTGATGATGATTTTTGCTTATTTCTTTCCATATGGCTAGTCCATCTCAGTCTTTGGGATCTACAGAATCTTATGATGGTTCCGTGCTCAATGTCATTATTAAAAGTTTCTCTACGCATTCATTTTTGTTACAAATTCCTTTCTCAGAGCAAAAATAATAATCTTGTAAAATTTCAGTTGTAGGAAAAACACAAACCAAACATGCTCCCGTGTCTATTAATATGACGTCAGCGATTCAAAAAATTAATGATACTCCTGCAGCACTCACCGTGAGTCACTATTTTATACTTATTTCTTGTTAATTATTAATTTTTACCTTATTGTTTATTTATAGGTGTATTATGTAAATAATATGATTATTGCTCTTTTAAAAAAATTAGTTTACCCTTGCGCCGTCACAATCTACTAAAGCACAACCCGCTGTAACTATGTTGAGTATGCCAGAAAGAGTGCAGAAACTGGAAATAGAGGTAGAGGAACAACAAGAAGAAGTCATCACTTCACCAGAAAACATTAAGGAAGAGGTTAGAAATTTAACCATTTTTTTTATATTGTTAACTGTGTGTGAAAAATTAAAAAAGTAACCAGTCAGTGGCAGATATGAACTGTGATATCAGTAACGGTACTTATTAGTTTCAGCAGATCACTGAATAATATTATAATATAAAAAGTACCCTTAGGGTGATTTTAGATTTTCACAGACAAAACTATTTATCGTGTTTAATTTTTGGGGTATTATGCCATGTTTCGCTACCACGTTTAGCTAACGTTTCAGACAACATTAATGCTGATTTAATTAATAACCCAAAAATAAATCATAATAGCCCTTGAGGTGATTTTTTTCACTAAACCTGCTCTATAGAAATTATCCAATTACTATTATTATCACTAGGCTCTGAAAACTCTTGTATATGTATATGAGTCGTTTCTTTCTATCTACGATAAGTCCATTTGGGTGAAATGGTGAGAAACCATTTTTTTCTATTATAACTTTTTAGTATAAAAATCTAGAAAATGATTTATTTTGTACATACGAGTCGTATAGTTCCTGTCTACGATAAGTCCACTAGGGTAAAATGGTGAGTTCTATTATAACTTTTAAGTATAAAAATCTAGAAAATGATTTATTTTGTACATACGAGTCGTATAGTTCCTATCTACGATAAGTCCACTTGGGTAAAATGGTGAGAAACCATTTTTTTTCTATTATAACTTTTAAGTATAAAAACCTAGAAAATCATTTATTTTGTACTTATGAGTCGTATAGTTCCTATCTACGATAAGTCCACTTGGGTGAAATGGTGAGAAACCATTTTTTTCTTTATATAACTAAAAGTTAGCATAACTAATGAAATAAATAAGACATTTATTGTACCAATAAGTCAAACTCCGCTTTGAAGCATTAGTTTTGTATACAATTTCCTTTTAGTTACCTTTTTGTAAATTTGTATGAATAATTTGTTTTCGTGATACAATATTATTTTTAGGCATTTTTAAATAATGGCTTTAATAAAAAAAAAGGGAAATGATCCACTTGTATTATATTTCTCAGCAATCGAATTTTTTCCACCCACTTCTCACGGCGTGCTGCATCTTTAGGTACCCTGCAAAATTATTAATATTAAATACGTAAAAAATATAATTACTATGGAATCTATGAAATGGGTCAATGAGAACAGGCTTTTTTTCTATGGAATAGAAACCCAAAGTTGAATCGACTTCAACAACTCTCGTTCTATAAATTGACCATAGAGACTCGTAGAAGGTGGGAACCCAGCATTACAAGGAAGCTGGCTTCAAGCTTACTCATAAGTAATAAGTACCTACTTACTTAAACACTTAACTGTGCTGAAATATTTTAGGGGCCTACCTAGAATTTCAAGTTTAACTCCAATTTTATCTGAATTCTTTTGTTTTTAGTCACTTCAGTTTAAAAGCAAAAAAATTATGTTTTAGTTGTGTATTTTTAGTTATATTTATTGTTTATATCTCAAAATACTGAAATGATTGCTGGTTATTCAGTAAATTAATATTTCTTCATTATTGTATATCTCACATTCAATTTAATTTCCCTTTCTTGCATCTCATCGTCCCTTGGATATGAATATTTAGCTACATGCTGCAACTGACTTTCTGTTTTATAATAAAAGTTTTCTAATGTGCAGATGTCTTCGAGTAACGAGATGCCGGACCAAGAGATGGTGGAAGAAGAAGTTGAAGATTCTCCACAACTCCAGTCTCCATCTTCTCCCGGCCCTACCATGGAGCCCAAACATATAGTAATGCTGCCTGCATCATATATTCATCAGATTCAGCCTAGAACAGTTGTAAGTAGTCATGACCAATTTCATACATACATCTTCTTCCCCTTGTCGACAAGACGCCTCCAGCGGTCCCTGTCCTGGGCTACTTAAGCAGCCTGTAGCCGTTTCAAAACCAAAATCCCCTCGCACTGCCTCTGGATTTCTTTCTTTCTCACAACTTTGTCTCAGAATTTTTAGTAGAATTCAATTTTCTGGCATTCTTAACACTTGGCTGTGTCACCAATTGTGACTTTTTCATTTGATAAAAATTTAAATATCATTGGTAGCATTATTTAAGTTGAAAATGTGATTGTGTTATTCATTTGAAAAATCACCATTTCGATTAGTCCCCAAAAGTGCCAGTAGATGCTTTCTCGTATCTAGGAATCGGCAAGATAGTATTATATTCTTCTCTCTTATTTCTTTTTAACATAAGAGATAGAATATGTACAATATTATCTGGAACTCCAGTGTCCTGTGATGCCCCAGGTGATAAAAGATTGAACAGATCTGTAGTTAAAGGAAATAGATATTTTTCAATGTTAACGATTTAACCCTTTCACTTTTAAAAAAAAATTTTAGGTCGTTATTTAAGTTTATGATTTTATATGACAATAATGATATGAATAATTTTCTTATTTTTGTTACAGGCGGCGGCAAATAAATCAATGCAGATGACATCAAGTGTGGAAATAAAAGAAGAACTCTCTGAATATAATTCAAAGTTTGAAAGCGGTGAGCTCTTGCTTAATTTTTATATGATTATTATTAGTTACAAACAATGACTAAATAAACTACCTAAAAGAGGACTCAACATACCGATAAAACTTTGTTCAATATGACGGCCAAGTTGGCCGCAACGCCGTACCGTTGCCATGGTTATTATTCAGTGGCTTGACATTTGGGGGCAACAACAATATTTTTTTTTTATCATAACCTATTCCATTTAAATAAAACACATTCTTGTTTGTACAATACAGTATTCAATTATAATCATTTTTCTGACAAGTCTAGTAAACTGTAGAAAATATCAAGTAAATAAATTTTCTAAAAGTGGATACATAATTTTTCATAATATACATATGTATATGAATTTATTTTTTGACTCCGTTATCTAATAAACATAATTTTACCTACATAAACATGATATTGTGGGCACTGCTTCATCCATCGAATTTCATTCTGTTGACTAAGCATTCTTCAAAATATTTTGAACACATTCAAAATACACGTTAGAGTTCTTGGTTGGCTTCCAACCCTCATCCTCAGGTCGCATAGCTTTGAAGCACCTGTTTTTTGCTGCTGCGGGCCCCGCTTGGACACCTGAAAATTATATTATACCTGTGAAAATGGGTACTAAACAAAACAAATCATAACTAAACTTAGGTAGGAACTTTCAGCAACAGTTGGAATAGTGATTTCCTAATAGGTACTGATCGTCCAGTTGATTAGTCAGACATCTTCGAAAAATCGAAATCGCCAAATTTCGATTTACGCGGAAAAATAACATATTTTTAAGAACACATATACTTCTAATATCCCAATTTGAAAGGCTGGCTGCGAAGGGTATCGGCTGCGAAATTTCGATTTCCGTGGAAATATATGTATTTTTACGAATTTATTTGCAATGCCTGAATTTAAAAGACCGGAAATCGGCAGCGAAAATTTGATTTACGCGGAAAAATAACAGTATTTGTACATATTCACTTCGAATATAGGACCAACGGCGGCAGTAAACGGCTGCGAAAGTTCGATTTACAGGGGAATAAGTCGTATTATTACGAATGTACTTCAAAAAACCTTCCCGAATTTACGTTTTTGGCCGAAAAACTCGATTTTCGGCCACTTTTTATGATTTTTTATTTTATAACATCTTGAATTACGTGGGTATTTGTTAATTCGAAATTAGATTTTTTATGTCCCATGGATTTCGAATTAACGGGGTTCTACTGTATTACTTTCCTCATTATCTCTTAACTTAGTATTTCGAGATGTCTAACTAATGAACTGGACGATTGATACGTATCTATTCCATTCTTAAAGTGTAATAAAGGAAAGAAAATAATGTTGTGTGTAAAACTTAACCTTTTTCCAACGGTCTTACATAGTAATTGGTGTTACATGATAAATCATTGATTGAATGTATTCTTTCAATATTACTTAAAAAAATATTCAGAGGGGCTAGATTAATCAAATTAACTGTTACATCAAGAAAGATATTGGCGCAAGCGATTCTGACCTTGTTCTTCATACAGTTTCTTTACATAAAGGTTAAAATCGCATTAAAAAAAAAAATCAAAATTAGTACCGCACGCACGGGCGCGTTTATGGCACAGTACAGGTTAAAAACCAAACCTCCAAAAAATACACCTTTTACATGCTATAAATAGAATTTTTTTTTTTTTGTAAAAACATCTCACTCTTTTGAACACTTCGTAGGAGAGAAAGTATTAAACATAATATAAGGATCATGTTTCATGGTCTCGTGAAACAAAACCCTTATAGGTACATATGTACCCGTTTTTCAAAATTGCCCTATGAAGGTTCAAAGTTACATTCCACCATTCAGACAAAGGAGATAATAGTTGCCTATTAACCGGTCAGGCTAATTTGTACGATATATCGTACCGAAATAAAATTGACATAAAGTCAATTTGTACGATATATCGACCAGCATGAGCACCATATGAATGGTCTCATAAAAACCATCTTATCTCCCTTAATCTCGTAATGAGAAATTTGATTTAAACAGCGTTAGAAAGAGACAAGATGACATTACGTATTTACATATTCAAATTTATCACGAACAAATTTAAATGTACGACTTTATGAAACCAAACTTGCGCCGCGAAATCGATGCGCCATTATTGGTAATGCGCTTTACGACCGCAATGTGTCATCGGAAAATTATCAAGTTTTCTGAGTTAATTCGAAAAAAATGGAAAGCTAACTATTTGATTATTGTAAAACAACATATTGCCTACTCATTTGTATTATTTTTTCTTTGTTTATATGGTTTATCTCTCGTAAATCTTACATTTCACATACGAGTGTCGTGCTATCGAGCGTCATTGTCAATTTAGAAAGACATTTTGCCCCACAAAATTGTATAATTTGAATGTGTTTTAATGAAAAATCATTAACACATACATTCTAATTCTCTATTCAGTAAAAACATGTAGCAATTCCATAAAAAAAATGTGATTTCTTTACGTTTTATCTAATTCTGGTAATCAGTCAAAAAGATGTGCGAATTAGAACAATAGAGATGTGTACTTCCGACTTCCGAGTTTCGACTTCCGGCTTCCGAAAATCGAAACATTGTCATTTGATTATATATGGAGAGTTTTGGCGAGTGGCGGTCTAATGCGGTATATTTAACTTATGCCGCCGCGTGACAATCGTGCACCCAATGTTTAAAAATATATTATTGTAATAGGTATAAATTATTCATTTATTTTTGTTTACTTTTTGTTATTTTATAATAAATAAGTAAATAAAAACTATCATGGGATTTTATTTTTGGGTTCCTTAAAACCTTTTCCACTACCACCATTTTTTCACAGAACCAATTTGCTACTCTGGTTTAAATTTTTTTAACTGTTTAAGATAATATTTTTATTTAAAAATGAAATTTTCGATACTTTCGATAATTTTCGGAGCACCTTATCTGATAATTCGTATGACCATTAAGATGTTTGATACATTTGGTACATATTTTGCATAAAGTACTTGCTAAATCATACATATGTGCTATTAATGTGTTTTATTTGCATAATTCCTTCTGCTGCGTAGCATTAATTTGTATAATATAGGAGAAATACACAAACAAACTAATGTAAATCCTGGTATTCATTCCTTTCTAATTGTCCTGTACCGCACTGGGGGTGTCTACCTGAACTCGTGAACGAATGATTGGCTTAGGTTTTATGGCCAGTAAACGGGATCTTATTTTGCATTGGTCACTTTACTTTAAGTTTCGACCTTCATACAGGAAACAAAAGATAGACCAGCCCACAAGACATGCAATAAATAACAAGTTTCGATAACATTCTACACGGCGTTTACAAGGTGTGCAAAACTGTGTACATATGAATGTAACTTTCTGAGTATTTTTATCACAATAAAATAAGCTGACGATTCGGTCCAATGTTATTAAAAATGTATGTCTTACTTACGTATCGTATAATCACTTATATTTTTTAGAGTATGATATTTTTCAAAGCATTCTCCCACATGAAGTGCCGGTTTGTTATCACAACTTTTGAGTGATACATTGTTCGTTTTCTTTGCCTTCCTTCTCTATCAGAACCGCAAACGACGCAATCCCTATACATTTTCTTCGCATTAGGCGTTATGACATGATTTAACCGCTGTTCTGGGTCTACCGAATGTCTTCTTTTCTTGTCTTTACACCTTCTCTATGATTTCCAACCATCTGAATAATTAGCCTATCCACAAATTGAAGATTACCCATTGGGTTTTCATTGTTTTTTTTTAATCTTATTTTCCTTGCACAAAATATATGAATTTACAACCGAAACTTCTAAACCCCCTAAAAAAAGCTCGCGCCACCATTTTATGCAGCTCCAGTGAGGAATATTACCCCACAACACATATAAATTCGCACATGCACCGACCGAACAAATAAATCAGAAATGGCGGCTGGCCGGCAAGCACAACGATACGGCTTGAACTATGTAATCGAACAATATAACGACAATCGTGCTACAATGCGGGGGTTTTAGTTAACACACAGTTGAAGATGGGCTTCTGAAATATTTCAAAGTAATTATTTCGGCACATACCTTGTATTTTTTAATTTTTTTACAATAAATCCTTCTATTTACACAATGACAACTACAACACGCTTGCTATGATGGACGACTGACAAGTTGCAATGACTCGTGGAGCCATTTCTGTATTGGTATCGAAATTAGAAGGATAACATCTAAGTGCGGTATATTACCCATGGTGTCACCCACTTTACCTCATATTGAATACTTTACGAAAAAATTCGAATAATTTATTATAAAGGTAAATAAATATAATTTAAAATTGAGTTTATGTTATTTTTTAATTCTTATATTTATAAACACGTAATATTTTATATTTATTTCAATTAAATCTCAATATTTTTACGATAAATAACAAACTCGTAATAAGTACGTACTTCGAATCATTATCGTAAATTCGCGATCCCATCACTAATGCGAATTGACATTTTAACCGGGAATCCCTAAAGTCCATACATTTGCAAATGTTTATATTGCAGAATGGTCGCGAAATTCGCTCAATTCGGCTGCTTTATATTTGTTATAATAGTATTGAATATTGTGATAACTCGCCGGTTTTTAGTGAATACACATAAAATTATGTATGCATTATAGTGTTTCATAAATAAAACATTGTTATATAGTGGTTTAGCGTGTGTTTCTAGGTGATTCTTGTAGGCCTCGTGCAGCAATAGTTTGAGGTTATGTGACAGTTTTTAACGAAAATATGGTTCACGGTTTCGTAAATTGTCATATAAATGATGTGCTTTGATCATATAAAACCATAATGAATCAATTTTCACAGTAATTTCGTAAAAAAATCATTAAAAATCGTGTGTTGAAATTTTCTACAAAAAATATACAAACACTCACGAACAAGAAAAACTTTTAAGATTTTGTGAATTTTTTACTAATTATTTTCGTATAAAACGATAAAAAAGTGAGGTGATGATAATGTTCATAATACATTCGACTATTAAAAAATGTGCTTGTTTGGTCGTTATCAGTTAATTTCGTTCAGTTTTTAAAGAAAAGTGTGTCAGGTGAGCAATTTTAAAAACTTTTTTATGTTTGCATTAAAAAATTTAATATTTCTAAAATAAGATGTTTACTTGTAATAATAAAATTTAAAAGCGTATTTAATCGCCTTCCGAAAACAGTTTTTAGTTTTTGGATACGTTTAGAAATATTCGATTTATTTAGATTTTATTGTGATGTGGAAATACTCGAGAATTCTCCGGCATTTGACAGAGTAATTAAGAGATATAATAGTCAAATAAGCTCGAGGCTTGGAGGGTTAAATGGTGAACTGGTGAACTGCATAAGTTTTTATGAATTTACTTAAAAATTTGGGAAAGCCAACACCTGATGGTGAACCAGAGAAGGTTTTATGAGTTGGTAAAGCTGATACATTTATATATATTGTTTTGTTTGTATTTCAGCTCTAGAATTTGGTCTTCGCCCACGCAAGCCGTGCAACTGCACCAAATCACAATGTCTCAAACTTTACTGTGATTGCTTCGCCAATGGAGAGTTTTGCAATCAGTGTAACTGCAATAACTGCTTTAATAATCTAGAAAATGAAGAGTATCGCCAGAAAGCCATCAGAAGTTGCTTAGACAGAAATCCAAATGCCTTTAGGTGAGTTTATATCAAATTCTATACTTATCACCAATTTATGTTTATGATTCCATTTAATAATAATATATTACTCATGTTTCAATACAGCAGAATCTAATCGTCTACTAATGCACAATAATATGAGGATTTAAAATGTCTAAGATTTTTTTGTATTTTCTTTTAGGCCCAAAATTGGAAAGGCTAAAAATAATCTGGGACCAGAGGTAGTAAGAAGGCATAATAAAGGATGCAACTGCAAGAGATCGGGTTGCTTAAAGAACTATTGCGAGTGCTATGAGGTAAAAAAAAATCTGTAACCTTAAATATGATTGAATTATCACACGCAATATAGAGCCGTAATTGAAATATTGTTTTTTCTACAGGGTAAAATCGCTTGTTCAGCTAACTGCAAGTGTGTTGGCTGTCGTAATATCGAGGATTCATTGGACAAGAAAACCTTGAGAAGATCTCGGGCAGAGAGTGTGATGGGTATAGGCTCGGACACTGCCAATGAACAGTTCAGTACGGTGTCGTCTCGAAATAATTGCAATCTTCTCACACCAAAAAATAACCAGGCTCTACAAAAAAGGTACTTAAATTTGTATATTTTTTGTTAAATTGGAATATTTCTAAAATATGAGTTACATTTAGGCATGCGAATCACAGAGGGTTATCAGCAGTGAGTACCAAGGCTAGTGTTCCTTGACTCAAACTATAGGTGTTTTTTTTTAGAAGTTTGAACTTTAAAATAAAATAAAACACATAAAAGTTGCAGTAATGGCTATGGTATTGGCTTTATTGAATAGATAATTTTATGCCATTATTGTTTAAATATCACCGCGGCTAGCTCGAATGAAGCGCAATCGTGAAGTCCAATTGACCAGTTTTAAAAACCAAACTTTTAAAAAAAAACACCCTATATAACTGGCCAAATTTCATGCCATTAAATTTATAACAGAGTTCAATCTCATCAACGGTCTATTGTCTAAAACTGAATTACCTTTTTTGGATTCTAATAAAATATGAACTATTGGATTATTAAAGTTTTTTTTAATATATCTCTTTTGGGTAACATTTGAGAATAACTGTTGGTAGTCTTCCTAATGTTTTAAAGGGCATTTTTTTGTTTTGTTTATATGTATAGAAATAATGTGAACTGAGTTTTTTTCAATAAGAGGGTGAAATTGGGGAATTTAATGGTCTGGGTAAGAGGGGATGAAATCAAAGCCGGGCTGAAATAATTCTAAACATAAGCTCAAATTACAAGTAGAATTATATGTTTCTTCCAGGCAACCGTGCAGCATAATGACGAGCGATGTGATTGAAGCCGTGTGCCAATGTCTGGTGGCGCAGGCCGCCGACGCAGAGAGCCTGGGGGGCGGCGGGGCGGCCCGCCAGGTACTCGAAGAGTTTGCGCACTGTCTGCAGGACATCATCAGTGCGGCCCAGCACACCAAGCCCACACAAGTGCCTTCTAATGTCTTGTAACCAAACATTTACCAAACAAAACAAACGTGATATCCTTTTAAACGTGACTTCCTATCAATATTTCATTGTGAATTTGGTTTTGTAATTTTCAAAATATTTTTATTTTGGAAAATCGTAAAAAAGTGTCACTGCATCTTAGTACGTATGTAGGTAAAAGAGGAGCGGGTGGTAACCTCACTAATAAGATATGAATACATTAATTTTTTCCTTGATATTGTGTACAAATTTTGTTGTATATTTTATATTATTATACAAATATGTATCTTGAAGAGAAATCTCGTGCACATAAAATTATGTATAAGGATAGTGGTGGGACCTCTCAGTGTCGGCTCGTACTGTCCGTGTTTGTACTTAGATAAATAGGTAATAATTTATTGTGAACACTCATTTTAGAAACATTGTGTACAACAGATTCCAAGAAAGAGTCCTGTTGTTTCATAATGCTTAAGCTATATAATATGAATTTTTTGTGCATTAGATGTAATGTATTGTGTTATGCATATTTAGGATATTTACAAATACAATAGAATTAGGATATAATGACTTCTGGCTTACCGTTTTTAGCGACGACAATGTAAACTCAAGTTAGGTTTCATAGTTATTTACTAGGAAAACATATCCGTTTAGTACAACTCCGTTTTAAGCGACCAACTGCTTAAATCGACCCATAAATAAACCATTCATCCAGTTAGAACGACGTGCAGTGTTTTGTTTACAAAACCTACGTGCCCGGCTGCTCCAAACACCTACCCTTGTTAGCATGCGTAAATCACGCTCAGTGTTTATCATCTGTTGTGACAACCGCTCCACATAATGAGTTCCATGATGCCAAAATGTTTTTCAATTTAAGAAAAAATGCTATATTACACCTTTTTTTATGAAAACTATGATGTCGCCTATTCACAATGCTATGCGAAGTTCTTACTATCGTACAAAAATTGGCATAAACAAACACAAATTACAGACTTTCTACTTTACTTGCAAAGAATGTAGGTACATTGTATATTTTTGGTTTACAGTACATTATGTATGTTATAATTTGTATTAAATGTTTTATTTACCTAAAAAGAAATGTATCTATCTATACTATTACATATTTCATAACAATAATTACAATAACATCAAAATGTATCATATAAAAAAAGCTTAAAATATCCGGCCGTTTTGTGCATCATCCGGTTAGTACGACAAAGTATCACCGGTCCCTTAAGGGTCGTTATATCCGGATTCTACTGTAGCAATAGTATATTTTATGTTGGTATGTAAATGAAATAATGCAATATAATAAATATATTATCTTAATTTGATTAATGGAAGTCGGGGTAATGGGAGATAGGCTAGCTTTTGTACAAAGTTTACCGTAAGTATAGTTATGAGTGCATGAAATGTAAGTGTAAGACAAGATTAAATTGTGTTCTGTGATTAATATTTTTCTAGAGAATTATTATGTATTTTGCGCACCCTATGACGGCTTTGGATATGGGATATGGTAGCGCCCTCCCATGCATTGTCCCCAGCCTGTGCCTTATGACATGGGGGTAAAGTGTCAAATTAAAAGTTATTTCTAAAAATATTATATTATACTGTTACTCTTTTAATTACTTTCCTATATTTGCAAGTTTTCTTCAAAATCATTCAGAACTGTCTTTAGTACATTTTTACCAATCCCCTTTCTGACAATTTTCTTTTAAAAGTCATTAGATAATAATAATAATAATATTACTGACTATGCATTACATAAAAGGTTTATTTGTAATTATTAGCCTAACAATATATAATTTATCTTATTATTTATGGAAAAACGGCCTGTACAATTTTTTTACATACATATGTATTTGTGATTTATTAAACTTACACCCATCTCAAAAAAAAAATACAACCTAGTATAAAAATTCCCATTTAGCATCAAAAAGGGCATCATTCAAAATAAGAGAAAAATTACTGCCTAAGCCGGGACTTCAGCTAGTTATTTAATAAAATAATTTTGTTACCTACTTTATCGCTTTAAAGTTCATTGAAATTGAATAATTTTACGCATTATGCAGGAATACAATTTTAAACAAGCACCTACAACTGAAATTAACCTCTTGAATGCCAGGTGTTTTTGGAAAAAATCGCGCGAAATTATCTTCCCGGCTTTTGCTCAAATATCGTATAAAAACAAAGGAATTGTTTTTTTTTGTGATTGTTTTCTGTTTGCCAGATAATGTACCTTATTATTCATATATATTTCATGATAATATCGTTACAAGTTTTCCCAGAATAGCTATTTTTAACAAAAAAATGTGAAAATATTTCCCATTCGACAAAAAAATGTAAATAAAATATATTCATACGAAAATGATAATTTTTTTTTATTTCTCTACAAACCTGAATAGACACCCTACGTGAAAAAAACCAATTCAAAGGTGTTTTCGAAGAAGTAATGACATAAATACTTGTTTGAAAATGAAATGACAGTTGAAAACCGTTTGTAAAAGTGACGCCAAGTTGACCATAGATATTTATTATAAATTATTCAGATGGGTTGGCGCTATGCGGATTTTTGCTATGTCAAGACCGAGAACGGCGCAAGCGATTCTGACCTTGTTCTTCATACAACTTCTTTATACATAAGGAACAAAATCGCTTCAAAAAAATTTTTTTTTTTAATTTCGACCCGCGGCCACCGGTGGGCGAACGGCAGTCGAGAGGTTAAGTGTCAAAAATTAAATAGCGCATCGATATAAGAACGACATAAAAATCATTTTGAATTAAGAATGACCATAGAATAAAGAATAAAACTAGAAGTACATATAAAATTGAATGGAAACAAGTGTGCCGTTAAGCATTTAACTCAAGAACCCAGTGCTCCATTTTACTTACATTCGTCCGACATCGTAGATTTCCATACCATTTGATTTTCGTAAACACAGTTTTGTATTGGATCTCGAAACACAATGCCCACAAGGCACTTATGTGTTATTCTATGAGAATGACTAATTTAGTTCCAATAGATATTTATGGATTTTTTTCTAATAAAAGTAGTCTTCAATAATTGAACTCCTAATGTTATTATGCTATAAAATGTAATGTTTATTTATTTATTTGTTCTGGGTTTTTTTTACAGATGTTCGCACTTACGTTATTAAAACCAAAGTACATAGGGCCCTACTAAAGTGTAAAATTTGACACAACTGATAAACTGCTTATTATATAAAAATGATTGTTTATCAGTAAGGTGGAATAAATATAACGGTTAGCAAAACACAGCTGATAAAGGAACAAATCAATGAATAGCCGAAATTATATTTTCAGTGTGGCTATTTTTTTTCGTGCTCGGTATTCATAAGTTTGACCGATGAATTTATATTGTCTGCCGATGAATTGATATTTTTGTCTATCAATTAGGAATTCTAAAATGTAGGTTATTTTTTCCAAAAGTATGTAAAAAAATGTACGTACGTCGTAGAATTAGTGTTTGGTTTTTTCTGCAATATCCATAAATATTTATTTCATGAGTTTTCAGCTGGGTAGGTAACCTTTATGAGGGTATACAAAAAAATATGTCTCGTAGCTGGTATGTATTGTAATATATAAATTATTTTTGTAAATTTTATTCATTGATTGTGAATTTGTTTCACTTTCATTTAAATAGAGGCACCGCTTCAACAGGTCAATCCCATTTATCACACAAACCTTTCCTTTGTACAGGATAAAGCCAACTTTATTCCTTGGAGGGCTGATAGGCTAACTCATGACGGACCAGAACATCAAAATATGACTTTGTTGAATGTCGTGAGTTTTCGAGATATTGCCACTTTTATGAATTTCATGAAAATCGACAACTGATATCAATTTTTTGAGTTCCACAGTTATAAAATTTCATATTCTAAGATTTTAAATTTTATTATGCAAACCCTGTAGAGAGAGCCCTGCTATTAACCATAGTCCAAAATAAAACTAACGGTGCCTAAAGCTTTGGAAAATTAAAAACATATTGGCCCAATTCATGAGTTAATTTTTTTTAATTTTAAGTTAACTCTGACTCAGCGTGGAATTTTTTTTAAAAGAATGGGGAGTAGAAGTTCACTAATTGAAAACATTAACTCATGAATCTGGCAAAGATGTTTTTTTTTTATTTTCCAAAGATATAGGCACTGTTAGATTTATTTTGATCACAAACAGCTATTATATTGAATTAACTGGTAAAAATACATCATTTTTATCCATTCGGCCCGTGTGTTCCCTTTAGTACCTGTATAAATAGTTTTACATCCATGGAATATGATTGTATTTCCACAATAAATTGACCTATTGATTATTATTTTTACAAAATTAATGAGATTTTTATTATGAAATTTTTTTTTTAAAGCGTGCATTTAGATGTTTTGGGATTTAACTTATTTGAGGTCACATATTATGAACATGTTTTAGATAGTTTCTTAAAATATCTCCATAAAATACAAATTGTAAATAAATATAGATATTATGGGCTATGTCTCTTAATTTATTATTTTTATTTGTTTCATTTTAAATTATTATTACGTCACTAATTTGTGTATATGTGAATAAAGGACGGTTGCATTATTTTCTCTTTGTTTCCCCCCCCCCCCCCCCCATCCCTTCCTGTCATTGAATTTTAAATAGTGCTTATACAGGGTGTTAAGAGGATGGTAATGTTAATTCGGCGTAAGAAAGGCCCATTTTTGAGAATTTTTTTAGATGCTACAGGTAATACAAATTTATTTAATTAATAGATACAAAGAAAATTTTTTATAATAAAATATAAATAATTAAATCGACGGCAGCAAATCTTCAGGGGCGCCTCGAAAAAAATTTGTCTGCCGGTGAACAGTTTAACTCATGACTGAATCATCGGAAATGAAAAAATAAAAATTATATCATTAGATAACCACTTTCCTAAGGTATCACTGGGAGGAATTTTTTTTTATTTGGTGTCACTTAGAAGTGAAAACACTGATTTTCGTATAAAAATGGGCCTATTTGTTATTGTAAAATTAATAATTATGAAAAATAAAAAAGAGCTCCCAGCATTACCATTACCTGGTCATTCGTGTAAGGAAGTAGTATACAAAATTTCAAAAGAATCGGTTGAGTAGATTTTGATTTAAACTGTTCAACGGCTTCAAAAATGATAAGTGACAGAAAATCGCTTTAAAGTTTTGGATACCAGAAAATCCAATACTAATCATGAAAATTTTGTTCATACAAGTTCTGTATCTTATTTAGTTTCAACTATCATATGAAATAATAGAAATAAAATAAAGTTAAATACGTTACCATCCCCTTAAGTGACATACTTGACAGTGATTCTCCTGACATTATTTGAAGTAAAAAATATCAATGAAATTTTGATCTCCGTGAAATTTTAAAAATTTTTTCGTTTTTAAAAAACAAAAAAGTCATCAGAAACCAAAACCTCATTTACATTTTTTACTCCAGATAATGTCAGGAATCACTGGTTAAAGTAAGTCAAATACATGCCTAAATGTATGAAATAATAATACAAAAAAATTTAACAAAGCACAATAACTGTTTTTTACATGAAATAAATAAAAAATCAACTATATATTATATAGGTTGTTGGTTTCAGTAAATAGTGCAGTGCACAGGTGCTTACTATAATCTCAAATATGTACATTGGTGTGAATCTTAAAATAGATGCAGACGCGTGGTATAAATACATTGCATTCATACTGTCAGGTGACAACTTACAGATACTTCCTCGTTCTTTTGAGTTACCTAATGATGCAGAATATGGAAATTGCAAATTATACAATTGAATTTATTGAAATTTATGGAAGGTAAAATAATACTGAATTCTGTTTATTTAATATTTTTAAAACTTTAAATGAAAAACGAGCAATAGCTTGAAGGAGAGGATTTTTAAATATATGATAATTCGGCACATGGGAACAGTGGTGTGACTTTTGTAATCGTTGATGTGATCATTATTTGTGCAATTTTATTTTGAAATTTTACTACTGAAATTTTATATTAAAATATCTAGTTTGACCTATTGCTCACAAGTTGAACATTTTTACAGGTATTTGGTGGCTTCAAAAGATATAAGGTCAGGTGAAATAATACTTAAGGATAGACCAATACTAATTGGTCCAAAAATCAATTCGGAGTTAGTATGCGTCAATTGTTACCGTATACTGTCTAAGAAATTTCACGTCTGTACAAAATGTAAATTGGCACCTCTATGTGAATCATCATGTGAAGATGGAAAAGGTAATTCATTTTGATTTTAAAAAACAATATCTTAGTTGTATCTTTTAATAATTTATAATTCAAACAATTCTACATAAATGTATGTATCTATCTTTGTCTATCAATTTTTCTGCTTTCCCTCTATCTATTTTATGTACTCTCATTTTTCATTTGTTTAAATAGTTATTTCTAATTCAGGTGATCATACTTCGACCGAATGTCAAGTATTTTCAAAAATCCAAGACAAACTCCCGCTAATGCAGTTGGTCAGTGTATTTCACATGGTTACAATTTTACGTGGCTTGGCATTGAGGAGTAAGGAAAGCAAGGAAGAATGGAATACGTTAATGAACCTCGAAGATCATCGGGAGAAACGTAAAAACACTCCAATCTGGGAGCTTCATGATGTTACTTCAAAGGTGATTCAAATAAGAACTCAATTTACTTGTAATAATACTTTCTTGTTATTTTTCTCATGGCGGAAGATTATTCTGATTAATAAAACCTCTCTACTTCTTCCTACAACGTGCAATGCTGTTGAGTTGATATTGGATGCTCTGCATCATCAAATTAAGGGAGGGTAACATATTTTTTTTCTTTTTTTATTGTTTTATATGTTTGTACAAATCTTAAGATTGTTGTGTCAAAATCGAAACAAATCGGAGCAAAAATAACAAAGATATTATAGAACTTGTATGAACAAATTTTTCATGTTTAGTATTGGATTTTCTGGTATAAGCGATTTTCTGGCACTTATCATTTTTGAAGCCGGTGAACAGTTTAAATAAAAATCTACTCGACCGATTCTTTTGAAATTTTGTATACTACTTCCTTACATGAATGACCAGGCAACCCTTTTTATTTTTCATAATTATAAATTTTACAATAACAAATAGGACCATTTTTTAGACAAAAATCGATATTTTCACTTCCTAGGAAACCTTAGGAAAGTGGTTATCTAATGATATCATTTTTATTTTTTGATTTCCGATGATCCAATCATGAGTTATACTGTTCACCGGCGGACAACCTTTTTTTCGAAGCGCCTCTGAAGATTTGCTGCTGTCGGCTTAATTATTTATATTTTGTTTTAAAAAAATTAAGGAAATGTTGTTTGAATGTTACGATCAATTAAATAATTTTTTTTTATCCTTAGTGTCTAAAAAAATCTTAAAAATGGGCTTTTTTTACGCCGAATTAACATTACTCCTTCCTACAGTAATTCAGTGCAGCTCACAACACATTTCAATTATTATTTTCAGATGATACAAAATCTTGGATTACTTAGTGAAGAAGATGTGAAATTAGACATTATCCAAAAAATATGTGGAGTTTTGGACGTGAACAGTTTTGAGCTGCGGGCTTCCAACAACGAACCTGGCTCTCCCGGGATAGACTCTATTTGTGGAATTTTCCCTACAGCTGCACTGATGGCTCATAGCTGCGTCTGCAATACTCATTTAGCCATCGATGATTTTTATAATATGACTGTAAGGGCGAGTGTTGCCATACCCAAGGGGGCAGCCATACTTTTCAATTACACCAATTCTATGCAGGTTTGTGTTTAAACCAAAGAAATTTAAAAAAATGTATTGCGATGGCTGCTGGCTTTCACTGTAGTCTTGCTTTATTTTTCTGTAGTCTTTCACTGTAGTCTTGCTTTATTTTCCAGGGAACCTTCAATAGAAGAGAGCATCTTAGAGAAGGAAAATACTTTGAATGCATTTGTGAACGTTGCAGTGATGCAACCGAATTAGGAACTCACACAAGCTCACTCAAGTGTTGGAAATGCATTACGGGTATGATCATAATGAAGAATCCTCTGAATATCTCACAATACTCATCTGCGGATATTTGGATTTGTAATTCCTGTGTAAACACCCTCCCTGGAGATCAGGTTAAAGTCATTTTGGATTCAATACTCAAGGAGGAGGAAAACTTGGGTAGGTTATTTTGTATATTTCATATTAATTATTTACTGTGAAATAAAATATTTTTTTAACAATTCTCATTTTGATTCTTTTAGATAAAACCGATTTGAAGAATATTGAAAATTTTATCACCAAAATATCTCGTCAATTGTCTCCCTGTCATTACATCCTGCTTGAAGCCAAACAACAGTTGGCCGGAGTTCTGCGGGATTATATAAACAAGACATGGAGCGTTCCCAAGAAAATTATAGTGCGGAAACTGGAATTATGCAAAGAGTTTCTTCCGTTACTAGATATATTAGAACCTGGAATTTCTAGGCTGAGAGGTATTTAGAATATCATCTGATTTGGCTACCATAAACCTATTGTATAATTATGTTGCTAACAATATAACCAACATTGACCCACTATCAATACTTATATATGTATACATTCTAGTACAAACTGTGAGACATGTTCCGTAAGTTATATTTGGAATATTTTAGCAAGGACTGACCAATCATGACTAGGCTGGTATGTCCAATGATTAAATAAAAAAAGAGAGGACTTGGCATACCAATAAAACATTCTGTCCAAATGGTTATATGGAACCAACATTTATTACTTATCGTACAAACTGAATAATATCCATATTTGTATGACTGCTTGGACAGAATATTCGGTGTGTCAAGTCTTAGGTATTTTAAAGTAAATTTTCAAGTTCTGTGAAAGTTCTATTCGAGTTCTGTTTTTTATATCGAACGAATAGAACTCTCACAGAATTAGAAAATCAACTTTGAAACGACCTGTCCTAATAGCTTTAAAGCTATTTTTGCATTTACTTTGTTATAATTTAATTGATTATTTTTAATTTACAGCTGTTACTTTGTATGAAGTGTACTATCCTATAGTACAGATTTCTAACAAAGAGTATGAGGCAAGGGAGATATCAAGCAGTGTGTTATTGGTATGATGAATATCCTGAATAATATAATGTTTATTTGTGTTACTTGGACAAGCCCCTCTAGTTTTTAATTTGTACATAGGGAAAAAGAAATCCATTTTAGCCCATCCCTATTAGTTTTACAATGCCAAACTTTCCCAATCCCGCAAATGTATGAAGGTTTTCTTAAAAAGACAAGTGTAACCTTCCATACAAACATTGAAACATATACTTCAATGCTTTGTTTTACTATTTATTAAATAATTTACAGATGTGCTAATGCTGCTGTGAAGTCGATGGGCGAGAAGGTGGTGGACTACAGCCTTTTATTTTGTATTGTTTTTAATTATTATCCTTGCCTTAACTATGCTTGAGTTGCTTACAAGAAAGAGAAACATAGAAATTTCATTAATACACACATGTTTGCAAACTAAACAATTTATATACATTCACACCTTTACCAGTGTAAAATCAGTTTATATTACAGATCCTTGCACGGAACACACCTTAAATTCAGACACTACATTTGGTGGTTTGGAATACTACATCCAGCTCTTTTCAAATAATCTACTTATTTTACGTTATCCATGTTTTATGTCCATAAAATTAAATACAGTACTCTCTAGTAATCCGCAACTCAATTATCCGACAACTACTATAATCTGCTGTCATTTTTAGACGAAAACACTAAATTAAGCTCAATAATTCTCCCGTAGTTCGTATGTCAAAGTCAATAGTCTGCCTCATGCCTAGACTCAAGCTCTAAGCTTTGTGCCCCGACAGGTTGACCACCGAGAAATGAGTGCTGTACTTAATTACATAATGATACATATTTTGTTGAGTATCTTAAGTTGCATTTTATCTGAAAATTATGTTAGTGCATCACATATGTTGTAAAAAAACTGTATACATAAGTACATATGACATTAAAACATAGATCAACTATGAAAAAAAAAATCCCTGCAGCCTGCAAATTAAAATGATATAAATTCATTATTTTGAAACCTGAATTTCTAACAGAAACAACTCCTGACTTTGGGTGCAGTGAGCCACGAGTTAAACAACAAACTATACAAAATAAGTTCTGTGATATATTAACCCAACTGGCATATGAATGCATTTCCTTTAGATTATTTTGTTGCAAAAGGTGAGTGATTATAGCACCCATGATTCATAATTAATCAAAATCGATCGAAGGAGTGTGGGTGCTTTTTCTTGTGTGCGATAAATTATCTGGATTTATCTGGGTAGTGATGCATCTTTATTAAGAATATTATGAGATCCTATATAAGCAATTATTATGAACTATATGTATTTATTTTCTAAAGCCTTTCATAAAATCATATCACATATTATTATTTTGCATAGGTGTTTCAGGAATATTATCTTCTATTCAAATGCAGCAGTGAATTTTACATTTCATTTAACATAGGTGTGCGTCAGAGGAAGAACTGAATTTTGGATCGGAAAACACTTTTACTTTATGCAACTTAGATATTTTGAGAAAATTGTTATATACAAAGTGATTTTAATTTTTGTATAAATATTTTGAATGCTGCACCAATGGTAAAAAAATAATTTTAAAATAATTATGAACTGGTGATAAAAAAAAAATTTATTGAGTGAAATTCTGGAAAGTAAACTTTTATTAATGTTTTTTAACATATTTTCAGACACATTTGGAAGAAGCTGAAAAATATTTAAAAGATGCGATCAAATTTCTGCTTTTCGAACCACAATCTACTCCCGAAGCAATGTTGTGTAGAAGGGCAATGGAAGAGTTGCGAGATCTCAAAAAATCAATTGACGGAGTTAAAATAATGATACAGGAAGAAATCAAAGCTAAATCTAGTAAAAAAAGTAAAAAACCAAATATGTAATAAAAATTACATTTTATTTTTGTATTTATTGCTAGAACATTATTTTTTTTAAATTGAAAGTGCCGAATACTGCCGAATGAAATCTTCAAGTGAACCGATCCAACAATGTTGGATATTTTCATTCGGCACCCTTCACTCGCGTGCGGAAGAGAGCAAAGTGAAACGTCTGAACATGGAGTGAAATCTCAATCAGTTTGTCTCGCTTCCTGTACTGGAAGGACGCTATCACGTCGCACGCAAAACGTCAAAATGGTATTCGTTCGGCTAATTTGTTTGCTTTTGGGAACACGTCTCATAGAAATTGTTGGTCTCCCTTATTATCCATATGTTATATATTTTTTTTTAATATATGTAAGATTATTAATTTGTAGTTAAATGTTCGCAATAAAAAAAGTAAAATCAAATTGTGTTATTATGTCATAAAAAATAAAAAGGTTTATAAGACGAAACAAAACTGTTTTTTTATATATTTTTTTATTTAATTGTGTCAACAAAATAGCGTAAAAATCGATGCATCTGACATGTTTGTCCTTAAAATTCGAAGTTGGACCGCGCTGGAAATCAAACGAATTCCAGCGCGCCTGACCTCGCTCGGCGACGCTGTGGTGGGAATGGACGAGTGAACGCTTATTTCTATAGCGCCGTCTGAACATGGAATGAAACGAAGATGGAACATTAGGCCGGTTTCTATATCTTGATTGGTCAAAAAGCTTGTTTAACCATAGACGAAGAACAATCAGCTGACAGCTGGCAACTAGCAACGGCCGGTTGCCGCAATCAGCAGTGAGAGTCGCGAGTCACCGCTTGCGTTACCATTGACAACGGGTTGTTGAGTGATTGTGTAGTGTGCGGGCCATCACATTGTCATACAAAGACAGTTGCCAGTTGACAGTTTTCAGTTGCCTCAGTGAGCGGATCGCCTTATTTTGCCAAGCCAGAGAGCAACTTGACAGACATAATTAATGGGCTTGAAAAAAAAAAAAGTTGTGTTGAAGATAATAGGAAGAATGTTGGAAAAATGCATTTAAAATGCAAAATGCATTTAAAATGCAAAATGAATTGAGAAAAGCATTTAAAATGGAAATGGGTGAAAAAAAAACATTTAGAATGCAAAATACCCATTTTGCATTTCCATTTGAAATGGATTTATTTGAAATAAAATACTCTCTGACAGTAGCGAGTAGTAGAAAAAGTCGGGGACTCCCGAGAAAGACTTAACGCAACTCTGCACTGTAACGATATACGGAGTCGAGTCAAAGTTGATGTAATGTAGTTTTTTTTTTAGTAACAATGTGGTATACAGTAGTGAACGAACAATCGTGAACGAACAACAAACAATAGCAGAACAATCGTGGATGCCAGAGGAAAACATTTACATTAACCAGCGGCCGGGAATTCAAATTTCAACTTGAGATCCTGCCGTTGCAACTGTACAGTACGGTTCCGATGAGAAAGATTGATTCTTCCCCGTACCAAAATTTTTAACTAATAACTTAATATCCACTTTATTTCATTCAAAATTTGCTTTAATATATACCTGCATTCAAGTAAGAAATAAAAATGCTCAATCGCGTGATGATTAATTTCTTAATATCGTGTACTTCTTGTAAGTATTTTTTGATGAGTATTTATGAATTTTCAAAAATGTCTAAACAAAATAAATGTGTAAAAGAATATCTAAAATATTTTAGTTTGTAAGACCGTAAATAAATAGACAAACTAAGGTATTATCGTCACAAAACACATACTCGGATTTCTTTTTTATGATTTTATTTGAACTAAAATTAAAATTATGAAAAGTGGCTTTACAGGATAACGCATTGATTTATTTTACTGTATGATTATAAATGTGTGTTGTATAATACAATATTTCGTTTGAAAAGTTAATGCTACGTCCACACTGCGGCCAACTTCCAACTTCAAACGTTTGGACGATTGTGTGGAGGGGTAATTCTTGCATTGGAAGATCGAGTTGGAAGGTTGGAGTTTGAGTTGGCCCAGGATCGCCTCCGATGCAATCGCGACAGCCAACTCACATGAACCAGCCTGCTGCAGCCGTCCACACATCAGTCTTCGAACGGCCGGCGATCAAGACACGTGTGCCGCGTACCATTGTAATGAAAACATTATTACGGGAGAGTGGTATAACAATTGTTTGAAAATATGTCGTGTAAATACTTCTACGTAATAATTGTAGGCAACTGATAAGATAAGCGCCGAATCGGCTGTTTGACATCCGCCATGTTGAAATTTCGAGTTTGGAGTTGGAAGGTGGCCGCAGCCACCACACGATCGGCCAACCTTCCACTCCGAACTAAGTTTGGAGTTGGAAGGTTGGCTTCGGTGTGGTCTTAGCATAACAAATCTGCCAACGACCAACGGTACAGCCTTATTGTATTAAAAATAAACTCAGTTTTTCAAAATTTTAAAAATGACTACCAGATAAAATAACAATCCTTCGAAAACAAATTATGTTTGTTGGTAAAAAAAGAGTCAATACGTCTCGGAATTTGATTTAAAAAGGATAAATTTCCAGTATTCTCTGTTTATACCATCTTAGTAGAAAACATAAGGGCGCCACTGTTGTTCAGATGGCAATACTAAAGATATAACACATGGTGGAAATGTTAAGCTGTTTAACCTACAATTTTGTAAAAAATAAGGGGGGAAAATATATTTTTTTATCGCAATGTAGATGTAGATACCTACCTACTGATCTCAAAATTAGAATTTCATATGAAGTAAAATGAAAATCAGTTTATAAATTTCTCATATTATTTAATACTAGCTGAAGTACCCAGCGTTGCCTGGTCTTTAGATCATTTCCCTAAAAAATGTACCTTCTGACGAATAGCACTGGTGTCAAAACTATATATAGCTTTCGGAGGGCGACCCTTTCTAATTTTGCCTGGAGTTTCGAATTTACCTCGTGTATTTCGCTCTTCCTTGACAATTCACTTCATGGTACTTTCTGATTTTTTGCGAAAAAAATATACAACTTTATATAATCAAAGATGCAACTATATTGCATACGCATTGCAGGTAGCAATAACATCCCAATAATACACCGGTTAAAGCCTTTGAAAGCGTATTTCATCATCTTTCAAAGTATAATACCTCACGGAAAGAGACTCGCGCAAATCTAATATTAATTTCGCAAATAAATGGAAGTTGAGAGATATTTTTCACATAATAAATCCTTGATGCTGATTTGCTGACGTTCGGTCGGCCGGCTGTTTCCTTATCCTTACCGTACGGCTGTTTCCTTATCCTTACCGTACGGCTGTTTCCTTATCCTTACCGTACGGCTGGGCGAAGGAGAGGGGATGTCACGTAAATACAGCATCCGTGGTGCGCACCCTATTCAATCTTCCCCGGCCGGTAAATACTAGCTTTCTTCTACTACAGTAGTTAGAATGGTTAGAGAGCTGTTTTGCCGTTTTGGGATGCAATCACGTTCAGTACATCTATGATAGCTAACAATATTGTATATCTATGTAAATAAAATAAAATCATATTTATAACATGTATCCGTATATTGAAATAAATAAAGCGTGTTAAAATTGTTGTTATTCAAATAAAAAAAATTATATTCATGTTAAAAAAAAACCTAAATGTTACTTACAGTATTGTACATATTCAGTGTCGTCGCAAATTAATAAAACTTTCAAACATAACATTAAATAAAAAGTAATTTTCAAGTGTTTTCAAGCCAGTTCTCAACAAAATATGTTCTCATCATTATCATCAAAATTCTACAGGAAAATGTTTCACATAAATAATGATGTTTCATATTTGACAGTTAAATTGGTGTTGCCAGCCTACAAATTTTCTAGTATCATTTTTAATATTTTCTACTTTTAATTGAAAAACTGTACTTTTAACCGCTGTTGACTTTTGCAGTCACCGGAACTGGAGCCCAAAAATAAATGAAAAAAATCCTTGACGGGCAGAAGAAACGGGCAGTCCGTTTGATAGATCCCCTATCTTAACACACTTCAGACGGGCGAAAACAAGGAACCAGTTGGAAAAAATGGAATTTGTTCTAAGCCGATATATCTTTGAAAATAATATGTACACTTGAATGATTTGTTTTATATGTAGTACTCACTCCAACTTATATATTTATATGTATTATACATATAAATTTAGATGAGACCCTTGCAAAGATATTGGTGTACAATATTGATATAAAAATATTTGACAGCAACGCCTTCCCAGGCATTTGCGTAGGACCGGTGTAAAGGTAGAGCTACCCTTCCCATCCAAAGTGTGTTAACAAATTGTTCCTCGTCTATGGTTAAACAAGCTGAGATAATGACTGAAATCGTAAAATTGAGTAGCGCCGTGATAAAAGTTTAACTGGAAACCATAGCAACCCTCCAGTTTTAGTTTGGTTTCAACTTCTCAACCAGCTTGTTTAACCATAGACGAAGAATACTTCAGCTCGAAAACTGGCGCAACCATGGCAATCAAGTAACCTGGCAACGTCCGACCGCGGCAACTAGCACGGCGAGTTGCGAGTGACTGGTTGAGTTGCCATTGCCAACGGGTTTTTGAGAAGTTGTGTAGTGTGCGGATCATCGCATTAAAATACACAGGATATCCAGTTGAGTTGCAAAAAAAAATTTTTTTTTTTCAGTTGCCCGTGAGCGATCGCACTTACAGTTTCTCCATGAGCGATGGGGCCTTATGGTGTTTATGGTTGCCTGGGGAGGGGATTGGTTTATTTATGGTTGTGTGTGTGTGACAGGAGTGACAGGTAGTCGCCGGAACAATTTAAATTTCTTTTTCATGTTATCGATTATCAGTTTTTAATACGGTAGGTAAATATTTAAGTTGATTCCCTAAACAAATAATATAATTTATTGATGCTGGTTCTCATTGGTTCTCCGCCGTCATATTCATGGCTTTAGAGGGAATTTTTGTGCACATAAAATATTTCGTTAATCGGAGATCAATAAATTAAAATCAGTTTTATGAATAATATATTATGAACTTGTCAACGCAGACTGCCAATGAGTGTGTAGTTAATGTGTTGTAATATACCCGCTTTTATAAAATCGAAAATCATCAAGTAGTTGTTAGGTCTTATCTTCTGTTGGTCAGTGAACCGGCCCCAGATTAGGTAGTATTTAATCATACCATAATATCAGTAAATATTTTCCTACTTTTAAACACCTTTAAATTGCAATCAGTCAGATTTGGGAACATCATCCTTTTACCCGATTATGTTTATTAAAAAATATATTATTTACATTATATTTCATCATCCGGTTCCTCGAGTATGTGAACCATTATTTACACTATCAAGAAAATGTCTTCAGTGATTTTTTTGAAATCATATACTGATTATAATCCTATAAACTTACTTTTTCTTATCTTATGTTTTTTTACTACAAATGTTTTTGATTTTAATACGACATTTTAGTCAAAGCATCATTAAATTTCATTGCTTCAAGAAATTCATTCTGTTGTAATATGAGATATTTGGTTGATGCTTTTGTGTTTTTTTTTTCAGATACATATAATATATTGATAAGACTGCACAATGGTTGACCAAACAGCGATTCTTGCTGGATTTTTGCTACTAAGCGGAGTTATTTTTAATTTTTCTCTGCACAAACTTGAGGAAGGTCATGTTGGTGTATATTTTAGGGTAAGTGCTTCTTTACTGTACATATTATTGTGTGTGACTCACAAAGATTTTATCTTTATGCATTTTACTATCACCATGATGGTTGTCTCCTCAGGATCTATCAAGAAGCATATTTGAGCTCAGCGATACTGATGCAATGTCAGTAACGTGGCGCCACTGAAATGCAGCGGTAGCGACAGAGACGCGTTTGCGCATGCTGCAGTGATTGATTTATAGGTTTTACTCATAATTGTTTTTTTATAAAATGGAGGGCTTTGATGTTTTAACCGAGGAAGATAATGAGTTTCTATAACTTTGGTGTCACAACATCGATTATTGTTTGATGATTGCAAAATAATAGAAAAAAATTTTGGTGTGAAATAACAAATTATTCAAGAGAGAATGATTTATAATAATACAAGCTTCTGCCCGCGACTTCGTCTGCGTTAAGATTAGTACTTCGAGTAATCTGTTTACTTTTCCTAAGTCCCATCTACGTTTATACCAAAATTCTTAACCTTTATTTAAAATATGTATAATTCTTGATTCGATTCAAAGTATTAGGCGAGTACTTCAAATAAATTCACTAATTTAAATATTTTTCAAAATAGAATTTTAAATTAACAATTATTGTTTTGCAAAATGTCATTCTCAAATTTTGACGTTTTCTGTTAAACAATAATTATTATTTTCAATATATTGAAAATAAATAGCTAGCTTTATAAATTATAGCCTATATGTTATTCTGATGTATGAGCTATATTATTGTAAAGTTTCATTAAAATCCATTCATTAACTTTCTATTTAAAGAGTAACAAACATACATACATCCATACAAACTTTCGTGTTTATAATATTAGTAAGATATTAGTTTAAGTAGATAAAAATTATGGGAACAAGACAAGACAAGTAGGTCAGTGATCATGTAATGACTGGAGTACGTCGGCGATAGTGTCACGACCCTTGGAAGTGACTAGCGTTTCAGTTATGCTGCAAAAGTGACGCGGCGACACTGATGCCGTGGTCGGGACTCTTCCTTTAAAAACTGAATGTTGCTTACATATACGTCGCAATAGCTCTCTCAGCGGAATGTCGAACTATTGTGTAACGTGACATGCACCCTTATACATCATCATTTAGTTAGCATGTAAATATTACATACTCAAATTCAAGTCCTATGAATTGTTGACAGCGATTTCACTGAATTATTGAATAATTATTTAATACTTTAGCATTGGTTGGTTCAGAGATGTAGGCTATTTTTTTAAAAAGTTTTTATTCTAGAAAAAAGTAAATTATATTTTTACTTATTTTACTAGAAATAACTGAACTAAATACGTTTTACATTGCATTACATTGTATATCCACTTTCATTATTTTATTGAATAGAAATGAATAATTTTTTATAATCCATCAAGACTTTTTTCATTTTTAATGTCGTCCGGAAGACAATCCCCTCGTAACCAATGGATTGCTTACCATAGTTAGTATATCCCTTTTTGACCGAGAAAAAATGTCTGAAATTTGATCGACCACACTAGTAAAGCTCATAATTTATGATCCCATAGGGCTAGGCGACTTACTGCTCGAAAAACGCGCGCTTATAGGTACCCTACATAAGCAGCTCCCTCACGTTCGATCGACTCCGGTTCCGTTCCCAAAAACAGATTTATTTTCTGTTAGGATTTTTTTCAAATCAAACTCACGATCGTATGAAGCCGGTCGGAAAGGGATATGTGGTGTTTAAATGTATGTTATCGTGTTGTAGTATGAAGTGTGTGTGAACTTGGAACATTTGAATGAATTCTATTTTTGTATGTTTGAGTTTAATATTTATTGTATATAAGGAGACATGTTTTTTTTTTTTTTTTACATTGGCTCCACACAGGAGGCCCTGAGGAAAAAAAATCCCTCAGGGCCTATGTCTTCTTTGAAGATGCTGTGTGGAGGGTCTTTGGGGAGAGGAAGTCCTGGGAAGGAAAAAGGTTTGAGGTGTGTGTTGTATTCGTGTAGTTTTCCTTAATGTTAACAGTTTGTTTCCATATATAATTGTTTTGTGGATGTTCTAGATCTGTAGTGAAATAGTTTTTTGATTGTCTTGTTTTGTATTTACCCTGTAATTCATTTATGTATTTTTCATATGCGTTTCATAGTAATTTAAATGTGAATGTACCAGACTATAATATAAATTTATTTTAAATTTATTTACAAATTATTTTTTTTTAATATATATTCTACAGAATAAACATTTTTTATTCTTTTATCGAAGGAAGCAAATACTTTGGGGTGTGACATTATATATTTAAATGAAAAAACACACTTTGTAAAACACCACTTTAATTTTTGAATCTCTTTCTAGCACCAATAAGGTGTCTTCTCTTCTATTTCTATCTCTTTCACTTATTATTTTATTTCTTATAAATATATATATATATATATATGTCTGTATGTAATTATTTTAGTTAATATAATAAGCCCTAAGCGAAACCTGGTTGGCTGTAGAATATTAATTCAAAAATTAAAGTGGTGTTTTACAAAGTGTGTTTTTTCATTAAAAAAATTTTTTTCTATTGAAATGGAGCATTCTATTCTTATTGGCTAATTCCATCAACTGACTGAAAAACCTCAGCATCCCACCTTGACCTTCACCAACTCTCCTCCATTGTACAAAGAAAAATATATGTATTTATACTTAGGGGTTTTACAAAATAGTCTAGGGTTATTTAGTAAATAAGCATTAAATTTGAAATTTGCATTTTTTAATTCATCTAGAATACATCATTGAAATATATATATGTTAGTTATGTTGTTTGATTTTACAATGCAATGATGATGATGCAGCCAACAGAAGGAATCATTGTGTCTAATGACGGATTCTCTATCTCAAAATAATAATTGTAGCTTTCACCTTCTGAGCTCCTTAACGGCCCTCGGTATTAAACGTTTCCAGCTCGAATTCGAATATCGAACCCGCCTGCACCTGCAGCTGGCCGGTGCGTTCCATTCACAATCAATTCGCACAGAACAAAACAAAGTATTATTAATTAAAGATATTTTGGTTATGAAAATTATGTTAAAATATATATTAGAATGTAATGCAATATAACGATAGCCTAATTGATGGAGGAGGTTCTCAGTAACTTAAATCGTTTAATATAACTTTTTATTTGGATTTTTTTTGATACATACCTACATAGATGAAAAAGATATATGTAGTAATACAATTATAAAGAATGACAAAAGGCTTGGCCTTTGTTCCAGCCTGGTTTCGCAGTGCGGCGGGGCACTGTTAATACTAAATTGTCTAGTTTGATTTGAGGTCACGGGTTCAAAAGCTGGCGAGGACAAAACAAATTTAATTTATTTATTATAAGTATATCATATTGTAGAATTTAAATAAAATTTATATAGGTACATATAACGAATCTGTTTCTCGTTTCAAAGTGGAAGATACATTCAGTATCGCCCTGGTGAGAGACCATAATTCAGAATTGAAAGTTGCTTGAGAACGGCGTAGATATGTTTAGTGACTAGATCTGAATAGCCAGGAACTTTCCAACCCTCCTCTTCCCTATCTCTAAAAATATAAACTACATTCATTAGGAATATAAATGAAATTTCTCCTGAAGACACTTCAATGAAATAAAATGTTATTGATTTCTTCGAAACAATTCCTTCTAACGTGTTTTGGTTTTAGCTGAAACCAATTTTACTTTTATTTTCGATTTTTATTCCGAGTTCAGTCCATACATCAAACATACAAATATCTCTTTTTGTTACTTGTTACACTTTTTGGCGCTGAACCTGGTAAAACCAATCGTGAGATGTATTTACCAGCATTTCTCGATTTTTGTTCTTCAGAAGAAATTCCATCTGGGGTCGCACCCATATACGGATACTCTTCATCTATGAAAAGACCACACTTTTCTATGGCAATGTTTTATAGTTCTGCAAACTCCTTCAGGACATTGTATTCATATTTTTGTCCGTGTCGAATTGAAAAAATATTTGATAAGGTTTGCTGGTACAGTATATTTTTGACTAATGGAGCGCAACTGATATTTTGCCGCCGTTTGCACACTTTTCCAAACCACGACGCCGTAATCATATTGCGGCGCATCTCGATCCACTTTCCACTAGACGCTTGAAGTACTGTCACCCTTTCAATTGCTTGCCTATCTTTGGCTATGGTAAAAAGCCTTTCTAAAAAATCATATTTAGCTGCCTCATACGATGCTTGGGCCATATCAGGTTTTTCTGCATTGGGACCATAATGCTGATCTTTTGCTGGAGCGAGCTGCAGGGTTTTTCTTTTCTTTTTTTTTTACTTAATACTTGTTGATTATTTTTCTGCAATCTTTTTAATTCTAAATGCTTTTTGAGTTTTCCGCGACTATTACCGGTTGCAAATTTATGCAGGGAATAGTGTGGAAGATTGGTGTTGAACGCCACTACTGCTGCAGCGCACCTTCCTTTGTAGGACCGTTTTAGAGCTTAGTTGATACGCTTCCCACCAACAAATTTAGCCACAACATTATTATAGCACTCCACAGTATTGCTGACTACGTCATGTATTAAACTTCGAGCATTAGATGCCAAAAGTCGAACGTGCTGCATGATTTTGGACATTATCAAGCTCGAAGTCATATTGGGTACGTAATTAGTGTCGCCAGTATCCCGTTTGCAAAAGTATGCCCGTTTCTTGCATAGTGAGTGGTCTCCAAATACATGTTTTGGCCCATTCAATATATCCAAATATAGCTGTTTTATGTTTTCCTCTTGACTACAATTCATAGCCTTCCGGTACTTTATGGCACAACGTACAGCCGTTCTAAGGCGTAAAATACGTCTTGACAATCTTCCTCAATGCTAAGGCATACTTTGTATCTTCTGACAGTGATCTAAGTTTTTTATTGGCCATTTCCACACTTTTATATTTTAAAAATATCAAATTGTTTATTAATTATAATACTAGAAACCCTAAAAAATGTTAACAATAAATTAATTCTTAATAATACTATTTGACACTACACAGCTTCGACGGAAACTCACAGCTGAAACATAGAAAAGGCGGCACACTATTATAGTCCCTACGCGGAACGCATAGAGTGGAATATTGTTGAAACGTCGGCGTCACATGGAAATATAATAATTACGTGCGCGGAATTTCGAACTTTGAAAAAAGATTGACAAGACGGACCGTAAAAAGCGTGCATCCGCGGCCACCTCGGAGAGCCGAATGAGTAGGAGAATTCTTAGATGATCATTATATAGTATTTAACGAAAATAAGTTGTTAATAAAAATATATATTTCGACAGAAAAATGTATTTATGATAGCTTAACGTGGCTACATTATCGATATTTTGACGATTAATAACTTAGATTGTCGTTTGAATCTGAGAATTCATGATACTCCATACAACGATTGAGATCGCTAGTAAGGAAGGCCCTTAATAGAATTAATATTTATGTGGACCTTTATTGAATATTATTTATGTACTGTTTTCAGGGTGGGGCACTCCTTCCCGTGACTAGTCAGCCAGGATTCCACATGATGTTTCCATTTTTAACAACATATAAATCTATTCAGGTAAAGAAAACAAATTACTGATGTTTCATTAATAACTCAGGTTCGGGGCATACGTCATTCCTATGTCTACCTATGTTAAATTATCGTGAAAACAAGCTTATGTGCCCAAGCGGTTAAGTAGTATGTATTAGCATTATCATTCAATATTTGTGTGGTTTTGGTTCCTTGTGGTTGGAGCTGAGTTACTTTTCTACATACGTACTGATTATAATTTTATTATTATGTCGCTTGCTGAGGGTTGGTTTGTACTATGTCAACAAAAACTCATATTGAGAAAACGAGGTTTGAAGTTTAAAAAGATTCTATTTTTGTTTCCTTTACTTCAAACTAATTTTTAAATAATAAAAATATAAAACACAAGGGTAAGCGCCTCCGCCCACTGAGGCAACTGAAAACTCTCAACTGCCAACTGTCTTTGTATGACAATGTGGTGGCCCGCACACTTCACAATCACACAAAACCCCGTTGTCAATGGTAACGCAAGCAGTGACTCGCGACTGACACTGCTCATCGCCGTGGGCGGCCGTTGCTAGTTGCCAGCTGTCAGCTGATTGTTCTTCGTCTATGGTTAAACAAGCTTTTTGACCAATCAAGACAGAGAAAACAGCCGGTTTTAGTTGGTTTTCAGTTGCCTCAGTGGGCGGAGGCGCTTAATCTACCTATAAGTAAAAGAACAATATAATTTGTTAATTTTTTATCTGAATAAAAGCATAATCGATAATGTAAAAGGACACTTTTTTTAAACAAAATAGCAAAAAAATGAATGTTGGTTTGTACCATGTCCATATTTAATGTTGGTTTATACTATATCCATACTCCGGGCGGAGATAGACTTATGGAGATAGAGTTGATGTTTAAATGTTCTTTAACCCAATTTTTTTTCAGGTCACTTTACAAACAGATGAAGTTATCAATGTTCCTTGCGGTACAAGTGGAGGTGTTATGATTTACTTTGATCGCATTGAAGTTGTCAATAAGTTGGAGCCTAAAAGTGGTTTGTATATTTTTTTCTCTATTTGGATAAATTCAGTTGTAGCAAACCAGATGCATATCAATTTAATGTATGAATTCAACGATCTCAAAATAAACTGCTTAACAGTCCTAAAATCCTGATTTCTTGAATGTTTCAAAAATAATTCAACAGCATTGTCAAAAATAGATTTTTCCATTCGACGGTTGACCCTGCTAGGGATATTTTTTTTGGTTTTATGAACCTCAAAATATTGTTAGATAGATGCATCTTCTATCCTACTCGGATAAAATCAAATATCTCGCTTTATAAAAGAGCTGTTTTCTAAAAATCGTCAATTGATCTCTAATTTTTTTTTCTTTATATGATCATATCGAGCCATGATCGCCAAAAGATCGTAAAGCGACAGTTTTTCTAAAATAGCTTTTTTTTACCGAATGCACCCTAAAAGGATAGACGCACCGCCTCAATGTTCGAGAATTCCAAAAATCACACCCCAAATGCTTTTTGTGGCCCTGTACATTTTATCATATATTACTGTTCTCAAATTTTAGTTCAGGCAAAACATAGTAAGGATGTCTCAAATTATCGTAAATGACTATACGATACACAGTAAACTAAACGTGGGCAAAATTGAATGAATGATTTTAATGAATCAATTCAATCTTGTAACACACTCGATCTGATTCTCATTTTCAGAAGGAATTAAATCTTCATTCCTTACAGATTTTTTAAACGGCACCATATTTTTATTTCTATTTATTTTACATTAAAAAAATATTTTATGTTAACGATTTACATATTTTAATGCTTCGTAGAAATTTTATTTAATATTATTCTGTATGTTTACTGCGCGGATAAGTTACCTATAAGCGCGCGCCGCGAAGATACCGGAGGTAATGTGCTATATGCATTGTACTACCTCTATCACGTATAGTATATCCTGCGCCGAAAACCCATAGGTCAGAGAGTTCCCACACCTCCAGCCCAGGCGACAAAACGTTGCGAGTCGAACGAAGTAGTTCCGAGCAACGCATCTCTTTTACAGTCCCATATGTCCCACTCATTCATGGAATTGATAAATGTATTCCTTATTCAGTTGTGTCGTCATAGTCCTACAAGTCTGTCCGGACCGAAGTGGTCAAACCCAATCTCTGTGTCACTTCTGTTCCACTAATTCAACGAATGAACGAATTAGTATGATCGCCTCTTTTTCAAATCCCGCTCCCATGATCGAGTATGTACTGCCTCTTTTGAAGTCATCAAGTCGTTAGGTTCGCGGAACGCAAGTAAATTAAGTCACAGCAAGTCAAAAGACACTTGCTAGTCGGAAGTTCCTAATCCAATCCTTAACGACCGCTGCGAATCGGTTCGTCGTTCGTTCGCGCAGCGGAACCGTCAATTTAGTTCCCAGTCACAAGTCCCAGGCAAGACACAAGACACTGCTCAAAAGATACAATTCATTCTCAATGCCTGCCGCAAATCCGTTTGGGAGTGCAGTGCAATTCCCCCGTGGGCCGAGCCGTCAATTTAGTTACATCGTAGGTCGAAAACTTCCGATTTCGAGCCCTGCGTAAATTGGGTAGAATGCGTTTTATATTCGATCACACGAAGCGGAACTATTTTAAGTTTAAAATAAATATAATAAAATTAGTAAAACTGTTTAATTTGATGATTTATTTGATAGCCTTATAAAACTACATTTTTTCTATCGGTTTTGCTGTCATAACATCGCATTAAAAAATTAAAAACCCCGTCGTCGTGGTTTTCTTCGATCAGTGTCTAAATTTTTTATTTTATTATTACTATATATATAATTTTTTTTTTTTTTTTTTGGGAATTTTATGAATTAAAGGATCGAATGAAAGGAATCAGATCAAAAGGCCAAGGGAATCAGACTGAATCGATTCACTGCTGTGAATAAATCTGCCCATGTCTACAGTAAACCGTTCGGTAGCAATGATGTAACCCGGGGCCATTCCATCTTCCTAAGAAAAATAAGTGTAATTTATGCGAAAAAAAATATGACTGTAGAGGAGCAACGGAATCTGTCAATTACAAAAACCACATAGCAGATAAAGAAAAATTCAAATAAAACTTTTTGCTGATCAACAACTGATAAGTAAAACCGAAACGCTTTCCATTTGTTTTAGCTGCGATCTGCAGAAGGTGCCCAAGCATTCTTTTTAATTTCTTGCATACCCTAGAAAAAGAAAATAATAATTTGAACAATATTTTGCTATATAGCGATATTGTGCCTGTCAAAACCAAAACAGAGCTGTGTTCCCCGTGATATCATATTTTATGAAATCTGTCACAAACATTTGAACAAGCTATAAAGGTATCGTTTTTACTACCTGGCCATACAATAATGGCCTTCCAGTAATGTTGATTTTATACATTTTTTTTATGAATACCGCACAAGAGTCCCAACTGCTCCTATCTGGAACCATTGAGACTATGGCATCCCCAAGTGAGGTTTATTGTTTATTTATTGAATCTATATCATAAGGTTTACATTTTTTTTGGCCTTGCCTGTCTCACTAGGAACTCCTGTGTCGAGACAGACTAGTTTACAAATATTTTCTAATTATAATATAAAGTACATTTTTCAATAAAGCAAAAATATTTGACAAAATTTTCAGGTTGGTAGGTAGTGGTAACAATAATGAGATATACGATTATATTTGGGTGAGGTGACTAATTATTGCATGACCTTTTTCGATGATCCATTGTTTGATCAGGATTTTGTATGAGGTATATATATATTTGAGGTATGTTGTGAGGCTGAAGGTAGTGGAGAGGAAAAGGAGATGGGGGAGATAAAGGTGGGGAATCAGATCTGATCACCTGGCTGATGATGGCTGATCAGATCTGGTCACCAAACACGGCTAAAGCCATTTCAAGCAACGATTCAATTCTTAATTGGTGGTCTACACCAGGGCGATATTGAGAGTATCTTCCACTCTGGAATGTACCGCAAATATACTATATATATTTTTAATGAATTAACTATGAAATAATATAAATTAATCAAATGAAATTTATTTGCGCATGCTGGGTTTGAACCCGCGACTTTCGGATTGGGAGTCGGGTGCCTTACCCCTCGACCACGGAGGCCGTCAATTGAAAGTTTTGTAAGTCGTCGAGTGATTTGGGTACCTCCAGAATGGCTCACAATGATAATGATAAGTAAATGCGAGTACTAATCCTGAAAATTATCAAACACTAATGAATGACACACAACGAGTTTCATGATTGGAAATCATTCTCATAGACTTATTTGCCGCTAAAACATAAAATTTAATTTAACGAACTTAATAACTCAGGTCCGGGGCATACGTAATTCCTATGTCTACCTACGTTAAATTGTAATGAAAACGAGCTTATGTGCCCAAGCGGTTAAAAATGCCTTCTTTAAACAGGGTTGCCCTAAAATCGATCTCAAATACGAATTTTTTATTATAGCATAGATGTTATCTATAGGGACAGTATTATTAGATCTCGCGAAAATTGTTCAGTTATCGGCCAGTAAGATTGTACACAGAACGACTGCAAGTGCCAAAATAAAAATATATTCACCTGAAAAAAATATGTGAAAATGGCATAATTCCCTTGAGAAACGGCTGCGCGGCCGGTTTCATTCTAAAAGTTGTTTTGGATTTAAAGCCTAAATACCCAACCAAATTGAAAAATTATTTTTGTAATTAAAAGGTATGTCAAATATCTAGCTCGGACAGGAGCTACTTTATTTAGTTTGGCTTTAAATTATAAAATATAGGCTATTAAAGATTTTAAAATTTTATCATTTTAAAGGCAACTTGGACAATTATTTGCGAGTAAAATGTAAACATTTAAAAAAATAATTTCACTATAATTTTTTTTTAAATATGACGAAATATAAAATATTTTTTTTTTTTAGAAACAATTTTGATGGTTGTAAATATTACAAATTACCTATTTACATCGGAACCAAAACTAGCCATTTATATATTAAAATTACTATCCGAAGAAACGCATTTTTAACAATTTTTTCAATTTTCTATTTTATTTTTCATTATATATATATATATATATTTTTTTATTTTTTTTATTTTTTTTTATTTAAAAAGAAAGACAAACATTCCCGGGTTACGAATAACCCAACAACATTTGAAAATCTCCTACTACCACCACACTAAGCGGAAGATGTTGCTTGTGTTGTGGTGGAGGACTTAGCCAGCCGAGAAATCGAACACGGAACGCCTGGGTGGGACCCAAACGTGATGCCCACTGAACCACAGACCAAGATTAAATTATTAAAACCAAGGATTAGGCGGAATTTTTTTTTTTAATATTTATAAATAACTCGCAAAAAAATTCCAAAGTTGCTTCGAAAATGAACCAAACTGATTTCTTTAATTACCTTTACGTCATCATTTAAAAGCAAAAACAAAGTAGGCCCTGGCCGAACTAGATATTTGATATACATTTTTATTCCAAAATAATTTTTCAGTTTCGTTGGGTATTTTGGCCTCAAATCCAAAACTATGTTTTGTATGATTGCCAGGAATTGTTGATTCTAAAAAGTAAAGTCAAAAGGAATCAGAAAACGGGCATGGTTTAAGTGTTGTAGTAGAAAGTTTCTTTTTTTATAAATTAATGATTATTGTAAATTGATTATTTAAAAAAATATATATTAGTGTTTATTCTCGTAAAAAGAATATTCGTAATATTTTCATATCAGATTATTATTAACATAACTAACCATCACGCAGTTACCCCGCAGGGGTAGGCAGAGAGGACGGACCGCCAAACAACTCGGTCTTGGCACATACTCCTTGCCTCATTCGCATTCATACATCTTCCCATACATACTCTTCTATTATTCTGACTCTTGACGTGGCCCGACTCAAATATCTGATTCACTTGATCGTGCCACGTCTTTCTTGGGCGTCCTCAGCTTCTTCTACCATTCACATTCGCTTCATAAATTCTCTTTACACTCCTTTCTTCATTCATTCGCTCAGCATGCTCAAACCATCTAAGCGTCGCTTTCTTAATCTTACTTATTACGCTCACATCAGCCTTGCATTCTTTTCGGATCTCCACATTCCTCACACGATCATACATGGTTTTACTACACATACGCCTCAGGGATCTCTTTCTACAGCATTCAGTCGCTCCATAGCACACGGAAGGATGAAATCGGTCTGAACCCGCGCCTTGTTTTTTGCCTACATGAAGTGACCAATGACTAAATGGGAGTGGATTAAAACAATTATAAAGTGATAACTAGACATCAGATTATATGCATTTGCATATGCAAATACATATAACTCTCTAATTACGGCGTTAATGCGTATTTTAGCCTTTTTTCCCAATCGTGCATATTTCGTTGGTCAATTTGAGGTCAAATGGACAGTTCTAAGGCCTTTGAAATTAGGCCTAGTCAAGCAAGCTAGCATTTGATTATGCATACAAAGAATATCGCCCTCATCTCAATACATTTCCACAAGTTACCAATTGCCATAAAAAAAATTAGAAACAAAAAATCTTCCTCTATTTAAATCAATAGAAATACTGGAAACAATGATCGTACTCGCCAACGCCCTTCCTAGGTAATTCAATATTAGAAAAGATTTGTAAAAAGTATCTTGAAGACATGAAGAACATTAATGCCTACATCAAAGGTACAGGTCCATACCCTGCCTAAACAGGTATCTCCAGAAATATGCCAAATTTTTAATTTTGACAAATGACGACAGTTGGCCGTAGAGAGGTTGTTTTTGACGTACAAAATTAATACCGGGTGACAAACGTCACAAATTTGCGACCGAAATTTTGGAAAAATACTTAATTGTATATGGTCACAAAAACTATGCATAATTTTAAGAACATTTCGCTGTTTTTGTACCGTCTTTAATTAAAATATATAGAAATAAAAATGGTTTTTTGATTTTGTATTATGCATATTTTGGGCATATCAAGGGTTTTTAGTGCATATTTTGGCCTTTTTTAGTGCATATTTTGGCACTTTGTTAGTGCATATAATCCGATGTCTAGTGATAAGACATATTTTTTAGTGTTAGTTTTGTTAAGTTGCTGTTTGTTATTGCTAATTCACATTTGTTTTTATATGTAACGAAACGATATGTTAATCTAGATTTTCTAAGCAGTTTTTGGAAGAAAATGGCCGACACAAGTGTCGATGAGGCTCGCCGACCCTTCGGCAGCGCAAAGAGGAGGACGGAACGCAAACAATAAACATTTTCATTGAAAACAAATTCTGTTTAAGATCTGATAGATATAATTCTAGAAAAGATGTCGGTAGGCGAAAGAGCTAAAAGTAAAAATAAAAAACAACCTAAATTAGAGTTTTGTTTTAAAAATACATATATTTATTTTCTTTTTACAATTTTACGAATCAATAACTTATTAACACACAGAGATTTCTAGTATTAACTTCCCAAAAGTCGGCAATTTATCATAAACGCAAATGAGCGTAGAATTAAGTTGTGTATTCCAAAAATGTTCGCACAATTATTTTTTTAACGAAATAGGGAATGTTAGGGGAAAATACCACAAATTATAGGGAAAATCGACTCTCTACTTAATGAGCGATCAACGAAAACGGTCATCAATATTTTTAATTTACCATTTTTTATTTGTTCGGGAATATTCGTTTGAACTTCGGATTTCCGAGTAGATGAAAGGAGCCAAAACATTTTAAGCAACGATTTTTGGCAGAATTGTCTTCAAAATGTGCTGAGGGCGACGCGTGCGACAAAAATATAGCTATTTTAGCCAATCTGGATAATATCGCTAGCCCTACTTAGCTCTTAAGACTGAAGATTGTTTTGTTTAATAATGTTACAAAGATATCTGGTCAAGTTTTCATTTAATTAAAATATATTTGTTTTTAGTTTTAGATATAGTTCGGAACTACACTGCTGACTATGACAGAACTTTGATATTCAACAAAGTCCACCATGAGTTAAACCAGTTCTGCAGTGTTCACACCCTACATGAAGTTCATATTGACCTTTTTGATCAAATTGATGAAAATTTGAAGAAGGTAAAAATTCATACTACCCAACACTTAACTTATTATTAACAAATATCGCTGCATGAACATTGAGATATTCTACAAGGTATCCGGGGGTAAAGTGCACTAACTTTGGGAGGTGAATCTACATGATGTTAGGAGTAAAAAAGATAAATAACTTTTTCTAAATACTAAATATCCTTACACATGCAAGTTTTTTCCCGTAAGTCGCTTACGTAAGCTTCTTCTGGCCGATGGGCACATTGGATTTGGGCCATAAGTTGCTTACGTGAGCGCCTTATGAGAAAAAACTTACGTATGTAAAGCCTGCCTTTGTGTGAGATACGAACTTATCCCAATAAATTCGCTGTGAGCGAATCGAGAGCGAGTGTTGCAACGTTGCACATTTGTGATTGGCACGTTTCCATGGAAACCATATATAAACAATAACATAGGCCAAGAGTTTGACATTTATAATGTGTTACAAAATTTTTGGCCTTTTTGGTTTATAACCTTTGTTTTACACCAAATTTAAAAAGAGAACAAAATGAAGTTACGATTTTAACAATAAAATTATTTAACACTTTAGAGACCGTTTCGGCGATGGAGAATGACTCCCATGTCCAATCTAACGAAAAATTGAGGGAACTGATCATCTTGGAATCGACGAATGGCAAGTCTGAAATCACATTTCACGTCTTCTTCGTAAGTTAACTTCTTCCGAGAAAGTACAGAAAGGTCGTTCATCAAGAAATGCAGGTAGTGTCATCACATGTGGTCCTACTATTTAGATGTTAATGAATTCCACCCAAATATTAACAGAGAACTGAACCTGATGGTACACCTGCCTTACGGAGCGTTGGTTTAACTAAATCGCACAAAAGAAACACATTTTTATCACTAAGGTTAGACTACAACTAAATAAAGACAAGAACCAATGACGATGTATTATAACGTTATTGACAAGAACAAACAAAACACCACTAAACAGACATATTGTTTTAACGAGTTCTTATAAGTCTTAATAAATACACGCTAGATAAAAAATAACACACACAACATTATGAAGGTTTGATCATAATAATAAAAATTTTAAATTAAAACACTGCTAGATACATTAATTTATCTACTTTGCGAAAAAACAGTAAAATTGTTGACGCGACGAATACGTTACATTCAAAATCAACACCGACTGACAATCTAGTAGATCGGGGGTGGTATATACTTGAAAAGGGGTACTTAGTTAAAAGGTGGAATTTCGAAAAAAGTTAATTATCTTTTTTACTTGTATCATCATACCTTCCGAAGTTAATGCACTTTACCACCAGACACCCTGTATTATTAAGATAATTATGTAACAAATACATAATTTATTTCCTTTATTTTTCAGGCTTTGCAGGCAGACTTACACGAGATGGCCCCTGGACTTCAGATCCAAGCCGTGCGTGTTACAAAACCCAAAATTCCAGAAGCGATTCGTAAAAATTATGAGCTGATGGAAGGAGAAAAGTCAAAGCTTCTCATAGCTGCGCAACACCAAAAGGTTCATACTGAGAACTTATTTTCCATGTTTTATACCCTTTTTCGTAGGAAAGATCTGTAATATGTATACGTAGCGACTTCTGCAGCACGTACGATTTGCTAAATACATAATATGATTTTAGGTGGTGGAAAAGGAAGCAGAGACGGCGAGGAGGAAGGCCATCATTGAAGCTGAGAAAGAAGCCCAAGTCGCCAAAATACAGTTTGAACAAAAGATAATGGAAAAGGAATCACAACAGAAGATGGAAATGATTGAAGATACAATACACCTGGCCAAGGAAAGGGGAAGAGCAGATTCCGCCTTTTATCATTCCTCTAAATTAGCAGAAGCCAATTCTGTGTTATTCACTAAAGAATACGTAGAACTTAAAAAATATGAGTATATTTCCAACAATAACAAGATCTATTTTGGTAATGATATTCCCTCCATGTTTGTTCAATCAGGAATATCAGAGTCAATGTCAGCGGCAGTTGCCAAAGATCATTTAGAAATGTAATTTAAGCTCTAAGTCATGGGTGGCCAACCTTTTCAGCAGCCGGGCCAGATTTAAAAAATGAGATTTCCTACCGGGCCGTACAACAAAATTTCTTTTATTATTCCAAGCAAACAAGAAATATATTGTTTTTTTAAGAAGATATAACAAAAATGAGAATCAAACATATTTATTAGTGTTAGGCAATACCAAAAATAATAATAAAAAATTAACAAAATATAATAAATTTTAGTGAGATGTCTGATTTTGTTTGTCAGAACTAAGTGCATCAATTTTGATTGATGTTGTTGCTACACGCAAACAGTTTTCCAAGTGCTCATTAGTGATTTGTGTTCTCATTTGAGATTTAATGTGTTTCATTCCACTACAAAGCTGTTCACACGTGTTGTTTCCAAATAGCGAAATGCGGGATATTTCTCCTTGTCAAAATATGTTTTTTTAAAACTCTTCTAAACCAACGTGGTTGAATTTCTCCTTTAACTGTGCATCACAACACATTTCACAATGTTCCATTTGTAAAATTGCAGCAAAAATCACACGATGCACTCGTATTTTAAAATCTTGAAGTCAGTTTTCAAATTCCACGTTCAAGTCGGATATCAACGAAGCTTATTTATCCGCCGCCATTTATGTGTCGTCTGGCTGCAATAACAATGTAGGAAAGTGATTGAAGATTTTTGTCCTTAACTGTTGTTCCCGAAGCCCTAGTTTCATTTGGAATGCGGAAATAAGATCATACATGTTATTAATTAGTTGATCTTTCCCTTGTAGACTAGTATTAACAACATACGTATCCTTATCGACCAGAAATGCAAAGTCACTAACCCACTCCTTGTCTTCAAATTCTGGGATACTTTTTGACTTGCTTTCAAAAAAATTATGCATTTCTTCCTTCAAATCAAACACTCTTTTTAACATTTTGGCACAGGTCAGCCATCTTATTTCTACATAAAATTATGTAAGTCACTATACTGTGAATCCAAAGACTTGAGAAACTCTTGGAACTGACGCTGATTCAAAATTTTCGACTTATTACCAACTTTGCAGGCCTTATTTTCAATCAATTTTACCAAACCTTCGTGTTTCCCAACCAATGCTGAAGCACCATCTGTTGTTAAGATAGGTTGTTGAGTTGTAACGAAAAGCGATTCAATGTCTTTGTAACAGCTCCTAACAAATCTCGTGAGCAAGTAGTATCTTTATGTGGATACAGTGCCACTAATTCTTCTATTTTGTTATGATGGACATCAACACACCCATTAAAAATAGCCACTTGGACGGTATCTGTTGGTTTTGTGCTTTCATCCAATTCTAGAGCATAAAATATGAACTTGGATGCTCAATTTTTCAAATTATCTTCAATGTGGTTTCCAAGTCGTCGACACGCCTAGTAATAGTTTGACGAGACACGCTTACTTTTGAGAAATCCTTTTTTTTCTGGGCACAGAATTTCAACGAAACTCTCCAAAAATTATTAAACCATTTCACAATCTAAATATGGCTTCGATTTTTTTTACTTGTATCGTGGCTACTGCATAACTAGCTTTTACATAGCATGCTGACTCTTGAGCCGCTCTAGTAAATATCCGACGTTGTGCAGAACGTTTTCTTTTTAATCATTTACTTGGTCTTGTCAAAATTGCCCTTCGTACTTTCAAATTTATTTGCATGTTTAGCCTCATAATGTCGTTTAATGTTATACTCTTTTAAGTCAGAAACAGAATTATTGCATATCAAGCATAATTACTGTTTTAAATTCCACGAAAAAATAATTCAATTTATGTACTGAGATACTTCCCCATATATGATATTTATATGATACGAACTACGCACTATGGAATGTTCTTTTGGTGGTTTTATATACACTAAAAGACATCATATGCTCCGCGGGCCACAAGTAGAGGCCCAGCGGGCCGCATGCGGCCCGCGGGCCGCGGATTGGCCACCCTTGCTCTAAGTCATACTTCATAATAAAAATTAAGAAAATATTTGTTATAACCACTGTTTCGATCACTTGTTTCATTGTCACTTCTATTGACCAGAGGCCCTAGCACGCTCACTCTATAACGATCGATAGGATAACTATCGGTAACTTCTCATAGTTCCCTAGCATGACTACAGATCGCCAACGAATAAGTGACAGTTCACAATGACTAATTGTCCTTAACATATTCGACATCAACTGTTCTTTGTACGTTAGCAATGTGCAGTTGTCCTAGGTAACGATGAGAAGTTACCGACAGTCGGTCGGTAACTTCATATCAATCGACCATGCTAGCACACCAGTTGTGATTGAAAAGTAATATGTCTTATCTTTGGGTTAAAAAGAAAAGCAAAATTGTTGTATTATTTTATTAAAAATAAAAGATTTCAAAAGTTCACAAGGATGAAACAAATAGCTTAGATCTTGTTGAAAGCAGCAATATCGACAGACTGTACAAAGTCTTCGAATTCCTGGATCTGCTCGGTGAGGAGGTCGATGGACACCTTATCATCCTCAACTACGCACATGATCTGAAGTTTATTGATTCCGTATCCGACGGGTACAAGTTTGGAAGCGCCCCACAGGAGACCCTCCATCTCAATGGATCGAACGGTCTCCTCCAACTTTTTCATGTCGGTCTCATCGTCCCAGGGCTTGACGTCCATGATGATGGAGGACTTGGCGATGAGCGCGGGCTTCTTGGACTTCTTTGCGGCGTAATCGGCAACGCGCTTCTCACGCTCTGCTGCTGCTTCCGCGCTCTATCAAAAGAATACAAAAATGATACATTAATAACTCAGGTCCGGGGCATATGTCATTCCTATGTCTACCTACGTTAAATTGTCCTGAAAACAAGCTTACGTGCCCAAGCGGTTAATAAATATGAATCATCACTAATCTTTATTAATGTTATCTTTACAGAGCTCTTGAGGTGATTTCTCACAAAAACGTCACTCCTAATTGTCCAATTATTATTAATCTGGCAACTATGTTTTTAATTTAATATTGAGAATAATCTACCAAATTGAGTTTTTAGACAGTGACTGAAACTATTTACTACAGTTCATGCTTGCATTAGTACAAAACCATGCAAAAGTTCAGTGGCAAAGTTGTCTTGGATAAAGGACTCAGTTTCTGTAATAACTCCACAAAGGCTATAATTCAGTATTAAGATAAAATATTATTTTTTATTAAGTACTTTGATTCCGGCATAGAAAAGGAGGCCTTCTGTATGCTGGAATTTAAACTTTGAAAATTTAATGCAAATGGTGAGTCTACCTCGGCTTCATCATCTGATCCAAAGAGATCTAGGTCATCATCATCTTCCTTGGGCTTGGAAGCGGGGGCAGGGGCTGTGGTGGTCTTAGCTCCAGCCTTCAGGGGGCACGCCTGTCCTCCCCACGAGGTCCTTTCGGCATCAGAGTATGATTCAATGTTCTTGTACCAGCGGAGAACATTGGCAGAAGACTGTGCAGGGGCCTTACCCAGAGCCTTGAATACGCTGACATCTCCCTGTGATGGTTGGTATCTGTAAATATAACATTTTGTTAATTTACAACTATTGAAACTGTCAATTTTTTAATGCTACCTACACAGCTGTTGCTACCACACTGATGTTAGATTAAAACTCTTTGAAAAATGGTTACATCCAATGGAGACAGGGGTGATATATAAAATACTTCCCATTTGATATTTAGATTTGAACTAAATCTATTTATATGATATGGTTACCTAGAATAACTGTAAATAACCTCACAATGTTAAAAACTCAATAAAAAGTTACGAACCCGGAGATAAAGCTGTTGTCTGCCAAGAAATTGTTCAATTCCTTCAGTCCATCAGCACTTGACACATCGGAGAATGCCATTTTTAGTTATTTAATTTAAGAATTAAAAGGCAATAAAGGTATTATAGAAACGACCACGGGGGACGACGTTTCACCGGTAAAGGAAGAGGAAGTGACAACCATAGATATAATACATTATATATAATATAATGTTCGTATTGTGTCTATGAATATTATCAGCGATCGTCAAACTTTAAACATAATATATATATGATACCATTATTATCTTGATAACTGTACAGTTTGGATTGCTGTAAAAATTGGCGCCTTGTGTTATTTTCAAAAAGAATTGTAGAAGTTTTCAAACAGCATAGCAGATGAGAAAATGTGAAAATGAAATTATACAAAACTTGGAATTCATATTATACAATTTCCAGTCCCATTTTCCAACCAACTTTCAGAGAAAAAATTTCCCATTCTTCCTAGAAAATAAATCACGGGAGTTAAAAAATTTTCCAACATTTTAAGAAAATCGTAAAATTTTTATGAAAATTTCCCGACCCCTTTTTCCAATGAATTTTTTCAGAAACATAAAAATTTCGCGATATAGAAAAATTTCCATAATAGAGTACATGTAATAATGAATGTAATATAGTGTTTTCAATGCATTTAATATATGTAAAAAAAAATTAACTTAACTCGAATATCGTACTTAAAACCCCCGTAGCTCATACCCTGCGCGCACCTGCGTGCCTTCAGGGTAGATTTCATTTAACCGCTTGAGCACATAAGCTTGTTTTCACGATAATTTAACGTAGGTAGACATAAGAATGACGTATGCCCCGCACCTGAGTTATTAAAGTGATGTATTGCGTTATATCAAGTACAAAAATATTTAGAGACTGAGAAATAATTGTTATGGTAATTATTCCCGCACGCGGCACACCTTTAGGCACAGGTTAAGGAAATTATACTTCGTATCAAACATTACCACAAGAAACTACTATTTACATATACGTTTTTGCACAAAATAGATTCTTAGTTTTGGATAATTAAGTAACTCATGCTCATTTAAATTGAAACGAAACTCACGCAAATGTCAATCCATACAAAAAAAGGCAGCATAGGAATCTTTTTGTAGAGGAAATTTTAAACTTTGAATAAAAATGTTATTTTAATGCATCTTTTCATATCTATCCAAACGTAATTAAATGTTTCTCGTAGTAATTAGGTTGAAACGTAGTGTAATTTCCGAAATCCGTGTCCGTGTATTATAATATTTATGAAAGCAAGCTGTGCGGACGTTTTGGAATCTGATTAATAGTGTCGGCGTATGCTGTGATTCAGCATGTGTCACACGTGCAGTATTTGTTTTGTAATGTATGGACTTGTATGAAGCGATGTCTGCCTATCAGCATACGTTGTTTCATACAAGTCCATACATTACAAAATAAATGCTGCAAGTGTGACACATGCTGAATCCCATAAGTGAGACATGAAAAATAAGGTATTTGAGTATTTATGAATTGCAAAGGATTCGGCGGCCGGTTGTGCCTACTAACGATGCAAGTTGTTAAACAGCCCGACATGTCGGACTGTTTGCAGCATGATCAATAGAGGTCTTTACTAGCGATGGGCACAATCGATGAATAATCGATTATTTACTCGATCTTTTTTACCATCGAATGATTTCGATTCATTTCCATAGAAAAATCGATTCTCGCTTCTCGATGTCAAATTCATTCGAATGCACAGTCCGAGAGAATCGGTTTGAAACGTCATCGAACTTGGAATCGATTCTCGCTTCTCGATGTCAAAATTCTTTCGAATGCACAGTCCGAGAGAATCGGTTTGAAACGTCATCGAACTTGGAATCGATTCTCGCTTCTCGATGTCAAAATTCTTTCGAATGCACGGCCGAGACAATCGGTTTTAAACGTCATCGAACTTGGAATCGATTCTCGCTTCTCGATGTCAGAATTCGAATGCATAGTCTTGAAACGTCATCGAAAGTGATTTTGCTTGTCAAACGAAATATTTTATAGGTACATGTTATAATCAACCTGATGTGTGAATTTTATATTATGAATGAATACTTTTAGGTAACGATTTACGTTTTCAGTATAGTTTATACGTAAAAGATTGCGATGGTGATAGCTTTCAACAATTTAAAAATGTTTAGTATGAGGTTATGTATCATCTATTTGGGTATTGTATATTTAATTTAAAATAAAACAATAACTTAGTATATACCATTTTTATATTTAATGCCGACCGGGTTTCGCTAAAACCGTAGTTTCTTCAGGGCAGTAAATAATACTCTACTAAAATCAGCAAGTAGGTAATATGTTTTCATATCTGCTTTATATGACCAAATATATTTAATTTATTTGAAATTAACAGGTGTTTCTTAGTTTGTAATAAAAATGAAACGATTTCTATATTAAGAAAACTTTATTTAATGATAAACTACAAATATAAAAATATAAATACAAATAATTCCATACGAAAAGGTGTCCATAACCTACATGTTATTTAGAGGTTATTTTTTTAACAAAAACGACATAAAATTATTATTGTTGTGAGATGCCCACATATTTGAAATTCGTGGAAAATGGAATAACACTAATGTTGCCATCAAACAAAAAGGAATTTGCCAATTTGCCATTGCCAGGAAATAAAAACGGTGATTGAATTATTGTCGCAGTACTTACTTACTAATGTTGCGTTATTTAGAGATTGTTTTTGATCAAAAATGTCATATAATTATAATTATTTTCATATTATTAAACATACATAAATATTTTTAATGGAAATTTTTACCAATGGGCTAAACTAAGTAGCTTAACAATAATTGTTATGTTGTGAAATGCATACCAAAAAACAACAAATAAAATTACAACAAACAACAAGCGTTGCCATACATGATGCACCATAATAATTTTCGACTTCCTACCACCCCCCCCCCCCCCGTCACAGACAAAAATCCTGCCCCTGACCGTAGCTATTGCTCCCGAACTCCGAGCAAAAAATCGATTAATCATTCGATTATTGTGATGTCTCGATTAAAAAAAATCGATTATATAAAAGTTTCGATCATTCCCATCGCTAGTCTTTACTCTTTTCCTACCTCTTTCTTTTTCTACTCTACTCCTATTTTTGCGTTCTATTGGTTCTATCGTTCTATGTTCTATGGCTTATAATGGCTTAATATCTATGGATTTGATTTGACGTTTGGCGTTAAACGCTATCTGTCGGTCAAATTTGGAATCCTTGTCACAGGTAAATATGCCACTGAAAAGATTTCATTTGCGTTTAAAATCTTTTATGTGATCCTACGCTATTTTTCAATTGAAATTTCTCACTCAGCCCCTCGATTACTTACCACCGAAATAAAGCTAAAAACATATTTGGTAAGATAGGTTAGGTCTTATGTAACCTATAAATAATATCTACTATATTATTTTCAAAGCATTGATTTCTTTTGATTTCTTGGGCTATAATATAAACTGCTAACTTATATAATGCAATACAAAATAATTGACTTCATTTTTACAAAAACTAGTAGGTTAAATAATTAAACGTAATTTCTCAATGTAAAATGTCAAAAAATATTTTCTTTTCAGAAAATGTTCCGCGTTACGATAAGTAGGGCCTTGGCTCTTCCATCTCTGACTCCCCAAAACACTGTCGTACGTCTTAGCCCTTGCAATGTGCTCTGCAAAGGATATGCAGACAAGGTTCCTGAAAAGATTGAAGTTTTCATCGATGACAAACCTGTCATGGTGTTCCCCGGAACAACTGTCTTACAGGTTTTTAAAATTTATTTTTTGATGAAATATAATAGCTTTAATTGTCTTAGATGGATATACTAATTCTGACCACATATGCAGACATTAATGATAGAATATAGAACCATAACATATTATGACAACACTAATAAATCTATGGCCTTAGATCATATTGTGAAGTGCAAAAAGAATCATTCCGTTATGGTAAATTTCATTAAGTTATGTGTCTTGTTTTGTTTGATATAACTATTATAACTCTATCTTATTCACAAGTGGTCCACCAAACCAAACAAACATGCATGTTGTTTATCAATACACAGGGACAATGGCAATTGCGAATCTGAAATGTTCGAATCAGCCGTTGGTGCTGGCATATTTGGATATCTCAGCCTTTATTCCTATGCATGGTGAACACAGGGACAATGGCAATTGGGAACCTGAAATGTTCGAATCAGCTGTTGGTGCTGGCGTATTTGGATATCGCAGCCTTTATTCCTATGCATGGTGAACACAGGGACAATAGCAATTGGGAATATGAAATGTTCGAATCAGCCGTTGGTGCTGGCGTATTTAGATATCTCAGCCTTTATTCCTATGCATGGTGAAAGTTTTTTTTTTTGCAAAAGTTTTTACTCAATTTTGTATTGTGCATTTATACGAGGGGCGTAGCTTACCTTAGAGGGGCCCTGTATCAAAATTAGTTGGGGGCCCAAATGAAGGGTAAAACTCTATAGTCCTATTTCTGTAGCCCGGTTGCCCCGTATCACTGATACGCCTGATACGGCTGTAGCTACGCCCCCGATTTATACACCTCCTGAACGTTTCCTGGAGGTTTCTAACGGTAAAGAAAAAAAATATTGGTGCCTTATGCCTGTGTCCGACCACGCTATACGCTCATGGCTTCGTCTATTTCAGCATTTTATTCGCCCGCAATATATGCTGAAATAGGCAAAGCCATGAGAGTATAGCACAAATGTGTTCAGCCCCATTCAAAATACATAAATATATAAAATAATAAAATACAAAATTGTCATATTTGCAATAAACATTTCGTTTTATCAGACTATGTGATGCCCCTGGAACTATTATAATCGTAAGTATTGTGTAATTGAACAGAAATCATCTGAAAATTGTTATTTCTTTCGCAAGCTGCGAATCTAAAAAATAGTATCACTTAATTCCCATCTTATTATGTTAAAAGTATGTGTAGATACATACGTTCATAGGAAAAAAAATTGAAATATGTTGCGGCTATAAACAAACCAAATCTTCCTTTTTCCTAAATCAATTTTTTTTATAACTCCTTGACACATCAACCACCATATTTATCAACCTTTTTTTAATGCCTTTAAATCCTAAACCGTATCACATACAACCTTCCATTCTATGCTTGCAACATGCACATGAGTTATACTCTGTATAGCCCCGAGAGTCCCAAATGCTCCCATCTGGAGCCAGTGAGACTATGGCATCCCCAATTTGGCTATGTTGTGAGGTTGAAGGTAGTGGGGAGGGGAAGAGGAAGGTGAGGAAGTACCTAGCTATTTAGATCTGGTCAACAAACACGGTTAAAGCTATTTCAACAAAATTTGAAACAGAATGCTCTGTAAATAGTGAATTAACATTCATATATTAACCGCTTGGGCACATAAGCTTGTTTTCACGACAATTTAACGTGGGTAGACATAGGAATGACGTATGCCCCGCACCTGAGTTAAGTTTAAATCATAAAATAAAATACTGATTATTTTATATAATCACCCTAGTGGAAGACCGCTGTTCAGTATCTAAAAGTTGCTTGCAATGACTTATGTGAACACATCTGAGTAGCCAGGTACTTTTCTATCTTCCTCTTCCCCATTTCCCACTGCTCCCAACTTATTTCGGCCTCATAACACATCACAAATCGGGGATGTCATAGTCAGGCGATTGGAATTATTGTGCGGTAATCACATAACATAATTGAATTTCAGGCTGCAGCGCAAGTGGGAGTAGAAATACCACGCTTCTGTTACCACGAGCGGCTTGCTGTGGCAGGCAACTGCCGCATGTGCCTGGTGGAGGTAGAGAAGTCTCCCAAGCCTGTGGCCGCCTGCGCCATGCCCGTCATGAAGGGCTGGCGCATCAAGACCAACTCGGAGATGACACGCCGCGCCCGCGAGGGAGTCATGGAGTTCCTGCTGGTCAACCACCCGCTGGACTGTCCCATCTGCGACCAGGGCGGGGAGTGCGACCTCCAGGATCAGTCCATGGCCTTTGGATCTGATAAGAGCAGATTCACTGACATCAATTTCTCGGGAAAACGGTAATTTTAAGCTGTTTAACCTCATCTACGCGGCTGTCTCATGTCAATCGTCTAATTGATTAGTCAGACATCTCCAAATACTAAATTTTGAGATAAGAAGGAAAGCAATATTCGAATGCTCACCATAAATCAAATATCATTTACACATGTCTGTGTGTTACCTATTAAATATGCTGTAAATTAACAAAGGGAGGCATAATGATCCGGTACACTAGTGTGATATTTTAAAATATCTTACTAGTAACCTAGAAAACATAAACATTTTGTTTAATTCAAAATAACATTTTCTGCATTATAATTGATTTGGTGGTGTTTATGACCAATCTGAATATTGTGCCAGATAGAGGGTACATTTTTACATATAACTGCATACTCAACACAAATTTCGATTTTTCGGAGATGTCTGACTCACCAACTGGACGGTCAATATATGTGATCCGTCGGCGGCTATCCCATCACAATTGGATACGTAGTAAGGCTAAAGGGTATGGGAAAGGAAAGAGGATGTTGGGGAAGTACCTGGCTATTCAGATCAGTCACCAAATATGGCTAAAGCCATTTCAAGCAATGTTTCGATTCTGAATGGTTTTCTTTATTTATTCATTCTATTTTAATAGTTATTTGTACATCAATGTTTACAAATTACTAATAATTTTTTTTTTTAAAAAGAAAGACAAATATTTCCGGGTTACGAATAACCTGACAATATTTGGAAATCTCCTACTACCTTTTATAACTTATAAATTACATTTTCTCTTCCTTAATGTGGCTCTTACAATAGATCTTGAATCTACCAATTGGTGCATACTTTAAGGGTTGCGGCAGTCAATACTGAGAGTATATACCATTATGATTCCCAAGCGTGTTACGTGGTATGTATATGTATGTATGTAGTTGATATTTTAAAAAGATTTCATGGAGAGTAGCCTTCCCTATTCCTTTATTTTTAGTTGATTTTTAATAACAAAATAATTCTGTAATAAGAGCTAAATACCTCCCATATCCAAAATAATAATTATAATCTTTGTTTCTAAAAAATAAATAGCATGTGTGATAGCATTTTAGAATCTCTATTTAAAGGTCAACTTTTTAACCATTTGGCTACCGAAGTCTCTAAAAAAAATCCACGGGGCCTCAAATTTACGGATTGATCATAACACAAATTTAAAGTTTAAGATTTAAAAAAAAAAAAAACCACTTAGTGGTAACGTATAATAGTAACATATTTCTGATGGCACTACTATTCAAGAATAATTAATAATAATCATTATTAAAAAAACATACTGAGAAAATTCATAGCACCGAAGAAAATGAGCGAGGGTGTTAATTTTTTAAATTTCTAAAAGTCCAATTATCTCTAAGACCGCCGGACCGAAGGCCAATTTTCTGAATGACCTTGGAATCCCCCAACCACAGTTGAAAGGTTATCCACCATTTATCAGGAACCCTGTATAATAATATGTACTTGATTGATAATAATTGTACTGTACTTATTCCTAATACTTATTAAATGAATGACTATTTATTTATGAATGACTATTTATTCAGTGCTGTGGAAGACAAGGATATTGGACCATTGGTAAAGACGACCATGACCCGCTGCATCCACTGCACTCGTTGCATCAGATTTGCTTCAGAAGTTGCCGGCGTGGATGATCTTGGAACTACTGGTAGAGGATCCGATATGCAGGTTTGCTCAATTCTTTCTTCCATTTCTCATTATGGACATTTAAGTATTTTTATATATTTTAATTGTTTAAAAAATTTAAAAGTTTTGTATCGTAAATACTTCGATTTGTCATTTATTAGGACGCCGCCGTACCTTGACAATCAATGTATTATAGTACATACTTAACCAGTGATTCCTGACAATAAATATTTGGAGTAAAAAATGTAAATGAACTTTTTGGCTCCCGTGACTATTTCAAAAATTTTTCATCAAAATCAAACTCAAAAAAATTCTTCCACATATTGTTACTGGTCACTCAGCCGAGTAACCGTTCAACCCCTCACTCCGCCCCCAACTCTCCAATACCTACAATTTTTTTAATGTTTTTAGTTGAAATATTTTTCTTAAATCTTTTTTTTAAAAACATTTTTTCACTCATTTGTCAGGAATCACTGGTTAAAGCAAGTCAAGTGCGTCCATTAACACCCTGTATAGAGCTTGCACACCAATCATCATACAATGAATATTGCAAAACTAAAGGCCGGTCTCTCGCGACCAATTTCACAAACAATACCTCAAACATTAGCATAAACATGGGGCAGGGCCACAACGTTTGTTGTTTTCCATGGGCCACGGAAAGTAAAAACATTGTGGCCCCGACTTAACTATCCACAAAGTGTGTAAACATTTTCGTCGGAGGAGACGCCGCTTAAGTCTAAGCTTAACTTATTGCCATTTCCGCACATCTGCCATGAATTGTAGTTTATAATAATGCCTACAGTTACCCTTTATTTTCTTCATTCTCAGGGATTTGATACCAACTCCAGTCCTTCGTGGAGAGTACATTTTGTTTTATTTAATTCTTAAATTCAATGCTATTCGTTAAAACATTCTGAACGTGAATAATAAATCTACAAAGAATTATTCCCAGATTTAAGTATCTTCATTAGAATTTTTTTTATGAAAACCGGTTTGTAAATAATTACCCATATACTTTACTTGCTGATCTTTAAATTATTAAGTTTTGCTATTAACTTGTTGAAAGCCAGCATACAAAAAATATATTTTTTCAGTATGACGTAAAATATTTGACAGTTTTCACCTTTCTTACGAATTCAATTTTTATAACATTTCTTTTGTGATATATTACAAATATTACATCAAAATAATGTAAATAAAATGAACTTCCTAACAATCACTCAAATCTATGCTTTCCATATATATTTCCTTATATCAAAAACAATGAATAAATATAGACTTCGAATATGACAGCGTTCATATTATCAAGCGGCAGCCATTTTGTCCGCCATCTTTGGTGTCCGGCGCGTCATTGGCAATTAATTTGAATTTTTCGGAGTGGCTAAATGCTATCCAGTATTTCACTATGTCAAGAACGAGAAATGGCCCAAGCGATTCTGACCTTGTTCTTCATACAATTTCTTTATACATAAGGGGCAAAATCGCTTCAAAAATCCGGACCCGCCGGGGGGGGGACTGCGGCCTCCGAGAGGTTAATATTCCCTATATTGGAGGCACTGCTGAAAACCAGCTGCATTCCAAAAACAGCTGAATTGCAGCTGAGCAGTGACCTTTTCGTCAATAGAACCAATCAAAAATGTATATATATATATTGTAAAAAATAAATCTATTGATGAATAAACGATTTTATTATTATTATTATTATATCTACAGTTGATTACAACCCTTAATTGATTACACTGGTTTATCGGGACAGCCGGTTATTTGAGACGAAACCCAAGGAACACAAACCAAATAAAGAAACTAATACTAATTTACTTTGTAAAAAATAATATTTTAGAGGAGAGTGCAAAAAACAATTTTGGAATGGGGAAATGAAGATTGACCTCCAAATAAAATTAAAATAAAATGAGCAATGATTATAAATGTACACAATAAATAAAACTAAAATGAAGTCTCCCTCCATGTTCCTGCTAAAAATGTGTTTTATCACTCACTTGCAAAAAATTTTTTTTGTTCGCATTGGAGGCATTACGTGCCTAGCGATGGTATTGTACTTATATAATTGGTACATAATTATTTTTCAGTAATAAAATATTTTGTTCATAAATTTATTAGAGTTTAAAAACACAGAAGAACAAACACAGAGAACTTGAATAAATACCTATTTATTTATATAAAAAACTCAATAAATAAAATAAAAATGGCCTCCTCTAACCGCTTGGGCACGTAGCTTGTTTTCACGACAAATTAACGTAGGTAGACATAGGAATGACTTATGCCCGGCCTGAGTTATTAAACTTCGCTTATTTCGGACAGCCGCTTATTTGGTGCAAAATGTTTGGGTCCCGATGTGTCCCAATTGACTGTATTATAAATTAATTTTTAGGTGGGCACATATGTGGAGAAGTTGTTCCTGTCGGAGTTATCTGGTAATGTGATTGACCTCTGCCCGGTGGGAGCTCTGACCTCCAAGCCATACAGCTTTTCCGCCCGTCCCTGGGAAACGCGCAAGACGGACTCCATCGATGTCATGGATGGACTGGGCAGCAACATCGTAGTGTCCACCAGGACCGGAGAAGTTCTCCGTATCTTGCCCAGGACCAACGAGGTAGTACTTCCTCTTGATTGTTGTGAATATGCATCAAATATGAGTTTTCATATTTTTTTATTTATTAACATTTTAACCTGCTAAACTACTTATGTAGTTTGTCAGCAGGTATATAATTGACAACATTTTATTTAACAACATGGTAAGTTTTCAAACGGCATATATGTATAATGATGATGATTTATTTACTAATTTCAAATCTAAACACAGTTTCATATTACTATGACATCCCCATCTATACCTTAAATATAATAATACACTGGTAGATACATTTGAACATTTAATTAATTAGTTCGTCATCCCAATCCAACAAAACAAGCTCAACAATGATCAGCTCAAAACTTACAATTTTCCTCGACCAATTCAATCTTCTGCTAGAAAAGTCCTCCATCATTTATTGAAATGAAATCCTCTGCCAGCTAAGTCCTCCATCATCCGCTTACTAATGAAGTAGGAGGAATTCAAATACATATGTATTGACAGGCTTTTCGTAATAAGTTGTTAGTAAGTCATAATATATTATATGAAATTTGAAAAACAATCATGAATAAAACATTTGAATTATTTTAGGAAATCAATGAGGAATGGCTTTCTGATAAGTCTCGCTTTGCCTGTGACGGTCTGAAGCGCCAGCGCCTCGTCTCCCCCATGGTGAAGACTGCTGGCAGCCTGACTCCGTGTGAATGGGAGGATGCTCTGGTCGCAGCTGCCAAAGCCATCACCAACTGCCCCCCTAACAATGTACACATTCAAATTATGTTAATATTTTTTTTAGGTTATGATGAAACATTAATTTAATTTAACTCGTATTTCGCCACTGCCTGTTCCTTTGGTCAGATTTATATGAAATTTGAATATGTGATACAAACGTACACCATTTAGGAAAGTTTTTTTTTAAATTATGAAAAAACACTTTGGGCATTATCTCAAAAAAAATAATTGACTCGAAGAAATGGTTTTAAATGAGCAATTTTTTTTAGGTGTTTTTATTACTGAACCCTAGTTATTTCTGTTAGAAATTACTAAAAGTTATTAAAATATTTTGCTTTAACCGCTTGGACATATAAGCGTGTTTTCACAATAATTTAACGTAGGTAGACATAGGAATGACGTATGCACCGTACCTGAGTTATTAATATGATAACGATTATAATTATTCAAAAACAGCTTATCCGAGTGCCATATTTTGTCAAAATTAGAATGAGTCCACCTTGGAACTAAAAGAAATTTATTTTTGTCCGATCTCTTCTAACGGTAAAGTAATACTTTTTATGAGTGTTTGACGAAATAATGGTGATTCCTTATCAAAACAAAGAATACAACCCAGCAAGATGACCGTTGCGTTTTCGCATAAACACATTTACCATTGATATGCTGAAAACCCTGAAAACTACTGGATTCAAGTTTCTTTTGTAAATATGTAGCTACCATAGAAGACTTCAAAACTATTCATTCTAAAACAAAATAGTGTGATCGATGTTCCAAAAAATAACATTTTAAAAGGTGCCTGCATTGTTGAAGAAATTGGGTTTTTTTTTCTTTTTGCATGAAATAATAATTCAGATAATTTTTTCGCACATCTGGTATCCGAAACGATTAATGTCTTTGTCAATGTCGTCCGAAATCCTTTTCGGTGACAATGGGTCACTAAACAATCTGCAGGTCTGCTTGCATGTTATCGTATTATAATAAATGTTTGACAATGCCAAATGGGTTAAGTGCCTTAATGATGATGATGGTTAAGTACCTGATTGAGTATGACAGGATGCAATTTAAATAAGAAATTTTATGTGACATTTCGTTTTTGATTGAAACCAATCCATTATATTTATATTATTAAAATTTTGTGTATTTATGTGCCCTGAAGAAAGCAAAGTAACAATTTTATTATTTTTAATAATGTTCTCCTTGAAAGTTGCAAGATGCACAATTACATGGTAATATCAGAAAGCCTTAAATTTTCAATTGAAAAATTTGATTTTCCACTCCAATATTAAAGGTTTCTAGTACTTACATCTAAGCCTTTAAGATATTTAACTGTAATAAATGTGGTTTATATATTAAAACTTGACTATTTTTGAAATGATAAAAAAATACTGTAGCGGGTACCTATTATAAAAAATTCTTTATTTAAACCGCATTATCATCTACATGTTGGCACATATATGTACAAATTTTTAATTGATAGATTGCAGCCTTGGCTGGAGGTCAGGCCGATGCGGAGGCCCTTGTCTCCCTGAAGGACATGCTCAATGCTCTGGGCTCCGAGCTGACCTGCACCGAACTAGCATTCCCAACTGACGGTTCTGGCACTGACCTGCGATCCTCTTACATTTTCAACACGAAAATTGCTAGTAAGTACATTATAGACAGGATTAATTTCCCCAAACTCTTAATATAAGGCTAGCTTTACACTTGTAAGTTTTTTCGTAAAATTACGACTTCTGGCCAATGGGCATATTGCATTTTGAAAATCCAATGTGCCCATTGGCCAGAAGTCGTAAACTTACAAAAAAACTTACAAATGTAAAGCTAGCCTAACCTTGTGTTATTTATTTTTTTAAGGCTGCCTTTACACTCGTAAGTTTTTCCTGTAAGTCTCACGTAAGCGATTTATGGAAAAATTACCAATGTAAACAACACCAAAAGTCACTTACCAAAATTTATAGCAAGTTACAGAATTTGTTCTTACATAAGTTTTTTGACATGTCCGCGCGAACTACCAGCCTTCTCACACCTTATCAAATCAGTTAGATAAATTAATAGACTTACCTTAAGAAATGGTAGCAAAATGAGAGATATCAAAAATTATAAGACAGTTTTTTCGGGGGATTTTTTTTCTTAAAGAACTTTTTTAAAAATTATTTTAACTAAAGTCTGATTAGGTTAACCCCTAAAAAAATTGGCGTATTTTGTCAGAGGCTAAAAATATTCCCGCTTTGCAATAAAATCCAAATAAATGGAACATTTGTTAACGTATTCGAAAACTAAAAACTGTTTTCGAAAGGTGATGAAATAGGCTTTCAAATTTCTATATTGAAAATTACTATGTATTTTTTTAAATATAATTTAATTTTTGCGAAAAGTTTTAAAAATGACTCACTTTACTTTTTTTTCTAACTAAAATTACTGATAATGAAAAAAAAATAAAACACATACTTATTTCATTAGATAAATGAATTATAAACCTTACTGTCACCTCACTTTTTTTCATTTCATGTAAAAAAAATTCTTAAAAAATTTACAAAGTTCCATAATATTTTTTCAAATTGCTATCGGAAACTTTGGTTTCAGAAAGGGGTAAATTTTATTTTTTTTGTGGTTTTCTTTTAGATTTGAATATATAGTTTGTTGTATTCTCTTTCCAATACCGTTTAGATCACATTTCTGACTATGATAGTAAGGGAAAAACAACGATTTCTGTGAGACCTATGTGAGCTGGGACAAATATGGTCTCCTGTGATTAAACGGGTTAAGTGGATAATTACCCACCTTATTATCTCCCGAAAACAATATAAAAATAACATAAATTAGAACCACCCACGAAAACAAACTTTAAACTGAAACAAAGACACGACACACGAAAACAAAAACAAAAAAGTTTCTTACGCTAAAGTTGCTTGGAGATGGAGTTTTATTCTTGAAACTGATTTTAGGTAAGGGGGAGAGGAAGAGGTATATGTATAGGATAAGGATAAGAGATGCTCCCGAACCATTCTAGACTAACATATTAAATTATGATCGTATGCGTTACTTCTATTCGATATTTCTGAAGGGTATATCTAAAAATGTCTATTTTGTCAAATTTTGTGTTGTATTGGGATTGGAGAATTCTTATGTTGGTTATACATGTGGACAAATAAAATAAATTGATTTGTGGGTTTATCGTGACGGAATATGAATATTTATAAAATTGGTTAGCTCTGGCAAGTCCAGGCCTTTATTCAGAATTTTGAATAACAAGATTTGATGAAAAATTAAAACATTGTGTAAGAAAGTAATTGAATTTGTGAAATTTTATGGATTCGGCATAATTTGAAAAGAATAATTTTAGTTAATAATTTATAATTATAAAATTTTTTGTAATAGCTTTCGATTTTTTCAAATGGGTTTGCTAAAAAGGAGTCCAGTTCGGTATACTGTGTTTTAAGTGGGGGCGGAAATAATAATAATTGGATAATTTGTATTTTTTGTTTTTGTGAAAATCACCTCAAGGGTGCCGTACAATTTATTATAAATTCTCAGGCCCTAATTTTATTATTTACAAACAGATACAGAAAACATACTTAACTGGCAGATCACATCCGATAAACACACTACAATATGTGGTGTAAATGGAATACAGAGTTGTTATTGCGGAAAGGTTTGGATATACGAATTATAAATCCCAGCATTTTATTGGCTTTTTTGGTGACTTCAGTAGGGTGTTGGATAAAGTTTAATTTAACTTCCATTATTACCGTAATGACCCTGACACATTCTACTTCGTTGATATGTGTCCCGTTTAATGTATACTCAAGGAAATTTAATTTTTGTTACGGGTGTATGTATACGGGTTATAACAAGTTTGTTCAATTCACAGTAGACAAAAGAACGATTGAGGTTTATTTGGAGTTTAATTCAATCATTCAATCAAAAACATTTGTGAATATCGAATATATATGTATATACAGTGAAACCCTCTTAAGAAGTTCTCGCTTAAGATGTTTTCCTGCCTAAGAAGTTTGGTTTTTTCGGTCCCTTGAAGACCAAATGGCCCAATTTTTCCCACTTATAAGGTTTTCCCGCCTAAGAAGTTTTTTTTTCCGGTCCCTTGGAACACTTCAAGAGGGTTTCACTGTATACACATATGATAATGGCTCTAAATAAGATCCTTGAGGTATGCCGGAGGGCACGGAAAAGAAGCTAGACTTAGTTCCCTCAACTGATTGAAGTCTACTCAGAAGGTATGAAGTAATCCACCGGAGTAAGTCACCATGTACGCCTTTATTAGGACTAGTATTGTAAAATTAACTATAAGCATGTTTATTACAGATGTGGAAGATGCAGATTTGGTTCTGCTTATTGGCACCAACCCAAGATTTGAGGCACCGCTGCTGAACACCAGGATTCGCAAGGCGTACGTCCACAAGGAGTGCGATGTCGCTTATATTGGACCCAAAGTTGACCTGACCTATGATCACATTGTGAGTATAATCTTTTGGCATTATTATCTGCTAAATCAAACACGCACAAAAAGATGGCATGTTATATGGTCAAATGCTGAAATATAATATTATGGACCTTTTTGATGTGAAGCTGATGACCTCTGTAACTGAACAGTTAAGGTTCTAATTTAATCCTTGGAATGCTTGAATATAACTAAAATACCAAGCAGCCTGCAGTGTGCCGGCTGACACCACTTTCATAATAACTTGTTTCTTACAAAATTATGTTTTTTTTAAATTAGACTGTCTTACCAAATAATGTGCTTACGTATTTATAAAAATTGTATATATTTCTCCTATGTAGTTTAACCCAGTATATAGCCGGTTCACACGAGGCGATTTTTGTCGGTCCACTCGACAGTTGAAAGCTAATTGACACGTGTGAACACTTTGTCAACAAAGTTATCAACTTTTTTTGTTGCTAGCGAAAGTTGATTGCCCGTCTACTTTTGTCGTTCAAGTATGACTATCGCCATTTTGGTTTTACTAATCGTTCGAGTTTTACACCGAATCGTCGCGTCTGAACACATGTTTCAAGTCGCTTATCATTTTTAGTTACTCGCGAGAAAAGTAAAAGTCGTTTATTCGGTACTAGTTCCTACCGTCATGGAATCCGTTTCAACCAAAATATATCTGAAATGGTCGGACGATTTAATGTTCAGAGTTATGGATCTGTACCAAAGCCATCCCTGTCTTTGGGATCAAAACAAGAAGTATACAAAAATAGAATATTATTTTTGAAATGTAAATAATATTATTTTGAAAGAAATTGTGTTGGATGCGCCTTATTCACTCCTTCTCATGATCCATTTTCTCACCCAAGTATGACGTTTTTTATGTTTTTTCATAATCTCCAGCTCCTCTCGCAGAACATCAGAAATTAGATAGACGCACGCACTAACAATTTCAGTTGACGCCATTTTTAATGTCAAAATCGGTTCTACTTAAGTTGTAACGTGTGAACAAAATCTTGTTCAACTTTTTTCGTAAAATAAAAGTGGGTCAACAAAAATCGAAGCGTCAGAACGCCCCAATAGCTACATAAATTCCGAGATATATTTTCTCTCTCTAATGTTAAAAAAAATATATTTGTAATATAATGACGAAACAAGAAAATATTCTTGAGTTTTATTATATTTTCAGCTCAATAAATATTTTTAACAACAGCAAAAATGTTATCTGAGGCTTTCCTGTAAATATGACTTGAAATATGAACTATGACTATTTATTATAAATCAGAATTATGACATTTGATATGGAATTTTGCGATGCGCTCTTTTACAGATAAAATAAATTTGTTTGCAAGTGACGAAATGACAAGTTATAACAATATTAAGATACATGAAAACAAATAAAATATATTTTAGTATGTTAGGAACAATTTTTAGGGTTCAAAATACCATGTCGAGGCAAGTATGGAAATATCCACTATGGATACGCAGGCATTCAAGGGGTTATGAGATATTATGTAAGTTGATGTGGACTATTGACCTCTTACGGTCAAATAAATGTGTGACAATTTTAAGTCACCTGCCTGCCTGGCATCTCAAAAATTAATAAAATGATTTATTTTTTAGCATTTGGGAGAAGATGCTTCGGTTCTAGCAGACTTGGAGGCCGGGCGCGGAGACTTCTTTAAGAAATTGAAGGCAGCGAAGAGGCCAGGTATGTCAATTTCTTTTTAACCGAGTTCTAACCACGAAACAATGGTATTCATTTACTAAAAAAAATCTATCTTTTCTAGTTATCATATTGGGTGCGGATCAGGCACAGAGGTCTGACGCAGCCGCCATCTTGGCCAACGTACAGTCCCTGGCTTCCAGGGTACAAGCTTCCTTGGAAGACAAACAGTGGAAGGTAATTATTCAATTTTTTTTAAAAAACTTAAAAAAATTATATTTTTAAAAATCACTGACAATAGGTAAGTAAACATACTTGAATGAATTTTGATGAGCAACCTTGAAAATATTACATATTTGATAACAATTAGCAAAGAGTATTATCAAAATTATAGCTTTTTTAATGAATGGTTAGAAGCTTAGATGGTTTTGACATGTGGAGCAAATGTACGAAGAAAGGAGTGTAAGGAGAGTATTTTATGATGCCAAAGTGAATGGTAAGGGGCGTCCAAGGAAGATATGTCAGAATCAAGCAATCAAATACTTAATAACTCAGGTACGGGACATACGTCATTCCTATGTCTACCTACGTTAAATTATCGTGAAAACAAGCTTATGTGTCCAAGCGGTTAATTCGGGTCATGTCAAGAGTCAGCTGAATATGTATAAGACAATGGGCGCTTTTATAATTCTCATAGTTATGTCACTAACTTATCACAATATGTTCTTTATCACAATAATGCTGCAACTCTTTCTTACTTAATAGGGAGACAAATGATATACGAATGTCTGCTTCCCCAAAAGAAGAAATGCAATCATTATCATACATCCCTCTCACTCGTATTAAAGAAATGAGACACTGCTATTGCCGTGGGAATTTTAAAAGTAGCCAATGTATGAATGTGAATGAATCAAGGAGTGTGTGTTAAGAGAGAGTTGTGTAGAGGTTCATCCTCTCTCTTTCTGCGGAAAAAAGAGTGATGGTTAGTTAGTTTACATTTTTTAATGTACATTTGCATATCACATGTATGTCAAATCCTCCTTACAATATTGCCCATTAGGTGATGGTATCGATCCCTGTTTGTGGATCCCTGATAATTGGCCTAGGGAACGGCCTAGGCAGACTTTCTAGTGAGAAGAGCCAAATATTAAGTAAACAGAATCCCAACATTTTCATAGAGCTGAAATATTAATTTTCACTGTGGCACTAACGGCCGCTGTTTCTAACTTTTAAATCGATTCATCTGAGGCTGCGATCAGCCAAGCATTTTGTAGGGTAACGCTCGATTTATGTTGTCCCCAAACATCTTATGTTATCTGGCCTCGCCCACTTTCATAGACAATAAAATGACGTCAAAGTAAGAACTTTCGAAGTTAAATTAATACTATAGAGTTAATTGTTGGATTTATTATTAATATACGTAATTTATTTAAAATATTTTTATCCATAAACTGACATTTTATATTTTTTAAACAAACGTATATAAAATAAAGTGTCAGCTTGACCGTAGGTACTGGACCTGACACTTGGCTTGGCGAATATTCGAAAACGACATAGTTTTTCGCATAAATTAACCGTTTTTCGTCTCTGCTCCGCACGCATCCGAACTTCTCAATCCATATTAATTAAAATGATAATTGATAAACGCAATACAACAGAAGTGAAATGAGCGCGAAACTGTGTCTTCTGTCAAAGTGTTATATCATCGACCATACATTGTGTTCGCGGTATTTTTTCTACTCTGTTGACACTTTTAAGAACTAGTGCAAAACTGAGGCGGCCGGAACGAGTTTAATCCACTAGTCCGGCTTCCTTAGGTTAAGATAAATGCTTAAGCGATACTTGTGTGTTGGAAAAAGCGTAATTGTGCACTAATCAAATACTAAGGCAAAATTTTGGCTTAGTAATTGATTAGTAGGATTGGGAACAGCGGCCGTTAGACACTGTGACGTTACAATAATAAATATACTGATATTATCAAATAAATCCAACACTATAAACGAAAATTTTCATGAATTGTTTTAAATGGATTACATTTTGGTTTTCCTGGGCAGGTGCTGAATGTCCTACAGCGTGTGGCCTCGCAGGTGGCTGCCCTGGACATGGGCTGGAAGGCCGGAGTGGCCGAGCTGAGGAACGCCGCTCCTCAGGTGCTTTTCCTGCTGGGAGCTGATGCCGGAGCCATCACCAGGGAGGATCTGCCTGCCAACTGCACTGTCATCTACCAGGGTGACTACTTTAAACTAAACATTTTTGCAAAACAGAAAATAGACATTTATTCCAAACAATCCCATTGTTTTAACCTGATCCACGCAACTTTCACATAAACGTGACTGATGAAGTTTCACTAAAAACTTTTCAAAACGTGTCGTGTGATGGAATAGATTGCTTCAAAAAGGTTCAAACTACTTTCATTAAAATATTACAAAAGAAAGCTTAGGAAATGGGTAACATCAACAATTTACAATATGGTAAAGAGGTACGGTAAATTATATTAACCTTCACGCCAAACTGACCGTTGGAATCTTTGTTTATGGTTGGGTACTTTGTTCTGTAAAACATAGTTATTATGTATTGGTATTGATATTACGTATTATGTGTTTGTGTGTGTGTAGGGCACCACGGTGACAGTGGAGCAGAGATGGCTGACATCATCCTGCCCGGAGCGGCCTACACGGAGAAGCAAGCCACATATGTAAATGCCGAGGGAAGGGCCCAGCAAACCTTCGTCGCCGTCACTCCACCAGGAAAGGCTCGAGAAGATTGGAAGATAATTAGGTACAACTAATTTTGTTTCCTTGGATGCAAGTTCTATGAAAATATTTAACACGGTTGATACAATAATAATAATTGGATAATTTGTACAGTGGCATTTTTTGTTGATAAATCACCGCTGTAAAATGGTAGTGTTCACATCATCATCACGGCGCTGCATCCCAAGGTGGATATGGCCTCCTCCACAAATATCCTCCACCGGATGCGGTTCCTCGCCACTCGCCTCCTGACCTTCGCTCTTCCCGCCCTGCTCCAATCCTTCTCCACACAATCTATGCCACCTCTTCTTCAGTCTACCTCTGGATCCTTTCCACTGGGGCACTCACTTGGTCACAACTTTTGACATCCTATTATCTGGCATTGTGGCATCCCACCACGTAGTGTTCATATATTATGTCAGAAATTGAATCTAGGTCAGAATTTAACATAAGATTTTGAATAATAGTTTGACATTATCAAGATAGATGGCAGGCTCCTCCAATCCCCTCCAACGGCATTGAAATTAATATATTGTTTGCAAAACTTATTATTGCTCTCTTCTGCATCAAACTACCTAGAAAGAAACACATATCAGTTACGTTGGGGGGAAATTAAATTCTTTTAGGTTGTATTATTTCGTGTCAATAAAATTTTATACTTGTACGATAAAAACAAATTGTATTATTTAAAAAGTCTCCTTTCTATTCTTGAGTGAATCCTAAAACAATACATATTAATTGTCATTATTTTCATATTTTCAGAGCTCTGTCAGAAGTAGTCGGATGCAAACTAAACTACGACAATTTAGATCAAATTAGGGATCGCCTCGCTGACGTCAGTCCGGCACTGGTCAACTATGGAAACTGCGAAGAAAACAACTATTTCGCCCAAGCCGAGAAACTCTCCTCTGTAAGTTTTATATTATTACTATTGTTGCTTATCACATAATAACACCCCCCCATACACACGAGCCCTGCTTATTTATGGAGGTACATCAAATATACATATTATGTAATTATTCATTGTAAAAAAAAAATATTTGTAATTTATGTATCCTTCTGTAACCAATAAAAAAAAATATCATAACATTTTTTTATTTTTATTATCTTAAAATGTCTGAAACTGTGGGATAATTTCTAATGATAGCATTTTTTTTTTATTTAGCTTCTTCCAAAAACCATCAGGGGGGAACTTAGTGTGCAGCAGCAGACTCTGCAGGACTTCTTCATGACAGACCCCATCAGCAGAGCCTCTCCCACTATGGCCAAGTGTGTCCAGGCAGTCATCAAACAGAAAACTGCTAAATATTAGTTAAATTTTCTAATAACTTATTTATTAATTGCTTACATTCTCAACCGCCGACTTTGCTATGTGACTTTTGCATATCTCTTCTGTTTTTTAAATTACTTTATAACTATATTTCAAACTTCTGGATGTTTCTAATACACCATTGTAAATAATTATATATTATGTATTAGGACACTAAAGAAATATACATTTCAAAATTTAATTTTAATTTTATCGGTGAACAATCTTAATGTTGATTAAATATAAATATATATTTGTAGATGTACCCTATTCGTATTTTATTAATACATATTTGGCCTTTCCCCCGATCCATAATGAATTCCAACCTCTTTTGATCTCTGGGCCATCTAAAATCAGCAAACAGCTGCCCATGACAACTCTGATCCTTTCAAATGTGTCAGTAAAATAAGTTGAACGCATCAGCCAGCCTCGGAATAGGTTGTGATGGATTGCCATATATTATTATATATTAGGTTCTAAGCTGGAATAAGCCCGCAGAAACTTTGGTAAATATTTACTCAACCGCCGCACTTTTAATTGGCACAGTTTATGGAAATTACACTTTGTTGCTACTTAATTACTAAAAGGAACATCTACATATTTACTTCGGGAAAGGTGATAAAAGGTGCATTACACTTGTGTCAGACCTAGCTATAGAAGCGCCTGCGTTATTTGGCTTGGCTAGCGAAATACTGAAGTAGGCCAAGCTAAATAACGCTGGCGCTTTTATAGGTAGTACGTCTGTCACTAGCATTAACCTCCAAAATAGTGAGTTTTTGAGAGAAAAAAAGGGTGAGATGTTTCAATATCAATGAAATTTAAAATTAAAATTATAGTACATATGTGTTAAAAAAATTATCTTTGTTAAAAAAATACCTACATAATATTAAAATAACCAAAAATTAATAACAACAAAAAAATTAATATTACTAGGAGGATTTGTACAAACACCGCTGCACTATTTGCATCCGTACTCCTTTATGCTTTTTTTTTTTACGGACGTACCCGTGCGGCCATACTCTCCTAAAGGTTAAAGTTCCATTTTTATTCAAAGTTCAAAATTTCCCGAATGATCTTGTGCCGTCATTTTGGATTTTTTTAGTATGGGGCGATATTTGATGAAAGGTTTCGTTTCAATCTAAATACATATGCACAAATTATTTATACATATAACCTGTACTATATACTAAGAACTTATTTTGTTAACAGACTGACTTAAATAATTATTTCTTGTAGTAATTAAATTAAAAGGGAGGCGGTTAACCACTGGAGCGACAGAGCAATTAAAAGTATTTTTTCTCGGATTGCTAAAGGAAATTTTTCCGCCCACATTAAAAAAATCATACCTCCGAATTTGAATATGGAGACATAAGTGGTAGGTAGAAATCTGTCCAAGAGTGACGAATGTAAGAATCCTTCCCTCCATTAGCAGTGCAAGGCGATGGCTCGAGAATAGAGACCGGCTGGAGAGATCTAGGTTAGGTGTACCTCAACCAGTATCTCTCGAACTTCACCCCATGAACCCGGACACCCCTCCTAAGTTACTAAATGTAGCGGACCACTTGGATTGACCTATATGGTGGGGGTGTTGGTTAACCAGTAAATGGTTCCCGGGGCGGCGGTCTCGCAAAATTAAATAACACCTATCTCGGAAGAAATATACATTTAGCCCGGGAGCCGAACAACGTAAACCCTACATCATCGAGTACACGGATGAAACTACTTTGTAGCGATCACTATTGGTGATAAAGGACGTTTAGTAAGCCTTAAAAAAGTTGGTCTGCCGGTGCGCTTCTTGGCAGGTTCCGCGCAGTCATGGAAATAGTGAGGCATTTCTTTAAAAAAAAATTACGTCATCGAGTATATAAACGGGAATGGTTTCATATGATAAAGGTCGTTTAGTAGATGAGAAAAACCAGCTCTGCCAACCGGCAGCCTGGCACGTCCGTAGGCAGCCGGTGTCAAAGAGGGGAAAAAAATTGTAAATTTTACCTCTTCGAGTACACTAATGAAACTAACGAATAACTGTAGTCTAGATCACTCCATTTAAGAATTTCTTGGTCTGCCGACCAGCAGCCTGGCAGCATTGTGTGTAAGATTTGTTAAAGTTTTATTTTTTCTTTATCGTAATTATTATTTTTATTTCATTATAGCTTTAAAAAAGTTTAAAAAGTTTCATTCATGTATACTGGCTTAAAATTTACTATTTTTTTTTCCACGTTGACACCGTCTGCCTACGAACGTGCCAGGCTGCTGGTTGGCAGACCTGCTTTTTTCTCATCTACTAAACCTACTTTTTTCTCATCTAATTTATCATATGACACCATTCCCGTTCGTGTACTATATGACGTAATTTAAAAAAAAAAAAATGCCTCACTATTTTCATGACTGCCAATAGGCGCACCGGCAGACCAACCTTTTTTAAGGCTTAGTAAACGTCTTTTATCACTACAAAGTAGTTTCATCCGTGTACTCGATGACGTAGGTGATTTACGTTGGGCGGCTCCTGGGCTAATTGGCGGTGAGGTCGAGGGGTAAGTCTCTTGACTCCCAATCCGAAGGTCGCAGGTATGCAAATAAATTTTATTTGAGTAATTTGTGTTATTTCACAATTAATTAATTAAAAAGAATATATGGTATATTGCGGCACGTTCCAGAGTAGAAAATACTCAATATTGACCTGGTGTAAAACCACCATTCAGAATTGAAATGTTGCTTGAAGTGCCTTTTGCCATGTTTGGTTACCAGATTAGCCAGGTACTTTCCCACATTTCACTTACCTTCTCCTCCCCCTCCCCACTACCTTCAGCCTCTCAACATATCCCAATTGGAGATGCCATAGTCTCACTGGCTCCAGACGGGAACATTTGGGGCTACTGTAAGGTATTCATATAAAAAATAAAAAAATTGTTGTTAATAACATAGGTAGGTAAATCAATCAAAAATAAATTTACTTTCGCTCGCCGGAATTTGAACCTACAACCTCCGGATCCCTAGTCGAGAACCCTTTCCCTCGACAATGGAGACTGTCAAATAATATCTAATATTTATCAAGACTAACTTTATTCTAACGTATACATTTATTATAAAGACACCGTTCTCCTTCAACAATACATGTCTCTGCTAATTGGAATGAACTAATCAAAAGGGTGATTACTTGTCTTGATGGAAACATAAAACTAAAAAGTTTTTTTTTCTGTATTTCCCTTCCATGTTCTATGTTTCAACGTATCGAGCATGGGTATGCCTTATTTGTTTAATTTCATATTTATTTAATATGCTCGTTCGCTTCCCCTTCGCTACCCGCTTCATACCCCTCACCAATTGTTTGCTGAGTGAGGACCTGACATTCTAATAAACAACCATCGCCCATGCGGTCACAAGCCGAACTGAGCACTGAGCCGGACTAAAGCATGTCGCCTGCACGCGCAGCCCCGGATCTAGGGGGGGACAAGCAGGACACCTGCCCCGGGTGGCAGTTTTAGGGGGTGCCAAAATGGTAATTAATATGTTTGATTGAAAAAAAAAAGATTCACAAAGCGCCTGGCATCCAGCGCTGCAACCTAAAGTTTGAAAAAATGCCCTGACTGTCTGTTATCTTTCGTAGTTATATGTTTCCTATATTTAATTTAATGTCACACAAATGAAGAAATGAATAGTAAAAATAGGTAAAAAAGATTTTAGTTGAATTATACATAAATGTTACAGTTAAAACTCGTCTTTAGTTATAACGAGTTTTCTCTAGTATAAACTAGTTAATTTTAGAGCTATTTTTATCTAAAATTTAAATATTTAAAATAGTGAATTCTAGTTGTAACTAGGAGATTTCATTTTTAACAAAGTCAGTTATTAAAAACTATTTTTAACTAGATAAAACTCATAACTAAAAACGAGTTTTAACTGTAACATATATTTGCTGTCGAGAGGGGTGCCACTATAGCGTACTAATAAAGCAAGTATTAGTAGTAGTGGTGAGAGGGGGCGTCAGATGGAGTTTTTGCCCCGGTTCAAAAAAGTCGTAGATCCGAGACTGCCTGCTTGTGTTCCAGCATACGTTGGTCACTGACTCCAGCGTCATCTGCACGTTCTGCACTGCACATGCTGCGCCGACTGACTCCCAGCTTACGCCGACATTTAAGTGTTTATGAGAGAGAGTTTTGAAAGATTTTGGAGGTTATTTTAACCTTTATCATATTTAACAAATAAATATTAGCCTTTTAAAAAGATAAAACTAATCATTGCCACTTACGTTTCGGTAGACTGTTCATTCCATCAAAAACCAAAAATCAATTGTGAAGATGGAAGGAAATTATTTGGTATTTTTAATAAAAAGGTATCCCAAAGATAATAATACTAGACAAAAATTAGATACATATTTTATCTGCCCGAATGTATTATGCACGATACAGAAACGAAGCTCACATCATAAGATACTTTATAACACAATAGCGCTCGCCATACAATCACATACAGACCCGCCAGACGTAAAAAGATCATGTGTTATAAGCGCGGCTTGAGTCTTTGCTATTTATTATTATTCTCCGTAAATGCTAGAGGCGCGATATCAGAAAAGTTATGCGACCCACCCTCCGCCGTAAACAGGAGAGTGGGTCATTTTGAGCCACGGAGCCGTCAAGTTGACATATCCAGTATAAATAAATGATATTCCCTCGACCGCTTCCGAATTTAACTGCCCCCTCTCCTACCGTAGGAAGAAATCTTTTATAACGTAGGGTGTCGGTGGAAAAGATACTTTATAACACAGTATCTTTTTATGTGAGCTTTGTGTCTATCCCTACCTTTATTGATATGAACATACAATGCAAGTAGCATAATAGTATAACAAATCTCTTAAATTGCCTTAGGAATAAAAATATACATATTTGACTAAAATTTGCCCTCACCATGTACTTAATATTGTATTGCATTCTCAACTCTCTACTGATATTTAAATAATTATTTTCCTATTTTACACTGTTTTTCCCCATAACAACACTGTTAAACTTTAAAGTATAACACTATATTTGTAAGTATGTATGTATATAGATATTACTAGGCTAATGTGTGTATGATTATTTCATTTATTGTTGTAATATTATTTCCTGTGGAATTATTCAATTAGTAGCAGGCTCACTCTAAGTTCCTCAATGCGGTTTCTATATGAAAAAGCTGAGGATCCGGCATTGGGGTGTACTCCAAGTCTTACGAGGGCTTGATGTTAATAAAGCTAGTGGGCCTGACGGAATCCCCGCCCTGGTATTGCAGAGGTGCGCTGCAGAAATAACTCCAATTTTGACGAAGCTGTTAAAAATGTCCCTGAAGTCTGGCTCTGTACCCTCTGGTTGGAAAAAAGCTGTTATCCATCCTATTCCAAAGAAGGGTGACCGCTCCAACCCGGCCAACTACCGCCTCATAGCAATCACATCAGTTCTATCCAAGGTGATGGAACGTGTGATCAACGACAAACTGCTCACACACCTCGAGAAGAACAAAATTATCAACGACCGTCAATACGGATTCTGGCGGAACTGCTCGTGCAGTGATCTTCTCACGTATGTGACGCATGTTTGGGGACAGTGCCTGGAACATTTCGGTGAGACCCAAACGGTCGCACTGGACATTTCCAAGGCTTTTGACCGGGTCTGGCACCGAGAACTTGTCAACACTGCCTTCTTACTTACTTCCCGCATTCTTGTGTATGTGGATTGCCGACTTTTTGAGGGAGAGGTCGATTCAGACGGTTGCTGATGGTTTCACCTCTTCCTCGCACTCGATAAATGCTGGCGCCCCACAGGGAACCGTTCTGTCTCCGACTTCTGTTGCACATCAATGACCTTTTGACATGTGCACCGATTCATTGTTAAGCGGATATAATACCTTTTTGTTTGACAAACCCCCAAAGGGTGCACAAATTCCAACGGCTCGGAGGGCTTTGAAGCAAAGAATGAACGGTTACCTCGAGAGTGTTTTCTCTTGGAGTAAGAATATTTCAAAGATCCAACCATGTCTGATTATGTCTAAAAGAGATCAAAATGACAATCTAGTCTCCTTCAACTGTGGCATTCTTCCATATAGGCCCTCCATTGATAAGCTCGGTGTAACTCTAAGTGACCAGCTCATCGAGGCCAGAGTTAAGTTGGCCTCTCAGAAACTGGGCGTACTGTACAGAACCCGCAGATCCTTTAATAGTGCACAACTGCTAACCCTGTACAAATCGCAAGTGCGCCTCTAAATGTACCTAAAAAAACCCTCAACTCTGTGCAGAAACGGGCAGTCCGCTTGATAGATTCTCCCGTCTTAACAAACGGATTGCAATCTTTAGAGCACAGGCGTCAGGTGGGAATGCTATCCTTGTTCTACCGGTATTTCAATGGAAGATGCTGCGAGGAACTAGCGTCATTGATCCCCTCGGCACCGGTGCATAGTCGGGAAACACGCCAAACGCACGCCCAACATATGTACACGGTTAACATTTTTCACACAAGAATGGGTCGCTTCTACGACTCGTTCTTGTGTAACAGCTCGGCTGTGGAACGATTTGCCGGCCTCTGTGTTTCCTCCTTCCTAAAACAGTGGGTCTCTTCAAGACCCACGTTCACTCCTTCCTCTCCTCAAAAAGACCCCCCACACAATATCTTCAAAGATGACATAGGCCCCGAGGGAAATAATTTTCCTCAGGGCCTCTCATTTAATGTAGAAAAAAAAAACCTCAAAAACAAAACTTACGTTCACCAGCTAGCGTTCAGTGACAGAATTACAATTTTAACATAATGGGTTTCGGTGCTATAATTTTTTAAAATGTTTGCATTATTTTTCGATGACCCCTTGTACATAGGTAATTCGAATGCAGTTTTCTGAACTTGCGTTTGCAGACAGTACCACCCAATCTTTTCTCCATACGAGAAACATTTTTTGTTAGTTTTTCCTAGCATTGTGATTCAACTTTTTCCTTCAAAGTAGGTCAATATAAGTTGAAGATTGATAATAAGCATGACGCAGCTACTTTTGGCCAAAATATTGTGGCATTTCCCAACATTTTTTTTATTTTAGCTTAAAAAATAATTAACTTAATTGCTTTGCTAAATTATTGCTGACCATAAATTGCCGATGATAAGCGTCGATAGAGAACGTAATTTATTGAACTCTCGATCAGTCTTTCAGAGTTATGTGACTTTCCCCAAATCTTATCTATTATCAGTCAATACCCTCGGAAAAAACTACAAGCGACGCTTAACTTAAAATACCACTTTCGATTAATCTTTACTATAAATCGATTCAATTAATGAATATCAAAAATATGTTTCGTACAAATTGAAGCTTTTCTTAACGTTTTAATTGAGAAGAATTAAAATAAATGGTCGAAAATTAACTAACAATTCAATGTATAATGAAAAATTAAAAAGAAAAAAATAGTAACATCAACTACTTAAAAAAAATTAAGTGCGTTTAAACTTTAAGCGCGGTTGAAGTAAAACTTCTTTAACTAAAAACTTACATTATTTAGGCGGGGGGATGTGATTAGGTTGTTGTTTTTTGTCGTTTATAATTATTTGTAGACGAAGGGGTAAAATTTTCCTGCGATTCAGCCATTTGAATTCTAAACAACACTATTTTTATTGTCACACTACTGCCACTTTTTACTTCAATAGCTATAGAATTTCCAAGAATCAGAGAGAAAAATGGAGGGTGATAGGGATGAGTGAAAGGTACGAGAAAGGAAAAAATGGTTTGGGAAAACTTTACTGCATATTATAATATAATCATTATCACCACAATTGGCTAAACAACCCGTGGTGGGTATTGACCTCCTCAAGAATATAATATACATACAAAAAATTCGTTTTAACCTGGAAAGCCACACAGACCTATGTAGATATATGATGTACCGCCGAATACTAAGAGTAAAAAACATATTCTCTTTCAAAATCAATTAGGTTAAAACTACTTGTTTATATTCTGTATATACCAGGGGTGCTAGCATGGTCAATCGATAAGAAGTTGCCGACCGATTGTCGGTAACTTCCCATCGTTCCCTAGGACAACTGCAGATCGCTAACGTACAAACGACAGTTGATATCGAATATATTACGGACACTTAGTCATTGTGAACTGTAACCTATTCGTTTGCGATCTGCAGTTGTCCTAGGAAACAATGAGAAGTTACCGACAATCGGTTGGTAAATTCTTATCGATCTTTTTTTTTTTTAAATAAATTTTTTAAATATTTCAAAATTATAAAAATCGACAGCATTTATTGGTTTGGCATTAGAAATATTAAATTTTGTCCGGCGGCGCAATCTTTTTGCGTTGTGTAAGTTTTATTAAAAATTACCATTTTAGAAAATAAAAATAGGTTCGTGACACCACTTAGTTTTTTTGCTAATTCTGTTAAAAACCTTTTTTGTTGTTTGCAGTAAAAGTAAAACAATTTGCAAATTTAACCATGTCAAAGTGTAGGTACCCTACCCCCTGCGGCCCGCGAACAAATTCAAAATTGATAAATTGGCCCTCCGACCGAAAAGGTTGATAATCAAATCACTGATCTAAATCATTCAGCCATAATTTTATTTTTTACATAGTGTGTGTGATAATTACAATGATTAATTTGGTATTGGTGTGGGGGTGTAAAATACGTTATTATTTGTCCTTTTGCTAATTCTGTTTTCTTTTTTTTTTAAACCTTTTTTTTGTTGTTTGCAGTAAAAAATACAACAATTTGCCTATAATGTGTAGTATAAATAAAACTATTATGTTCTCTATTTTATATTCTTTATATCAGTCGTGAATGTTCTATTATATATAATACATCACACATCCCATTGAAAAGTCAATTTTACAGGAGAGCGAGAACAAATGATGTCGAAAAGAGACACTAGCGACATCTTGCGGAGATGGTGTGAACTAACTTAATTACGGTTTTCATGTGGCATAGATAATCACAATCACTTTAGGTACTTAGTACTTACTATTCAGAGATAAAAATAAGATTTTCTTACTAGCTTATAAACTTTAACTTACTACCCTTTTCTATGGGACGTGCGATATATATAATGCTTTTGGGTCACCTATTTTAAAATGAGGAAATGTATATTTTTTCAGCGAGACTTGATATATGAATTGCAGGTTTTGGTGTTTCACTATCCAGCAGGTTACCGAGATTCTGAAACTCTAATTTTGAGGAAATCCAGTGAAACATTTCGATGAAAAAATGTGGGTAAAATGTATAAAAATAATACATTTTTGACTATGAATTTCCAAGTATCATTTAAATCTGTGAGAATTTTTGTTGGAACTTTCCTTTTATTTTACCACTGCCATTTTTATTGTACCTTATTTAAAAAAAATTACTTCTATAAATTAACGATAAAAGAAATATTTTGTGGACATACAGATGGAATTTCTTTTATTCAACATTAAAAACAAATCAATTGGGGCAACTGGCAGCTCAAGGATGGGCTTGGTGATGCCATGTGGTACCTCAGCGATGGGCTTGGAGATGACGGATTCGATGTTGATGGGTCCTACGGTATCGACGAGGGACTCTGGGGACTTGTCGCTGACGATGTTGATAATGATCTGAACAAGTGGGCTGGAGAGTGGAGCTTCAATCGGAAGTTCAACTTCTGGAATTGGCATGGGGAAAGTTTGTGGTCCTTCTGGGATTGGCATGGGGAAAGTTTGTGGTCCTTCTGGGATTGGCATGGGGAAAGTCTGTGGTCTTTCTGGGATTGGCATTGGGTAAGTCATTGGTCCATCGGGGATGAGTGGCAGAGGCTTGGTGAGGCTTGGAATGTCTGGGAACAATGGAGCTGGCAGAGGCATGACGTCTGGGTAGACTGGCAGTGGGCTGATGACGATTGGCAGGTTTGGCAGAACTGGCAGTGGGCTGATGACTGTTGGTAGGTTTGGCAGAACCAATGGTCCTTCTGGGAGCAGAGGGGCTGGCATGGGCACAGCAAATCCCTCTTCTACGATGGGCGCAGGGCGGTGGCTGATGAAGGGGAGGTCGAAGGTTCCGACGGGGGAGCTGCTGGCAGCGGCCACGAGGGCGAGGGCGAGGATTAGGAACTTCATTTTGAATCTAGAGAGAGTGATAAACAGGCGCGGATCCAGCCCTTGAAAAAGGTTGTGGGCAAGTGCGAATACGAACTCGCCCATGAACGTCTTTTGAATTTGATTATTTCCTTTATTCCGCGCATCAGGACTTTGGCCTTAGGAATAGATGTCATCATTGGAGGAAGTCAGACCCGATTTCATTCAATTAAATAGTCGGAGTAAAATAACAGTTAAGAGGCTAGACTTTGAACGACACGCGGAACACCCGCGTCTGTCATTCTGTCCCACTCACAATAAGCTAACGCACACTTAATACATGCGAATGCGAAATGTGCGAATGAGACAACGCTCAAATTTACCTACAGAAATCGCTCGAAAAGGGGTTTATGGAGAATACACTTTTCTACACCGAAACTTTCACGAAATTGAAATTTTAAAAAATATATATTTTTTAGAAAGAAGATGCCACGTCGGTAGCTTTTTAAAATTTTATAATTCTTTATGAGAGTTGAGTTAGCAGAACTTTTTCCTTAAATAATATTTTTTGATAAATCGTACATGTTTGACAGTGAATGTTTACGTTAATACGAAACGCATCGAAAATTCAAAAACATACCGACATAGTTTTCACCCTCTAGAAGGCAGTATAAAAAAAAATCATTTTGTGCAATTTTCTATGTAGAAAAGTGTTTTTTCCCGGGCATCTTTTTTGTATGGGCCGAAAAGCGAAGTCTATCGTCTTAACGATTTAATTCCAAACCAATTTCAATCAATAAATTATTATTTTTTCTAGTAGCCAGTAAACCAATATACGGACACTAGACTGGGTAAACAGGTATCTTGACGCTGTCTCAGGAGTAGTAAAGCGCCATTCAGACGTTTCACTAATCGCTCATTTCCGCATTTCATTCGGCCTAGTTTACTCGGAATGACACGTCTGAACATGAAATGAATCGAAAGTGCCGAACACTGCCGAATGAAATCGTCAAGTGAACCGATCCAACAATGTTGGATATTTTCATTCGGCATCCTTCACATGCGCGCGCATGCGCGCGGAAGTGAGCAAAGTGAAACGTCTGAACACCGAGTGAACTCTCAATCAGTTTGTCTCGCGTCCTGTACGGGAAGGACCATGACAGGACGCTATCACACCGCACGCAAAACGTCAAAATGGTATTCGTTCGGCTAATTTGTTTGCTTTTGGGAACACCTTTCATATAAATGTTTGGGTCTCCCTTATTATACATGTATATTATATGTTTTTTAATAAATGTAAGATTATTAATTTGTAGGAAAATGTTCGTAATAAAAAAAGTAATATCAAATTGTGTTATTATGTCATAAAAAATAAAAAGGTCTATAAGACGAAACTATACTGTTTTCTTTATTTATTTTTATTTAATTGTGTCAACAAAATTGCGTAAAAATCGATGCATCTGACATGTTTTTCCTTAAAATTCGGGGCCGGACCGTGCTGGAAAACAAACGAATTTCAGCGCGGTTGACCTCGCTCGGCGACGCTGTGGTCGGAATGGACGAGTGAACGCTTATTTCTATAGCGCCGTGTGAACATGGAATGAAGCAAAATGGACGATTAGGCCGAAAAAACATGGCGGAAACCTTCCCTCGAGTGAACCGTCTGATTCCAGCTTAAGTATGACTAGCAAGTGAGATGCACCAGGCGAGACTTAATTTGGCTACCAATACTATACAACTACGGAACCGATTTTGATAATTTTTTTACATCTTTAAAGGATATCAAATCAAATTAAACGCTAGGAAACGCTTTACATTACATAACTTTATTTAGGTGCTTACTTATTACAAATTCAAGCTTACGTTTCTTTTTCGCGAAAACGTTGATAATTTCATCGATATCCAGGTTTACATCTTTGTATATACAGGGTGTTAAGCATCGTACTTGACTTACTTTAACCAGTGATTCTTGAGATTATTTGAAGTAAAAATGTTAATAAAAATTTGGTCTCTGGTGACATGTTTGAGGTTTTTTTTCTACAAAAACTTAAAAATCAGTAGGTATTGGGATGTTAGGGGCGGGGTAAGGGGTTGGTTGGTTACTTGGCTTAGTGACCAGTGACGACACGTGAAAGATTTTTTTTTCTTTGATTTTGAAGAAAAGTTTTTGAAAAAAAAACGAGTGTGCTTTAGACCTCACGACTGAAGTAAATACTTCTTTAGCTCCATCTATATGTATGTCTATATATATTTTTATATGTATAACATATATACATGTATATACATATATTATTTTTCTACAAATATTTATTTAAATTTATTATCATTCGCCTCGCTTGATTAAACCAACGCTTATTACTTTTTTTTCACCTGCAAACAACCAACTTTATTTTTATGTTAGAAAGACATTGTAAGTGTTAAATCTCCCACTAGGTGATGTCGAGACATATTATCATGTCTACATTTTTTTGGTGAAGTACTTTAACTCGTCAAATATTGATTATTTTTAATTGATAAACTAATGTTTCAGACAAGATTTTTATGCATAGCACAAAAGGTAACAATTATTATAAGCAATAATTATCAGCCTGAAACACTCATCGACATTGAAAAAATCTTCCGAGAAAAGATACATGCCGCCGACGAGAAAGCGGTAGTTGTTGAATGAAACACTAGTATGTATTGAATCATTTGGCGGGTAAGGGGTAAGCCGCCGTAGCTCAGTGGATTAGAGCGCCTGACCGGACATCAGAAGGACACAGGTTCGAGTCCCGTCGGCGGCATGTATCTTTTCTCAGAAGATTTTTTCAATGTGGATGAGTGTTTCAGGGTGATAAGTATTGCTTATAATAATTGTTATCCTTTGAACTATAAATAAAAATCTTGCCTTAAACATTCGTTTAGCAATTAAATATAAGGAGATGTACATAATTACGAAACCAGAAGTGTAAATAGTATTAGATTGCCACGTATGACGAAATCCAAATCACAGAACTGCCTAATATATACAGAGGAATAAAGATGTATGATGAAGCCTGAAAGTCTAAAGAATGAAGGAAGAATGAATGTATTTATAAAGAAATGTTATGTAAAAATATTTAAAGTTACAAAATGAAATATTATCTTGTTTATTTTAGTTTATATTTATGTTGTCTCAACAACTCAATAAATAATAAAAAAAATATCTTTTTTCCAATACAAGTAAGGCGCTCCTTTGCTTCGCTTGGCTAAGTGGGCGGAATCGCTACGGCGATCCGGCAAAGGCGATGAGGCAACTGAAAACTCACAACTGCCAACTGTCTTTATATGACAATGTGATGGCCCGCACACTACAAAATCACTCAAAAACCCGTGGTCAATGGTAACGTAAGCAGTGACTCGCGACTTGCACTGCTGATTGCCGTGGCCGGCCGTTGCTAGTTGCCAGCTGTCAGCTGATTGTTCTTCGTCTATGGTTAAACAAGCTTTTGACCAATCAAGACATAGAAATCAGCCGGTTTTAGTTGGTTTTCAGTTGCCTCACGCACGATTCATGATTTATTGTGTGTGTTTTTTTAAATTTTATTAAGGCATAGCGTTTATTATCATCAGCCCTTGAGGTGATTCTCACAAAAACGGCGCTCTACAAATTATCCAATTATTTTTTTTTATTGTTATTATTATTGATCTCAATAGGCTCAATACCTAAGCATACAAACAAATAAATTAATAAATATGGACAAAGAACGTTGAATTTCATGATTCCCAGTTGTTTAAATATGTTACCTGCTGAAATTTAAAACTGTGCCCAAAACACACAATTGGTGAATTTACTGAAGACTTGGCTTACGGAAAGAATTTATTTATATTAGCTTACAATGTCATACTATTCTAAATGCTTTAAAATTGTAACTTATGTTTTTCATAATTTTTCTTTTATCTTTTTATAAAAATATTATATTTCTGTAAATTTTTTAAATTTTATTTTATATGTATAATTGTAAAAATGTAACTATTACATCAATATAATAAGATCTTTAATGTGAAGAACCCATTAGACAAACTACTAAAAAATAGTTTATCGGGACTTTTTGTCTTATATTTGTAAAGTGTATAAAATAAATAACTAAAAAAAAAAAAAAAAATAGACAGTGAAAGTGTGACGTTACAAGTTCATTAGGGTTGTGGGCATGCCCACCGTGCCCGCAACGGTGGATCCGCCCTTGGTGATAAATAATTAGATAAAACAAAGAAATAATTACTATTATATTTTATGGTATATTCTCGTAATGTATGACTATTACTTTATATATGATTACAGTGTTTAGTCTAATAATGTTTTACAAAAATACTTCATATTTCAATAAGTTCTACTCACTATCTGATCCTTTTAATCAGCGAACTGTGATGTAGAATGATTCCGCAAAGCTTTTTATACCAATTTCTTTATCACGAAGAAACCATAAACTAGATAACGATACTATTTAGTGATTGGAACAAAAACGCACCATTTATAAGAATAATAATATCATTTATTCTAATGTGTCTTTTACATTGTTTATCCATGCATCTGACTTGTCAGTTTTGTTTGCCGAACTGTTTATATGTTTAAAAGAGCAAAAATTTATTAAATGTCATGTCGTGTTTCATCTACATCAGAATTTTGTCAAATTTTTTAAAAATATGAATACCTTACAAGAGTCCTAACTGCTCCCGTCTGGAGCCAGTGAGACTATGGCATCCCCAATCGGGGTATGTTGTGAGGCTGAAGGTAGTGGAAAGGGGAAGGAGATGAGGAGAGGAAAATGGGGAAGTACTTGGGGAGGCACATTTTAAAATCAAATGGAAGATTGGAGTTGAGTTTAGACTAACGGTCGTTGTTCCCAATCCTAATAATCAATTTCTAAGCCAAAACTTTGGCTCAACACTGCTCAGATGCACAACTACGCTCTTCCCAACACACAAGCATCGATTAACCTAAGGAAGCCGGACAAGTGGATTAAACAGTCTCGGCCGTCTCAGTAAAGGACTAGTTCTAAAAAGTGTCAACAGAGTAGAAAAAATACCAAGTTGACACTTTATTTTTAATATTTTTTTTTACATACAGAAGCTTTGACTGTCCAACTAGGAAAGTTTCCGTTTTAGGACAGTCAAGTTGCCTAGTTTAGTTCACATTTGTACGAACATGCTGTTATTATGCATTACATATATATAGATAGATATAATAAAAGTTTTGAGAAATAATAAAAAGCTACTGAGAGTACCAAGTTTAAAAATAAATAAATTTGATGATAGTAAATTAAAACAATATGTAAAAAGTATTTATATACTTTTACAACAGAAAAATAAAAACTTTCTTAGATATATTTGTACACCCGAATATTAGTCCGAGTTTTTATGAAAATACATGATGAATGTTATCATATATTATATACGTTTATTTAAAAAATATAAAATGACACTTTATTTAAATGAAATTATGTGGATTAATAATAAATACAACAATTGTCGAATTATTTTCCCATTTAATAGTCTGGTAGGTTAACATGTTGTTCTTATATTGTTTTGTATTAATTATACTTATGTATATAATAACTGACTGAATATGTGGATTGACTAGGTGATCATTTTTGTGGAAAAGTGTGTGAAAAGTCTAAAAGTCTGGTGCGTTAATAAAATAAAATAAAACTCTATAATATTAATTTAACATCGAAAGGTTTTACTTTCACGTCATTTTGTTGTCTATGAAAGCGGGCGAGGCCACCAACAATAAGATGTTTTGGGAACAACATGAATCGAGCGTTATCCTACAAAATGCTTAGCTGATCGCGGCCTAAGATTGGTCGATCAAAAAGTTAAGCCGTTACAATAGCTCCACACAGGCAGTGGCGAAACTACAGGGTGGCAGGGCTGGCAAAATGCCACGGACCCCGCGGGGGCTGGGGCCCCCCCGCGAGCAGAGAAGTACTCTAATATTTTAAAAAAATTTAGTAAAAATTATAAAGTTGGACACAACTAAAGACCAAATACAAATTCAAATAAATTATTAAGATTCAAACGCATTCACAAGAAAGGGATGTCGTTCAATTTTAGAACGCATCCATTGGTTGCTGAATTTTTTGCCGGGGGGGGCCCCATCCAATGAATTTGCCACGGGCCCCCGATGGTATAGTTTCGCCACTGCACACAGGAGTCCCTGAAAAAATAATTCCCCTCATGTCATCAGACGAGGATTATTTTTAGGAAAGGAGCGAGAGGATATTCTGGGAAGGAAAAATGTATGAGGAGTGTAATCAACACTGATGACACACGTCCAGGAGTGACGGACGAATGATTCCATCCCTCCCACTGCAGTGCAAGGTGTTGTTCCAGCATTTTTTTAAATCTAGACGGGGATTAACATTCCAAATTCAACAATGAGGAGATCCATTAATTTTTTTACAATGTGTACCACCTTATTCACTGTCGAACTTAAATGCTAGTTTTTTAATCTAATCGGGCAATCAGCTGGCGATCAGTGTGGGGGGAAACACAGAGAATAATATAAAATCATAAATTACTGGACAGGTAGCTAGTAGCTAGATACCTAAGCTATCATTTTGGAAAGCTGGTATGGGTACCGCCGTCCCAGGAACCATTTATTGAATAAACACCCCTGCCATTGGATAGGGTATGGTTTGTCTAGGTCAGTCATTTCCAAAGTGGTCTGTATCGACTCCCAGTGGTCGATTTCGGCCTGCCGGGTGGCCATGTAATGAAAAAGGTACGTTTCGTCCTTAGACCTCTCAAAAGCGTTTTGGCAGATAGCCTAAGATAAGGACTCCTGTCAGTAAACGGCCTTCGTCGTCCCCGGTCGAGGATTATTTGAATTCACTCGTATGCCTTTTGGACTTAAAAACGCCCAAAGCGTACTTCAAAGACTGGCTGATGCCTTATTCGAAATTTGACGAAAATGCTTACTGTTACCTAGACGACGAGGTAAATGGGGGTTCATGACAGTTGATACAATTTAGCAGATAGTCACCAAAATGTTGGCTTCCCGTCAGTTAATCCACCTAACACAGATAGTACCTGTGTAGGTATTTCCGTAATGTTTGCAATAGTTATTGGTCAGCGTTAGTTTGTCTTTAGCTGCGCAAATGAATTTTATTACAGCGATGCAACTTATTTTTGTCGTTCTACTCTACATGCTTACCTATTTGTTGATGGTTTTCTTTCTGTCTTAAAGACAATGTTCTATGTATACATGATTCCTCTTACTAAAATCTATATAAAAGATCTCTGAAGATTAAAATACGCTTTTACACTGGGAATCAGTTTTGATTGCTATGCATTATCACAGGGCCGGATCTAGGGGGGGGCAAGCGGGGCGCATATATGCCTAATTCGTAATTTATAAGTTTGATTGAAAAAAACATTGATTCACAAAGCGCCTGGCAACCAGCGCATTGGTTATTTATTCGTTTAATAATTATATTACCTTATCGATATTTTCTATTGGTTATTTATTCGTTTAATAATTATATTACCTTATCGATGCTATTGTTTGTAGGTACTTCCTGAATATATTGTATTAATATTATCGTCGATAAAGTGTATTATTAGTAATAATCGGTAATAATCGCAATTGCTGTCGAGAGGGGCACCACTATCACGTACAAATAAAGCAAAGTAAATGTACCTACTTAGAAAATATTATTTTAAAGCATTGCTTTTAATTTTTTATTATGCTGGATGTTTTTGTACATATCTGGAAGCGAATTATGTACAAGAAATATAGTTCAGAGATTTTAACCCAAAAAAAAAAGAGTTTACTTTCGTATAGGTTAATTTTTTATAAGTGTATTATTAATAAGAATTGACACTATACCATGAATACAAGAAGGAAGGAGGTAGCAAACCGGTACTTAAAATACAAAAGAATTGCGTTTTGAAACCAAAATAATGTAATATATCTATTTTCAGTCGAATTGAATGAGTTATTGGACAGTTGAACCCTCCCCCCCCACTAACAGTTGAGCACATCCCCTCCCCCCCCCCCCCGTGAGTTCACCACTAGTTCGCCCCGGTCCAAAAAAGTCATAGATCCGGGGCTGCATTATCATATATTATTTAAAGAGCTTAATTTTTGTCTTCAGATATATGTTACCAAAGATGGCCGAATCAAAAAAAAATAGGTAACATAATGTTGATTATATTCTGTCAACTAGTTAATTAGGCAAATAAACATTGGAAAAGCCCTGCGTTGGAACAGACAATAGCAATAAATTAATCCCATGTGTACTGTAGAAGCCGCAACGCGCGGCCAACAAATCATCTAATTTGGGGGATTTGTTTTATTGGAGAACTTTTTAAGCCAGCGAGTCTATTTCTTTATCTTCTCCATATCTCAGTCATAAAAATATCCACTATATAAACTGTACAGAATCAATTAACATCATTCAGTTGCTTTCTGTTTGAAAGGAAATAACCAGTAAGTATGAATTAACATATATTATATAATTTAGATGCAACTCTATTTGTTTGTAACTTTCAAAATATCAATAATCTGTGAAAACCAAATGTTATCAAGTTAGTAATATTTTTTTTATAATACTAAAATTAATTTGTTTCCCTTCCAATTTTTAAAATGGCACTTAAATTCAAAACAAATCCGAGTTCCAGAATTCATTGAACCAGAGTTACGCAGGACTCACGCACAAAAACATTTACTTTAGAATTCAGTAAAAAAAATGTCTAGAAGAATAAATTAATATAATTTTCCTGCAAAATATTTAGATGCCATTTTAAATTGTTTAGAATCTGAAATCTAATAAAACAATTTTTATTATTGTAGATACAAGATGAAGTTCCTCATTTTCGCCCTCGCCATCGTGGCCGCTGCCAGCAGCTCCCCTGTCGGAACTTTTGACCTTCCCTTCATCAGCCACCGCCCTGCGCCCATCGTGGAAGAGGAACACCTCGCTGTACCCATGCCAGCCCCTCTGCTACCAACAGTCATCAGCCCACTGCCAGTTCTGCCAAACCTGCCAATCGTCATCAGCCCACTGCCAGTCTACCCAGACGTCATGCCACTGCCAGCTCCATTGTTCCCAGACATTCCAAGCCTCACCAAGCCTCTGCCACTCATCCCCGATGGACCAATGACTTACCCAATGCCAATTCCAGAAGGACCACAGACTTTCCCAATGCCAATCCCAGAAGGACCACAGACTTTCCCAATGCCAATTCCAGAAGGACCACAGACTTTCCCAATGCCAATTCCAGAAGGACCACAAACTTTCCCCATGCCAATTCCAGATGTTGAACTTCCGATTGAAGCTCCAGTCTCAAGCCCACTTGTTCAGATCATTATCAACATCGTCAGCGACAAGTCTCCAGAGTCCCTCGTCGATACCGTAGGACCCATCAACATCGAATCCGGCATCAGCAAGCCCATCGCTGAGGTACCACACGGTATCACCAAGCCCATCCTTGAGCTGCCAGTTGCCCCAATCGACTTCACCAGACCCGTCATTGGAACCCCAATCGACATCACCAGGCCAGTGGTTGATGCCCCAGCCGGTATCACCAGACCCATCCTTGAGCTGCCAAGTGCCCCCATCGACCTGACCAGGCCCTCCGTTGTTGCCCCAGCTGGCATCACCAGACCCGCTGTGCAGATCCCAACAGACTTCTACCCAGAGAGCGAGAGGCCATCCCTCGACCTTATCCGTTAAGATCATTTGAAAGAAGAAATAACCTTGTTTGTAAAAACTGCACACTCAAATTTTTGCATATTAAATTATTTATAAACACTTTAGACCTCAATAAACAGAATTCGTAAATAGTATTTTATTGTTTCTACCCACCTTATCCACCGCATCTCATCAACATCGAATCTGGCATCTCCATCACTGAGGTACTACATGGCATTACCAAACCCATCCTTGAGCTGCCAATCGCCAATCCCAATCGACTTTACCAGGCCCGTCATTGAGTTCCAATTAACATCACCAGGCCAGCCTGACCAGGCCTGTGGTCGGAGCTCCTTATAGTAGGAGAGCCCGTGACACTAAACCTGCAATGATAGGTCTCCCAAAGTTCATACACATAAATGGTCAGGTCATTCATAGGGGAACACAAAATTGCCCTACTGCCAGTCTGAATCTAATAATTTTTTTTTTTAGGTATCTGCAATGATAAGTCTCCCGTATTCTGATTGTCCCTCGAAATAGGTGAGGGGTAGGACTATACGAAAAGGCAGTGCTGCCCGCTCCCTGCTCGGCGGCTTCAATTGCTGCCGAGAAATAAGCGACACCTAGATATCTACAATCATCGACCTCCTCAAAAAACCAAAGCTTATCTGAAAGATCATCAATTTTTGTGTAAGAAAAACCACTGCTGCCTTTTCCAAACAGTGGAGAACATGGCGGCAGCAGCGTTTGAAAGTCGCCCTCTCCGCGCAACCGAATTTGGCGTTTCAATTCGGTTTTATCAGCAATCGTACGGTTCTTTTCGATTTGTGTTATTGAAATACGCCTGCCACTTAAATTACTTTTATTGCTTACATGTTTAATGGGTTTCTGGTAAATAATTATCATAAAATAGTTAATTTCATACAAAATCTATTCATTCGTCAACAAACGCGGCGGCCTACGGCTGCGACGGCATTTGGCCATTCTGACTTGCGTGCTAGTCGGTGCTGATTGCTGATAGGCCAGCGCGGTCGGCGACCGACGAGGCGTCTTGTAACAGGGTGGTTGCAACATAACAAAAAGGAAATAGAGAAAAATCACAAAACAAATGGTATTTAAAAAAAAAAAAAAAAATATATATATATATATATATATATATATATAAATATATATATATAATAATAATATAATAAAATATAATAAAATATATATAAATATAATAAAACCGGAAACTATAGAACACATTATATCAGGATGTTCTATATTAGCGTCGTCTGAGTATACATTTAGGCACAATCAGGTTTTAAAAATAATTCACCAAAGTTTGGTAATTAAACATAACTTGATTGACTGTCATAATATAGTACCATATTATGAATACGAACCAAATTCATTTTTAGAAAATAATTTCTTTAAAATTTACTATGATAAAACTATACTAACAGACAGACCAATTGGTCATAATAGACCTGATATAGTTTTACATGACAAAATTAAAAAAAATAACTTATATCATTGATGTAACTATTCCAAATTCCTGTAATATTCAAAAATCTGTTTCTGAAAAAATAAGAAAGTATACAGATTTAGGAAATGAAATTAAAAGAATTTGGCATTCTCAGACTATAAAAATATTACCTTTTGTTATTTCGGCTACTGGCATTATACCTAGCTCTCTTATTAAAAATTTAGGCATATTAGATTTGTCAAAGAATTTGTATATAAAAATGCAAAAATCAGTCATTTTAAATACATGTAGAATTACGAAAGATTTTTTAAATATTTATATTGAGGAATCAGTAGGATTTATCGGTCAAATTAGGAATTCCACAGAGCCGAACCCTCTGATATGAAAATATCTGGAGACGGTGAATTATATTCCCATTTAATAGTTTGGTAGATTAACGTGTTGTTCTTGTATTGTTTTGTATTAATTATACTTATATAATACACTTGCATAACGTGGATTTACTAGATGATCATTTGTATGGAAAAGTGTATGAAAGGGTTTAGTTTTTCCTATGGGAAAAACTAAACCCGTTCCTGTAAATCTGGTGAAAAAAAAAATATATATATATATATATTATTTGAGGTATAATTATTGCCTTACATACGAAAATAAACAGACAAGACACAGATATAAAAAAATATCATTATAAGTAATACCATCGAAATAACTAAAATAAGTAATATCAGTTGAAACGCAATAACAAACCACTAACAAATGTAAGTTTTTACCAAATAATACCTGCATTCAATTTCGGTAGATCCATTTTTTTAAGATCAAAAAATTATATATATATATATATATATTAATGCTCGTAACCACCAGATTTTAAGTCAATCGCAGTCTCGCGAAAAACGACCACTCTCCCCCTTAAGTTTAAACGACCCGAAAGCTGATTTTCGCGAGACATCGACCGTGGATAAAAATACATACGATTTTTTCAGACCTGATTTGTATGGGAAAAATTCAGCCAGAATTTTACCAATTGCAAATTTTCATATAAAAAAACTGATGCAAAAAAAATAAACTGCTAATAAAACTGATGTATGAAAACCTAGCGGCGAAAACTAGAAGCGCTCATTATTCGACGAAGAAATTCAAAGTTGTATTTCCAGCCGCCAGGTTCGCCCATCAAAAAAGGAAAAATTTATCGTCAGACCTTCACGAAAAATTTGTGAAAGAGCCTCAGTACTAAAATCGTAAAGTGTATATTTTTTAAATATATGGCGTCTCACCTCAAAATTTTACATTTCGACGAGCCTCGAGGTAAATCAAAATTGCGACTTAAAAAAGATACCTGGCTTAGATGTTTTTGTATTATTTCGACTACGACAGGTTTCGGAACATTAAAAATATATTATATTTATGACTTTTCATGGAAATTTTGTCAGGATTCGTTTTCAAACGTCGGTAATTTCTGACGTTTACGAAAAAAATTCCGAGTTAAAAACTGTTAAAATGTTCGTAGCCAGTAAAAAAATGCTTTATTAAGGAAAAAATTATCGTCAGACCTTCAAAGTACTGAAATGTTGGGGCATTTTTGAAAATTATTCTATGGCGTCTCGCATGTAAATTTGACATTTAGACGAGTCTCATGTATATCAATATTACGTCAAAAATAGCATATGTGGATAAGATGTTTTTCTATAATTTTGAAAACCATAGATTTCCGAACTCCAATAATACATTACATTTACCACATTTCATGTAAATTATTTCAGGATACATCTTCAAAAGTTGAAAAAATTCTGACGTTTATGAAGGAAAGGAAAATTGAAAACAGGTGAAATGTTACCGGCCAGCTACATAACGTTTATTTTAATTGCTGTGTAGGTACTTTTGTACAGACAAATAAAATTCGAACGGTTCAGGCTGCTGAGATCATAGAAAATAATTTACCAGTGGGTAGGTACCTAATTGGGTGGGAACGTTATTTTTCAAATATTGAGAATTTAACATGATGAATAAAACTGTTTAAATAACTCAGGATAATCCATTTTTTTTGCCTAATGGTGTAGGTACTTCTTTAAATAGTGCACAATAGTGTTATTATAATATCATTCGGCGTGGGTGGTGTGCATTGGTACTGCCACCCCGTGAATCATTTGTTGGATGACCAAACCCTTTATAACCGGTTAATCTGAGTCGATTTAAGAATATCTAAATATATTCAGGTTGGCAAAAAGATGTATCTCAGTGACGTTTTGCATCGTTATATGCACCAATACACACAATCCTAAGGGCGGGCTTTTTCGTGTGAATGTTTATGCATAAACTATGGATCTTACTCGACTAATTTAAAACAAAATTAGGAAAATCTACCGGGAAAAGAGAAGTTTATTTAATTTTTATAATAGCTCTACACAGGAGGCCTTGAAGAAAATAATTCCTCTCAGGGCCTATGTCATCTTTGGGGATGCTGTGTGAAGGGTTATTTTTAGGAAAGTAAGGAGATGATGTTCTGGTAAGGAAAAAGTTATGAGGGGTGGGTAGGAATCTGGGGATCAGTGTGTGGAGTGACGGACGAAAATAATTCCTCTCAGGGCCTATGTCATCTTTGGGGATGCTGTGTGAAGGGTTCTTTTTAGGAAGGTAAGGAGATGATGTTCTGGTAAGGAAAAAGTTATGAGGGGTGGGTAGGAATCTGGGGATCAGTGTGTGGAGTGACGGACGAATGATTTTATCCCTCCCACTGCGGTGCAAGGTGATGTTCCGAGAGAGCTTTGCTGAAGAACCCAAAAAGTCTCCCTAAACCAGTCTCTTCCGATCTGGTCTGCCACGAAATTGGTGGGCAGACGAATCCACCGCCAAGACCAGAACAAACCTCATGAACCCAGGCACCACTTCTAAATCAACAAACATAGCGAACCACTTGAAATGACCTATTGCAGAGGCGTTGGCCTACCCACCCAGCGAATTTTTTTAGCGTAAGATCCTCACGGCTTTTGCGGTAGGTCAGAGGCCCTAGCACGCTCGCTCTATAACGATCGATAGGATAACTATCGGTAACTTCTCATCGTTCCCTAGCATGACTACAGATCGCCAACGAATAAGTGACAGTTCACAATGACTAAGTGTCCTTAACATATTCGACATCAACTGTTGTTTGTTCGTTAGCGATGTGCAGTTGTCCTAGGGAACGATGAGAAGTTACCGATAGTTATCCTACCGATCGTTATAGAGCAAGCGTGCTAGGGCCTGAACAAAAAATTAGACTTTAGCCTTTAAAAAAATTGAGCTTTGGCGTATTTGAGAATCCTTCGTTTGCAAACGAAATTGCGTCAAAATGACGGCCTCTGGCGTAAATGTTTTTTGATATATTCAATGGCAAAAGGTTTCGAAAACTTATTCAACCGTTTTTTTAGTGGCATTCCATTGAAAATATTCCACAATATCGAGCTAAAAATTTGACATTTTACAAAAAAATCCATGAAAAATCCGCTAACAAATTATACAAGATTTAAAAATATTACTGGTCAGGTGGATTGGTATAATAATAATCACTGGGTAGGTACCTACTTTGCTCCATCGAATTACAAATAAATGGTTTGAAATTAAGAGAAATCACCAAAGATGGTAGGTACTAAATGCGTTTCTTCTGGAAAAATGCCGATTGCAGTTTGTCGGTCTTTTAATTCAAATTCAGAAACAGGGTGGTAAAAAAAATTCCGCTCGAAATATACTGATTAATTTTTTTATTAAAACTCATGATTTTTTCCTTAATTTTTTTTGTTTAGAAAATATTGTCTTGCGTTTGCGACCAACGTTTTTGCGGCGCATTAAAATTTATCTAAATAAGATGCAAAGTTTTTTTTCTAATTTTCTATACATTTATCGTTATTAATAATTATTGATTACGAAAAGAGTTATGGCGTCCGTGACATCAAAAGGTGGATACTTGAAAGATGTCATTTCCATAAAAAAATATTAAAGAGTCGATTTAAAAAAAAAATCATTTTTTTAATCGATTGGTTTTTGTAATAATGAGTGAGGAAATTTTGCCGGACCCTGTCGTTCATTTCGACTGTCCAATCAGGGAGATCACTAGGCATGCGGATTGCATTGAATTCAAATATCGATATTTACTCTAAGTAAGAACTTCTTTCCTTTAAATCACAAAAAAAATATGATATAAAATAAAAAAAAGTAACCAAAGATGGATATTTCCAAAAAAATGTAGGTGTACACGGGGGTAGGTAGATATGCAGGTAGGTAGGAACTAAGTACTGAACAGGTACTCTGGGTAGGTAGGTATGTATGAAGGTACTTTTTATAAATTAGGTGGGTTCGATGCAGTGCTACAGATTTTTTATATGCATATAAATCGAAAAATAGATCGGTCAGGATTCGTTCGTTTACTTTGGACATTATTCAATTTTAAAATAAAAATAATTATACGTGTGCACGGGTAGCCGGATATTGTTAAAGAATTTCTTTGTGTAATTTTTTTGCTGCAGTAAAATTGAGTTTGATAAGATGGTTTTTTGTTGAACAAATATTTTTTGTTTGAGGGTTAGGTAGGTTTTTTTTCCAATACTATTCATCTGATGGCGACAAAACTTTTGGGATTTGATGTGTGCATGCCCGGGTTGGTTTCTACGCATAATAGTAAGCTCTGGCTTTATGAAATTATTTTATATACTATTCACCCGATCGAGATGAAACTTTGGAAATTTGATGTGTGCATGCCTGGGATGGTTTTTATGCATAAAAGTAAGCTCTGGCGTTATGAAAATATTTCCTTTAATTTTCATCCGATTGAGATGAAACTTTGGGAATTCGATGTTGACATGCTCGGGATGGTTTCTATGTAAAAGAGTAAGCTCTGGCGTTATGAAATTTTTTCCAATACTATTCATTTGATTGCGACAAAACTTTTGAGCTTTGATGTGTGCATGCCCGGGTTGGTTTCTACGCATAATAGTAAGCTCTGGAATTATGAAATTATTTACGCATAATGGTAAGATCTGGCGTTATGAAATTATTTTCTATACTTTCCATCCGATTGAGATGAAACTTTGGGAATTTGATGTTGGATACTCGGGATGGTTTGAACATAAAAGAGTAAGCTCTGGCGTTATGATTTTTTTTCCAATACTTTTCATCTGATTGCGACAAAACTTTTGGTATTTGATGTGTGCATGCCCGGGTTGGTTTCTACGCATAATAGTAAGCTCTGGCTCTATGGAATTATTTCCTATACTATTCATCTGATTGCGATGAAACTTTGGGGATTTGATGTGTGCATGTCCGGGATGGTTTCTATGCGTAATAATAAGCTCTGGCGTTATCAAATTATTTCATATACTATTCACCCGATTGAGATGAAACTTTGGAGATTTGATGTGTGCATGCCTGGGATGGTTTTTATGCATAAAAGTAAGCTCTGGCGTAATGAAATTATTTCCTTTACTTTTCATCCGATTGAGATGAAACTTTGGGAATTCGATGTTGGCATGCTAGGGATGGTTTCTATATATAAGAATAAGCTCTGGCATTATGAAATTATTTCCAATACTATTCATCCGATTGCGATGAAACTTTGGGGATATGATGTGTGCATGCTCGAAATGGTTTTTAAATATAATAATGAGCTCTAGCGTAATGAAATTATCTACAATAATATTCATCCGATTGCGATGAAACTTTGGTGAGTTATTGTGCGCAAGCCCGCGAAGTTTTCTTTATATAATGCAGAGATTTGGCGTTATCAAATTCATACAAAAAATTTAAATAGGTGTAACGGGAGTTATTAGAAAAGTGAGTGCATATCATATAATTTAGAAACAATTTATTAGTGAAAAAATTGAGCCGTAAACTTCTAGGCCCCTTTTTGCGAGAAAAGGCCCATACTGAACGCCTTAACCAGGGCGACCAAAGTGGCTAAGTAGCGGGTGTACAAAATTGAGCGATTAACTCACAGGACCCTTTGAGTAGTTCTCACAATCCTTGCTTCATCCACATTCAAACATCGATTTTTTTTTTCAAATATTTAATTTTTAAAAAATGTAGACACACACACTTCTTGCTTCATCCACATTCAAACGTCAAATCGCTTAGTGCTTTAACCAATTAGTTGCCTTGCAACGGGCAAAAGCTAGTATATATTAATGCTCGTAACCACCAGATTTTAAGTCAATCGCAGTCTTGCGAAAAACGACCACTCTGCCCCTCAAGTTTAACCGACCTCAAAGCTGATTTTCGCGAGACATCGACCGTGGATGAAATCACATACGATTTTTTCAGACCTGATTTGTATGGGAAAAATTCAGCCAGAAGTTTTACCAATTGCAAATTTTCATATAAAAAAACGGATGCAAAAAAAAAAAACTGCTACTAAAACTGATGTATGAAAACCTAGCGGCGAAAACTAGAAGCGCTCATTATTCGATGAAGAAATTCAAAGTTGTATTTCCAGCCGCCAGGTTCGCCCATCAAAAAAGGAAAAATTTATCGTCAGACCTTCACGAAAAATTTGTGAAAGAGCCTCAGTACTGAAATCGTAAAGTGTATATTTTTTTAAATATAAGGCGTCTCACCTCAAAATTTTACATTCCGACGAGCCTCGAGGTAAATCAAAATTGCGACTTAAAAAAGATACCTGGCTTAGATGTTTTTGTATTATTTCGACTACGACAGGTTTCGGAACATTAAAAATATATTATATTTATGACTTTTCATGGAAATTTTGTCAGGATTCCTTTTCAAACGTGGGGAATTTCTGACGTTTACGAAAAAATTTCCGAGTTAAAAACTGTTAAAATATTCGTAGCCAGTAAAAAAAAATGCTTTATTACGTATAAAATAAGTTTCACCTGCCAAATAATTCGAGTTCATTTGTTTTTTCTCGGTTGTGTAATGTCATTTTTATTGATTTTGTCGACAGCCAGCTCGAAAATACGAAATGGCTTTAAAAATATCGATCTCGGCTTTCAAAATTTAGTAAAACCTTATCGACAAGAGTTTTACGAATGTAAATCGACGGTCATATTGACAACATTTCTTGAAAAAACGTCTGTTATTTTGATATCCAATCTGACATTTGAACAAAAAACCACCTCAAAGGCGCATTCGGAAACCGCTATAAAAAAATAATGGTTGACACGATTTATCTGCTCCACTGGCGGCAAGATTTAGTACCACTCTAATTTGCTATGAAACATTTCAACATCGGTCGAAATTCAAATTATTCCCAAAGAAACTGTAGTGTTGAAAATGTTACTACATTTTAATCATAGCTTCAAATATCGAATGTCGAATGCATTGCGGTGAAAAATTTCCTTTCTGATAAATATGAATTATTTTTTTAATTATTATTAACGATTTTTTTTCTTATTTTTTTTTTTAAAGAAAAAAGAGTCGTTCGGTCGCGACTAACGCTGGTGTGTCATAGAAATATTTCTCCAATTAAGGTTCTTAGATTTTTTTATTTTTCAGTACAATTATCGTTATGAATAATTATTTATTACTAAAATAGTATGTTTGTTGATGAATTCAAAAACTGGACACTCGACCGATGTCATTTCCAGAAAAATATTTTAAGAAAAACAAAAACAAAAAAATTCTTCCGAAAATGCACAATTTTTAAATCAATTTATTTGGATTGAAAATCGGGAAAGAAATTATTCTGGATCATGTACTATCAGGGAATTCAGTAGAGATGGCCTATTTTGTTGTGTTCAAATAGTGATGTTAAACTGCATAAGTACTTACCCGCTAACTTGAAATATTTTCTATGCAATTTTTAGGCGATAACGAGTAGGTACCTATCCGGACAATAAATTATTGGTTTGATGTGATTATTTTTGATTTAAAAATTTCAAATAAATAATATTGGGCCATTTCTGTGCAAAAACTTAAGTAAAAAAATTATCAAAGATGGTGGCAAATATTTGCCAAAATTCGTATTGTTAGTTTGTTTTTCAATAAATAATTTATTTTTAACAGGTTTGTGAAAGATTTTTTCTGAATTTTTTTTATTGCAATTAAATTTAGATTCATATAATGTTTTTTTGCTAAGTAGTAAAAATTTGTAAAGCGCCGTTTTTGTATTTGGCATGGTTATAGTATCATTCAAGGTGAGTGGTGTGCATTGGTACCGCCGCCCCGGGAATAATTTAATGGATGACTTAATTAATGGAGTACTTTCTTGAGTATTTTTATAAAATGTTCGGGAAAACTACCGGGAGTAGAGAACTTTTTTTTTTTACAATCGCTTCATATAGGAGGCCCTGAGAGGAATAATTAATACTATTCGGGGCCTCCTATATGAAGCGATTGTAAAAAAAAAAAGTTCTCTACTCCCGGTCCCGAATAGTATTAATAATTCCTTTCAGGGCCGATGTCATTTTTGGGAATGCTGTGTGGAGGATTTTTTTTTTTGTAAAACGCCGTTTCTGTATGTTGCATGTTTATATTATCATTCAATGTGAGTGGTGTGCATTGGTACCGCCGCCCCGGGAATTATTTAATGGATGACATTCTAAACGGGGTACTTAACTAGAGTATTTTTGTACAATATTCGGAAAATCTACAGGGAGTAGTTTTTACAATAGCTCGATACTGGAGGCCCGGAAGAAAATAATTCCCCTCGGGGCCTACGTCGTCTTTGGGAATGCTGTGTGGAGGGTTATTTTTAGGAAAGGAAGGAAAGGATATTCTGAGAAGGAAAAAGGTATGAGGGGTGGGTAGGAATCTGGATATCAGTGTATGGAGTGACGGACGAATGGTTGTATCCCTCCCACTGCGGTGCAAGGTGATGTTCCGAGAGAGCTCTGCTGGAGAAGCCAAAAAGTCTCCCTAATCCTTCATTTGCAAACGAAATTGCCTCAAAATGACGGCCTCTGGCGTAGATGTTTTTTGATATATTCAATGGCGAAAGGTTTCGAAAACTTATTCAACCGTTTTTTAGTGGCATTCCATTGAAAATATTCCACAATATCGTGCTAAAAATTTGTAATTTTACAAAAAAATCCAAGAAAAATCCGCTAACAAATTCCACAAGATTTAAAAATATTACTGGCTAGGTGGAAACGTATAATATTAATCACTGGGTAGGTACCTACTTTGCTCCATCGAATTACAAATAAATGGTTTGAAATTAAGAGAAATCACCAAAGTTGGTGCGGTACTATATGCGTTTCTCCTGAAAAAATGACGATTGCAGTTTGTCGGTCTTTTAATTCAAATGCAGATACATGCTGGTAAAAAAAAATTCCGCTCGAAATATACTGATTAATTTTTTTATTAAAACTCATGATTTTTTTCTTAATTTTTTTTTGTTTAAAAAATATTGTCGGGCGTTTGCGACCAACGTTTTTGCAGCGCATTTAAATTTATCTAAATAAGATGCAAAGTTTTTTTTTCAAATTTTCTATACATTCATCGTTATTAATAATTATTTATTACGAAAAGAGTTATGGCGTCCGTGAAATCAAAAGGTGGACACTTGAGAGATGTCATTTCCATAAAAAAATATTAAAGAGTCGATTGAAAAAAAAAAGTATTTTTTTTAATCGATTGGTTTATGTAATAATGAGTGACGAAATTTTGCCGGACCCTGTCGTTCATTTCGACTGACCAATCAGGGAAGATGAATAAACATGGTATTCCATTGAATTCAAATATCGATATTTACTGTAAGTAAGAACTTCTTTCCTTTTAATCAAAAAAAAAAATTATGATACAAAAAAGTAACCAAAGATGGATATTTGCATACGGTATACACAGGGGTAGGTAGATATGCAGGTAGGTAGGAAATAAGAACTGAACAGGTACTCTGGGTAGGTAGGTATGTAGGAAGGTACTTTTTATAAATTAGGTGGGTTCAATACAGATTTTTCATTTGCATATAAATCGAAAAATAGATAGGTCAGGATTCGTTCGTTTACTAAGGTCATTATAAACTTTAAAAATAAAAATAATTATACGTGTGCACGGGTACCCGCATATTGTGAAATAATTTCTTTGGGGTAATTTTTTTATTGCAGTAAAATTGAGTTTGATAAGATTGTTTTTTTGATAAATAGTAAATTTACAATTTTTTTTTTTAGAAATTACGTAGGTAAATGAACAAATATTATTTGTTTGAGTGAGGGTTAGGTAGGTTTTATATTATGTTTTTATACAAAAAGATTAATGAAATACAAATGTGTTTTATGAAATAATTTTTATTTTAAATAGTTTATATTTTTATAGCGCCAAAATTTCTCAAGAAATTCCAAATATAAAAAAAATTTCCAATTTAAAAAGTTACATTTAAATTTTTTTTTATGGGTATCCCAAATGTTTCGCTACCCGAGGATTATAAAAAATATATAAAGGACCAAAGAGCATTACATTCTTTGGGAATGCTGCGTGGAGGGTTATTTTTAGGAAAGGAAGGAGATGATGTTCTGGGAAGGAAAAAAGGTATAAGGGGTGGGTAGGAATCTGGGGATCAGTGTGTGGAGTGACGGACGAATGGTTTTATCCCTACCACTGCGGTGAGGGGTGATGTTCCGAGAGAGCTCTGCTGGAGAAGCCAAAAAGTATCCCTAAACCAGTCTCTCCCGATCTGGCCTGCCACGCAATTGGTGGGCAGACGCATCCACCACCAAGAGCGGTAAAAACCTCACCCTATGAACCCTGGCACCCCTGCTAAATCATCAAACATAGCGAACAACTTCAAATGACCTATTGCAGGTGTGTTGGTTCCCGAGGCGGCGGTACCCATACCCACCTACCAAATTGAGGTTTTTTGCAATTCTTGCTTCATCCACAGTCAAAAATCATATTTGTAATTAAGAATTGTTTTTTAAGACTTTTCTAAGGTTAGCCATGTGACATCGTTTTTCAAAAAAAGGTGGGGTTTTCATATTAGTCAACATTTTGGTGGCCATTTTGTTTTTTAAGACTTTTCTACGGTTAGTCATGCGACATATCGTTTTTCACAAAAAAATGTGGGGATTTCATATAAGTCAACATTTTGGTCGCCATTTTGTTTTTTAGGACTTTTCTAAGTTAGTCATGTGACATATAGTTTTTCCCAAAAAAAGGAGGGGATTTCATATTAGTCAACATTTCTGTCGACATTTTGTTTTTTAAGACTTTTCTAAGGTTAGTCATGTGACATATCGTTTTTCACAAAAAAAGGTGGGGATTTCGTATTAGTCAACATTTTGGGCGCCATTTTGTTTTTTAAGACTTTTCTAAGGTTATTCATGTGACATACCGTTTTTGACTAAACCGAGGATGGGGATTTCATATTAATAAAAATTTTGGCCGCCATGTTGTTTTTTAAGCCTTTTTTTAGGTTAGTCATGTAACTAATCGTTTCTGGTGAACCGAGGATAAGGATTTCATATGGATTTCATAGGTCGCCAGCAGTTGTACAAAATTGAGCGATTAACTCACAGGACCCTTTGAGTAGTTCTCACAATTCTTGCTTCATCCACATTCAAACATCGTTTTTTTTCTTCAAATATATATATTTTTTTAAATGCAGGCTTACACTTCTTGCTTCATCCACATTCAAACGTTAAATCGCTTAGTGCTTTAACCAATTAGTTGCGTTGCAACGGGCAAAAGCTAGTATATATATTAATGCTCGTAACCACCAGATTTTAAGTCAATCGCAGTCTTGCGAAAAACGACCACTCTGCCCCTCAAGTTTAACCGACCTCAAAGCTGATTTTCGCGAGACATCGACCGTGGATAAAAATACATACGATTTTTTCAGACCTGATTTGTATGGGAAAAATTCAGCCAGAATTTTACCAATTGCAAATTTTCATATAAAAAAACTGATGCAAAAAAAATAAACTGCTAATAAAACTGATGTATGAAAACCTAGCGGCGAAAACTAGAAGCGCTCATTATTCGACGAAGAAATTCAAAGTTGTATTTCCAGCCGCCAGGTTCGCCCATCAAAAAAGGAAAAATTTATCGTCAGACCTTCACGAAAAATTTGTGAAAGAGCCTCAGTACTAAAATCGTAAAGTGTATATTTTTTTAAATATAAGGCGTCTCACCTCAAAACTTTACATTCCGACGAGCCTCGAGGTAAATCAAAATTGCGACTTAAAAAAGATACCTGGCTTAGATGTTTTTGTATTATTTCGACTACGACAGGTTTTGGAACATAAATAATATATTATATTTATGACTTTTCATGGAAATTTTGTCAGGATTCGTTTTCAAACGTCGGTAATTTCTGACGTTTACGAAAAAAATTCCGAGTTAAAAACTGTTAAAATGTTCGTAGCCAGTAAAAAAATGCTTTATTAAGGAAAAAATTATCGTCAGACCTTCAAAGTACTGAAATGTTGGGGCATTTTTGAAAATTATTCTATGGCGTCTCGCATGTTAATTTGACATTTCGACGAGTCTCATGTGTATCAATATTACGTCAAAAATAGCATATGTGGATAAGATGTTTTTCTATAATTTTGAAAACCATAGATTTCCGAACTCCAATAATACATTACATTTACCACATTTCATGTAAATTATTTCAGGATACATCTTCAAAAGTTGAAAAAATTCTGACGTTTATGAAGAAATGCAAAATAAAAACAGGTTAAACGTTACCGGCCAGCTACATAACGTTGATTTTAATTGCTGGGTTGGTACTTTTGTAAAGACAAATAAAATTCGAACGGTTCAGGCTGCCGAGATCATAGAAAATAATTTACCAGTGGGTAGGTACCTACTTGGGTGGGAACGTTATTTTTCAAATATTGAGAATTTAGCATGATGAATAAAACTGTTTAAATAACTCAGGATAATCCATTTTTTTTGCCTAATGGTGTAGGTACTTCTTTAAATAGTGCACAATAGTGTTATTATAATATCATTCGGCGTGGGTGGTGTGCATTGGTACTGCCACCCCGTGAATCATTTGTTGGATGACCAAACCCTTTATAACCGGTTAATCTGAGTCGATTTAAGAATATCTAAATATATTCAGGTTGGCAAAAAGATGTATCTCAGTGACGTTTTGCATCGTTATATGCACCAATACACACAATCCTAAGGGCGGGCTTTTTCGTGTGAATGTTTATGCATAAACTATGGATATTACTCGACTAATTTAAAACAAAATTAGGAAAATCTACCGGGAAAAGAGAAGTTTATTTAATTTTTATAATAGCTGTACACAGGAGGCCTTGAAGAAAATAATTCCTCTCAGGGCCTATGTCATCTTTGGGGATGCTGTGTGAAGGGTTATTTTTAGGAAAGTAAGGAGATGATGTTCTGGTAAGGAAAAAGTTATGAGGGGTGGGTAGGAATCTGGGGATCAGTGTGTGGAGTGACGGACGAAAATAATTCCTCTCAGGGCCTATGTCATCTTTGGGGATGCTGTGTGAAGGGTTCTTTTTAGGAAGGTAAGGAGATGATGTTCTGGTAAGGAAAAAGTTATGAGGGGTGGGTAGGAATCTGGGCATAACTAGCATGACTACAGATCGCCAACGAATAAGTGACAGTTCACAATGACTAAGTGTCCTTAACATATTCGACATCAACTGTTGTTTGTTCGTTAGCGATGTGCAGTTGTCCTAGGGAACGATGAGAAGTTACCGATAGTTATCCTACCGATCGTTATAGAGCAAGCGTGCTAGGGCCTGAACAAAAAATTAGACTTTAGCCTTTAAAAAAATTGAGCTTTGGCGTATTTGAGAATCCTTCATTTGCAAACGAAATTGCGTCAAAATGACGGCCTCTGGCGTAAATGTTTTTTGATATATTCAATGGCAAAAGGTTTCGAAAACTTATTCAACCGTTTTTTTAGTGGCATTCCATTGAAAATATTCCACAATATCGAGCTAAAAATTTGACATTTTACAAAAAAATCCATGAAAAATCCGCTAACAAATTATACAAGATTTAAAAATATTACTGGTCAGGTGGATTGGTATAACAATAATCACTGGGTAGGTACCTACTTTGCTCCATCGAATTACAAATAAATGGTTTGAAATTAAGAGAAATCACCAAAGATGGTAGGTACTAAATGCGTTTCTTCTGGAAAAATGCCGATTGCAGTTTGTCGGTCTTTTAATTCAAATTCAAAAACAGGGTGGTAAAAAAAATTCCGCTCGAAATATACTGATTAATTTTTTTATTAAAACTCATGATTTTTTCCTTAATTTTTTTTGTTTAGAAAATATTGTCTTGCGTTTGCGACCAACGTTTTTGCGGCGCATTAAAATTTATCTAAATAAGATGCAAAGTTTTTTTTCTAATTTTCTATACATTTATCGTTATTAATAATTATTGATTACGAAAAGAGTTATGGCGTCCGTGACATCAAAAGGTGGATACTTGAAAGATGTCATTTCAATAAAAAAATATTAAAGAGTCGATTTAAAAAAAAAATCATTTTTTTAATCGATTGGTTTTTGTAATAATGAGTGAGGAAATTTTGCCGGACCCTGTCGTTCATTTCGACTGTCCAATCAGGGAGTTCAGTAGGCATGCGGATTGCATTGAATTCAAATATCGATATTTACTCTAAGTAAGAACTTCTTTCCTTTAAATCACAAAAAAAATATGATATAAAATAAAAAAAAGTAACCAAAGATGGATATTTCCAAAAAAATGTAGGTGTACACGGGGGTAGGTAGATATGCAGGTAGGTAGGAACTAAGTACTGAACAGGTACTCTGGGTAGGTAGGTATGTATGAAGGTACTTTTTATAAATTAGGTGGGTTCGATGCAGTGCTACAGATTTTTTATATGCATATAAATCGAAAAATAGATCGGTCAGGATTCGTTCGTTTACTTTGGACATTATTCAATTTAAAAATAAAAATAATTATACGTGTCCACGGGTAGCCGGATATTGTTAAAGAATTTCTTTGTGTAATTTTTTTGCTGCAGTAAAATTGAGTTTGATAAGATGGTTTTTTGTTGAACAAATATTTTTTGTTTGAGGGTTAGGTAGATTTTTTTTCCAATACTATTCATCTGATGGCGACAAAACTTTTGGGATTTGATGTGTGCATGCCCGGGTTGGTTTCTACGCATAATAGTAAGCTCTGGCTTTATGAAATTATTTTATATACTATTCACCCGATCGAGATGAAACTTTGGAAATTTGATGTGTGCATGCCTGGGATGGTTTTTATGCATAAAAGTAAGCTCTGGCGTTATGAAAATATTTCCTTTAATTTTCATCCGATTGAGATGAAACTTTGGGAATTCGATGTTGACATGCTCGGGATGGTTTCTATGTAAAAGAGTAAGCTCTGGCGTTATGAAATTTTTTCCAATACTATTCATTTGATTGCGACAAAACTTTTGAGCTTTGATGTGTGCATGCCCGGGTTGGTTTCTACGCATAATAGTAAGCTCTGGAATTATGAAATTATTTACGCATAATGGTAAGATCTGGCGTTATGAAATTATTTCCTATACTTTCCATCCGATTGAGATGAAACTTTGGGAATTTGATGTTGGATACTCGGGATGGTTTGAACATAAAAGAGTAAGCTCTGGCGTTATGAAATTTTTTCCAATACTATTCATCTGATTGCGACAAAACTTTTGGTATTTGATGTGTGCATGCCCGGGTTGGTTTCTACGCATAATAGTAAGCTCTGGCTCTATGAAATTATTTCCTATACTATTCATCTGATTGCGATGAAACTTTGGGGATTTGATGTGTGCATGTCCGGGATGGTTTCTATGCGTAATAATAAGCTCTGGCGTTATCAAATTATTTCATATACTATTCACCCGATTGAGATGAAACTTTGGAGATTTGATGTGTGCATGCCTGGGATGGTTTTTATGCATAAAAGTAAGCTCTGGCGTAATGAAATTATTTCCTTTACTTTTCATCCGATTGAGATGAAACTTTGGGAATTCGATGTTGGCATGCTAGGGATGGTTTCTATATATAAGAATAAGCTCTGGCATTATGAAATTATTTCCAATACTATTCATCCGATTGCGATGAAACTTTGGGGATATGATGTGTGCATGCTCGAAATGGTTTTAAAATATAATAATGAGCTCTAGCGTAATGAAATTATCTACAATAATATTCATCCGATTGCGATGAAACTTTGGTGAGTTATTGTGCGCAAGCCCGCGAAGTTTTCTTTATATAATGCAGAGCTTTGGCGTTATCAAATTCATACAAAAAATTTAAATAGGTGTGACGGGAGTTATTAGAAAAGTGAGTGCATATCATATAATTTAGAAACAATTTATTAGTGAAAAAATTGAGCCGTGAACTTCTAGGCCCCTTTTTGCGAGAAAAGGCCCATACTGAACGCCTTAACCAGGGCGACCAAAGTGGCTAAGTAGCGGGTGTACAAAATTGAGCGATTAACTCACAGGACCCTTTGAGTAGTTCTCACAATCCTTGCTTCATCCACATTCAAACATCGATTATTTTTTTTTTTTCAAATATTTAATTTTTAAAAAATGTAGACACACACTTTTTGCTTCATCCACATTCAAACGTCAAATCGCTTAGTGCTTTAACCAATTAGTTGCCTTGCAACGGGCAAAAGCTAGTATATTAATATTAATGCTCTTGACCACCAGATTTTAAGACAATCGCAGTCTCGCGAAAAACGACCACTCTGCCCCTCGAGTTTAACCGACCTCAGAGCTGATTTTCGCGAGACAGCGACCGTGGATGACCGATTAAGTGTTTTGCAGTCTCGCGAAAAACGACCATTCTGCCCCTCAATTTTAACCGACCTCAAAGCTGATTTTCGCGAGACAGCGACCGTGGATGAAAATACATACGATTTTTTCAGACCTGATTTGTATGGGAAAAATTCAGCCAGAATTTTACCAATTGCAAATTTTCATATAAAAAAACTGATGCAAAAAATAAAAACTACTAATGAAACTGATGTATTAAAACCTAGCGGCGAAAACTAGAAGCGCTCACTATTCGACGAAGAAATTCAAAGTTGTATTTCCAGCCGCCAGGTTCGCCCATCAAAAAAGGAAAAATTTATCGTCAGACCTTCACGAAAAATTTGTGAAAGAGCCTCAGTACTAAAATCGTAAAGTGTATATTTTTTTAAATATAAGGCGTCTCACCTCAAAACTTTACATTCCGACGAGCCTCGAGGTAAATCAAAATTGCGACTTAAAAAAGATACCTGGCTTAGATGTTTTTGTATTATTTCGACTACGACAGGTTTTGGAACATAAATAATATATTATATTTATGACTTTTCATGGAAATTTTGTCAGGATTCGTTTTCAAACGTCGGTAATTTCTGACGTTTACGAAAAAAATTCCGAGTTAAAAACTGTTAAAATGTTCGCAGCCAGTAAAAAAAAATGCTTTATTAAGGAAAAATTTATCGTCAGACCTTCAAAGTACTGAAATGTTGGGGCATTTTTGAAAATTATTCTATGGCGTCTCGCATGTAAATTTCACATTTCGACGAGTCTCATGTATATCAATATTACGTCAAAAATAGGATATGTGGATAAGATGTTTTTCTATAATTTTGAAAACCATACATTTCCGAACTCCAATAATACATTACATTTACCACATTTCATGTAAATTATTTCAGGATACATCTTCAAAAGTTGAAAAAATTCTGACGTTTATGAAGGAAAGGAAAATTGAAAACATGTTAAATGTTACCGGCCAGCTACATAACGTCGATTTTAATTGCTGGGTAGGTACTTAAAGACAAATAAAATTCGAACGGTTCAGGCTGCTGAGATCATAGAAAATAATTTACCAGTGGGTAGGTACCTACTTGGGTGGGAACGTTATTTTTCAAATATTGAGAATTTAACATGATGAATAAAACTGTTTAAATAACTCAGGATAATCCTTTTTTTTTTTGCCAAATGGCGTAGGTACTTCTTTAAATAGTGCACAATAGTGTTATTCTAATATCATTCGGCGTGGGTGGTGTGCATTGGTACTGCCACCCCGTGAATCATTTGTTGGATGACCAAACCCTTTATAACCGGTTAATCTGAGTCGATTTAAGAATATCTAAATATATTCAGGTTGGCAAAAAGATGTATCTCAGTGACGTTTTGCATCGTTATATGCACCAATACACACAATCCTAAGGGCGGGCTTTTTCGTGTGAATGTTTATGCATAAACTATGGATCTTACTCGACTAATTTAAAACAAAATTAGGAAAATCTACCGGGAAAAGAGAAGTTTATTTAATTTTTATAATAGCTCTACACAGGAGGCCTTGAAGAAAATAATTCCTCTCAGGGCCTATGTCATCTTTGGGGATGCTGTGTGAAGGGTTATTTTTAGGAAAGTAAGGAGATGATGTTCTGGTAAGGAAAAAGTTATGAGGGGTGGGTAGGAATCTGGGGATCAGTGTGTGGAGTGACGGACGAAAATAATTCCTCTCAGGGCCTATGTCATCTTTGGGGATGCTGTGTGAAGGGTTATTTTTAGGAAAGTAAGGAGTTGATGTTCTGGTAAAGAAAAAGTTATGAGGGGTGGGTAGGAATCTGGGGATCAGTGTGTGGAGTGAGGGACGAATGATTTTATCCCTACCACTGCGGTGCAAGGTGATGTTCCGAGAGAGCTCTGCTGAAGAAGCCAAAAAGTCTCCCTAAACCAGTCTCTTCCGATCTGGTCTACCACGAAATTGGTGGGCAGACGAATCCACCGCCAAGACCAGGACAAACCTCATGAACCCAGGCACCACTTCTAAATCACCAAACATAGCGAACCTCTTGAAATGACCTATTGCAGAGGCGTTGGCCTACCCGCCCAGCGATTTTTTTTAGCGTAAATCCTCACGGCTTTTGCGGTAGGTCAGGGCCCTAGCACGCTCGCTCTACAACGATCGATAGGATAACTATCGGTGACTTCTCATCGTTCCCTAGCATGACTACAGATCGCCAACGAATAAGTGACAGGTCACAATGACTAAGTGTCCTTCGTAACATATTCGAAATCAACTGTTGTTTGTACGTTAGCGATGTGCAGTTGTCCTAGGGAACGATGAGAAGTTACCGATAGTTATCCTACCGATCATTAAAGAGCAAGCGTGCTAGGGCCTGAACAAAAAAATTTTAGTTTATCCTTTAAAAAATTGAGCTTTGGCGAATTTGAGAATCCTTCATTTGCAAACGAAATTGCGTCAAAATGACGGCCTCTGGCGTAGATGTTTTTTGATATATTCAATGGCAAAAGGTTTCGAAAACTTATTCAACCGTTTTTTTAGTGGCATTCCATTGGAAATATTCCTCAATATCGTGCTAAAAATTTGACATTTTACAAAAAAATCCATGAAAAATCCGCTAACAAATTTTACAACATTTAAAAAGATTACTTGCCAGTGGATTCGTATAATATTATCACTGGGTAGGTACCTACTTTGCTCCATCGAATTACAAATAAATGGTTTGAAATTAAGAGAAATCACCAAAGATGGTAGGTACTAAATGCGTTTCTTCTGAAAAATGCCGATTGCAGTTTGTCGGTCTTTTAATACAAATTCAGAAACAGGGTGGTAAAAAAAATTCCGCTCGAAATAAACTGATTAATTTTTTTATTAAAACTCATGATTTTTTCCTTATTTTTTTTTTGTTTAGAAAATATTGTCGGGCGTTTGCGACCAACGTTTTTGCGGCGCATTAAAATTTATCTAAATAAGATGCAAAGTTTTTTTTCTAATTTTCTATATATTTATCGTTATTAATAATTATTTATTACGAAAAGAGTTATGGCGTCCGTGAAATCAAAAGGTGGACACTTGAAAGATGTCATTTCCATAAAAAAATATTAAAGATTCGATTAAAAAAAAAAAGTCAATTTTTTAATCGATTGGTTTTTGTAATAATGAGTGAGGAAATTTTGCCGGACCCTGTCGTTCATTTCGACTGTCCAATCAGGAGTTCACTAGGCATGCGGATTGCATTGAATTCAAATATCGATATTTACTCTAAGTAAGAACTTCTTTCCTTTAAATCACAAAAAAATTATGATATAAAATTTAAAAAAAAGTAACCAAAGATGGATATTTCCAAAAAAATGTAGGTGTACACGGGGGTAGGTAGATATGCAGGTAGGTAGGAACTAAGTACTGAACAGGTACTCTGGGTAGGTAGGTATGCATGAAGGTACTTTTTATAAATTAGGTGGGTTCGATGCAGTGCTACAGATTTTTTATATGCATATAAATCGAAAAATAGATCGGTCAGGATTCGTTCGTTTACTTTGGACATTATTAAATTTTAAAATAAAAATAATTATACGTGTGCACGGGTACCCGGATATTGTTAAAGAATTTCTTTGTGTAATTTTTTTGCTGCAGTAAAATTGAGTTTGATAAGATGGTTTTTTTGATAAGTAATAAAATTGCAATGTTTTTTTTTTTTTTAGAAATTACGTAGGTAAATGAACAAATATTTTTAGTTTGAGGGTTAGGTAGGTTTTTTTCCAATACTATTCATCTGATGGCGACAAAACTTTTGGGATTTGATGTGTGCATGCTCGGGTTGGTTTCTACGCATCCGATCGAGATGAAACTTTGGAGATTTGATGTGTGCATGCCTGGGATGGTTTTTATGCATAAAAGTAAGCTCTGGCGTTATGAAAATATTTCCTTTAATTTTCATCCGATTGAGATGAAACTTTGGGAATTCGATGTTGGCATGCTCGGGATGGTTTCTATGTAAAAGAGTAAGCTCTGGCGTTATGAAATTTTTTCCAATACTATTCATTTGATTGCGACAAAACTTTTGGGATTTGATGTGTGCATGCCCGGGTTAGTTTCTACGCATAATAGTAAGCTCTGGAATTATGAAATTATTTACGCATAATGGTAAGATCTGGCGTTATGAAATTATGTCCTATACTTTCCATCCGATTGAGATGAAACTTTGGGAATTCGATGTTGGCATGCTCGGGATGGTTTCTATGTAAAAGAGTAAGCTCTGGCGTTATGAAATTTTTTCCAATACTATTCATCTGATTGCGACAAAACTTTTGGGATTTGATGTGTGCATGCCCGGGTTGGTTTCTACGCATAATAGTAAGCTCTGGCTTTATGAAATTATTTCCTATACTATTCATCCGATTGCGATGAAACTTTGGGGATTTGATGTGTGCATGTCCGGGATGGTTTCAATGCGTAATAGTAAGCTCTGGCGTTATCAAATTATTTCATATACTATTCACCCGATTGAGATGAAACTTTGGAGATTTGATGTGTACATGCCTGGGATGGTTTTTATGCATAAAAGTAAGCTCTGGCGTAATGAAATTATTTCCTTTACTTTTCATCCGATTGAGATGAAACTTTGGGAATTCGATGTTGGCATGCTAGGGATGGTTTCTATATATAAGAATAAGCTCTGGCATTATGAAATTATTTCCAATACTATTCATCCGATTGCGTTGAAACTTTGGGGATATGATGTGTGCATGCTCGAAATGTTTAAAATATAATAATGAGCTCTAGCGTAATGAAATTATCTACAATAATATTCATCCGATTGCGATGAAACTTTGGTGAGTTATTGTGCGCAAGCCCGCGAAGTTTTCTTTATATAATGCAGAGCTTTGGCGTTATCAAATTTGTACAAAAAATTTAAATAGGTGTAACGGGAGTTATTAGAAAAGTGAGTGCATATCATATAATTTAGAAACAATTTATTAGTGAAAAAATTGAGCCGTGAACTTCTAGGCCCCTTTTTGCGAGAAAAGGCCCATACTGAACGCCTTAACCAGGGCGACCAAAGTGGCTAAGTAGCGGGTGTACAAAATTGAGCGATTAACTCACAGGACCCTTTGAGTAGTTCTCACAATCCTTGCTTCATCCACATTCAAACATCGATTTTTTTTTTTTTCAAATATTTAATTTTTAAAAAATGTAGACACACACACTTCTTGCTTCATCCACATTCAAACGTCAAATCGCTTAGTGCTTTAACCAATTAGTTGCCTTGCAACGGGCAAAAGCTAGTATATATATTAATGCTCGTAACCACCAGATTTTAAGTCAATCGCAGTCTCGCGAAAAACGACCACTCTGCCCCTCAAGTTTAACCGACCTCAAAGCTGATTTTCGCGAGACATCGACCGTGGATAAAAATACATACGATTTTTTCAGACCTGATTTGTATGGGAAAAATTCAGCCAGAATTTTACCAATTGCAAATTTTCATATAAAAAAAACTGATGCAAAAAAAATAAACTGCTAATAAAACTGATGTATGAAAACCTAGCGGCGAAAACTAGAAGCGCTCATTATTCGACGAAGAAATTCAAAGTTGTATTTCCAGCCGCCAGGTTCGCCCATCAAAAAAGGAAAAATTTATCGTCAGACCTTCACGAAAAATTTGTGAAAGAGCCTCAGTACTAAAAATCGTAAAGTGTATATTTTTTTAAATATAAGGCGTCTCACCTCAAAACTTTACATTCCGACGAGCCTCGAGGTAAATCAAAATTGCGACTTAAAAAAGGATACCTGGCTTAGATGTTTTTGTATTATTTCGACTACGACAGGTTTTGGAACATAAATAATATATTATATTTATGACTTTTCATGGAAATTTTGTCAGGATTCGTTTCAAACGTCGGTAATTTCTGACGTTTACGAAAAAAATTCCGAGTTAAAAACTGTTAAAATGTTCGTAGCCAGTAAAAAAATGCTTTGTTAAGGAAAAAATTATCGTCAGACCTTCAAAGTAGCGATGGGAATGATCGAAACTTTTATATAATCGATTTTTTTTAATCGAGACATCACAGTAATCGAATGATTAATCGATTTTTTGCTCGGAGTTTGGGAGCAATAGCTACGGTCAGGGGCAGGATTTTTGTCTGTGAGGGGGGGGGGGGGGGGTAGGAAGCCGAAAATTATTATAGTGCATCATGTATGGCAACGCTTATTGTTTGTTGTAATTTTATTTGTTGTTTTTTGGTATGCATTTCACAACATAACAATTATTGTTAAGCTACTTAGTTTAGCCCGTTGGTAAAAATTTCCATTAAAAAATTTATATATGTTTAATAATATGTCAATAATTATATGACATTTTTGTTCAAAAACAATCTCTAAATAACATGTTTAAATAACGCAACGTCAGTAAGTAAGTACTGCAACAACATTTCAATCACTGTTTTTCTTTCCTGGCAATGGCAAATTGGCAAATTCCTTTTTGTTTGATGGCAACATTAGTGTTATTCCATTATTCCACGAATTTCAAATATGTGGGCATCTCACAACAATAAAATTACTAATAAGATATTTAGTTTAGCCGGTAGGTACAAATTCTCATTAATAATATTGACAGTGTGTCTGTGTTTAATACGAAGATAATAATTTTATGTCGTTTTTGTTAAAAAATAACCTCTAAATAACATGTAGGTTATGGACATCTTTTCGTATGCAATTTTTTACTTTATTTAATGATTATCATTAAATAAAGTTTTTCTTACTATAGAAATTGTTTAATTTCTATTACAAACTAAGAAACACCTGTTAATTTCAAATAAATTAAATATATTTGGTCATATAAAGCAGATATGTACATATGAAAACATATTACTTGCTGATTTTAGTAGAGTATTATTTACTGCCCTGAAGAAACTACGGTTTTAGCGAAACCCGGTCGGCATTAAATATAAAAATGGTATATACTAAGTTATTGTTTTATTTTAAATTAAATATACAATACCCAAATAGATGATACATAACCTCATAATAAACATTTTTAAATTGTTGAAAGCTATCACCATCGCAATCTTTTACGTATAAACTATACTGAAAACGTAAATCGTTACCTAAAAGTATTCATTCATAATTTAAAATTCACACATCAGGTTGTTTATAACATGTACCTATAAAATATTTCACTTTCGATGACGTTTCAAGACAATGCATTCGAATTCTGACATCGAGAAGCGAGAATCGATTCCAAGTTCGATGACGTTTCAAACCGATTGTCTCGGCCCGTGCATTCGAAAGAATTTTGACATCGAAAAGCAAGAATCGATTCCAAGTTCGATGACGTTTCAAACCGATTGTCTCGGCCGTGCATTCGAAAGAATTTTGACATCGAGAAGCGAGAATCGATTCCAAGTTCGATGACGTTTCAAACCGATTGTCTCGGACTGTGCATTCGAAT